>QTSX02003980.1:0-23103 GCA_014839935.2 Entomophthora muscae | reverse complement strand
CTAAATAAGTGGAGGGTTAAAATTGAGTTTATTAAAAGCTAGAATAGCAATTTAATTTTTTTATTTTCTAAATTCTTTCAAAATGTAGAGCTAATCTGTAGCTTTAAAATAAGCTATTGGGAATTAAGATCAACTTAGTATTCACAGAGATACATTGTTTTTGTAGTTTTATGTGTTTTTAGAGTGAATTTAAATAAAGCAAATTAAGTATATACCTTTGATTTTGATGCAAACTCAATTCCAGCACTTAACTATACAGTAGTTTTTAAACCTGTTGAGATAAACGTATATTAGTCAGTTTAGAACTCATGAACTCAGTCTAAAAACATAATCAAAGTAGATCAAAAATCTATTGTAATTTACTATAAATTCCTTAATTTTTGATTTTGTTTTTAGACTGAGCTCATGCGTTCTAAACTGACTAATATATGTTTATCTTAACAGGTTTGAAAACTACTGTATATCTGGGCATCTAGAGCAATCTATTTGGTACTATTGTTGAGTATATACATCTGAGAATTATAATAAACCAGATAAAGGGGAAAATTAAGAAGAGAATGATAATTTATTTGATATGAGTTTAGAGTATAATATAGTATCATGAGAAGCCACATACTGTCAATTTACATCATGGCAGTCATGAGGCTTATCCAAGTAATGTTCCACTTAGGACTCAAAAAGTTTGATCCCTGTAATAGATGTGTGATTGATAAGAGTGCCACTGGCTTAATGATTAGTCAGGGAATCACTTGGGGGAATTACTTTCCTGAGAGGGAGTAATCATAGATATTGTGACACTATTTTTATTGGAATTATCTGAAAAATAATATGGGTACTTTAAATTTAATGAGAATTATTTTAATGCGTCTTGATAGTATTATTTCAGTTTACTTCACTAACATCATTATCAGGATGATAGAGTGGTAAATCAGGTTAACTATGAAACAATATGAAATTATTTGGATTGGGGGATACA
Organism: Entomophthora muscae; assembly: GCA_014839935.2. Lineage (NCBI taxonomy): Eukaryota > Fungi > Entomophthoromycota > Entomophthoromycetes > Entomophthorales > Entomophthoraceae > Entomophthora > Entomophthora muscae. Next base: position 22,127 of record QTSX02003980.1, on the reverse strand, counting down.
TCTGAGCAGAATGTTATATAATTTCACTTGAACATAATCATATTTGAAATGCAAAAGCCAGCCATCCCTTACTTTAAACTAATATTTATATTTGTAATTTAAACCATATTGATTTAAATTTACTAAGCTTGTATCTCTTCAGTCAATGCCATCCTCAGCAGAGTTTAAACATCCAATCATATAATAGTATTTTAAACAATCTGTTGAATCTCTTCCAATAAATCCACCCATTCTTAAGTTGGATAAGATACACATATAAGCCACTTTACAATGGTTTTAATATTTGGATCATAATTTAAAAACAATAAAATAAAAAAATATTTATTAAATTCTGAAAGGCTTATATTCTCTCTTTACATAATTTAGACCACATTCAACCAAATTCAACCTGTGTACTTACAAAGATGCATGCAAAGGATTGCATGTAAGGATGAGCCAAATTAAGCTTTTGGCTAGGCCATTGGCTTTAAATTTAATTATTAGTGGAAAAAATTCAGTTAAATCCCTTTCAGCTTGAGCCCACTTGAGGTGACAGAAATTGACAGATGTCAGGAATATTCCTGACAGCAACCTTTTGCAAGACAACATTTTGTGCACATTTGCTCTTACAAGTCAAGACAAAAATTGCAGCAGTTCCCCCTGATTGGGGAGACTGCCGCAAAACAACAAATGTATAAAAAGGAAATTAAAAATTTAAATATTTTTAAATTCAGGTTTTATACCCCTGGCCACATGCCCAGCCTGGCAGCTTGCCCACTGCCAGCCAGCCAGCAGGGGCAGCGCACCCCCACAGCAGGACTGTACACCCCCACCAGATGGGGAAACCACCAAATCAAAAAACCTGAAAAGGCAATTTCCCCAAACCCAAATTTAGGGGAAAGTATCTCCCAAATTTGGAATCTACCAAATTTGGATGAGCTGATAGGCTTCCCTGCAAATCACTCAATGCAGTAATAGCAGAAGTGGAATTTGGGTGCATGAAAGTGCCTGAAGAAGCTCCAAATCAATGCAATTCAGAGATTAACAATTCATTGCTTGCCAAAGCCCTCTAATCCCAATTCCAAAAGGGAATTCCAGACATCACCAAGAGTTTGGGGTCCCCTGTTTAATGCTTTGCACTATTCATGCCCCACCAAGGATGATTGTATATAATAAAGCTCAATCACTTGATGATAGTTTGTGCTATTATTGAGCAAATTACCCCTCAATTGTTATCACATAAATCAAAACCAGAACTTTTACCCTTCAGAAAGTTAAAGACATTAAGCTTTGTCTGCCCTTCCCTAGGACTAGAAGATGAACCACCTTATCTTCTTGGCTGTCTTTACAGCCTGCCTTGGGATTGAGGGCCACCAAAACTATCAACCCCATGGGCCATTCAATGATCCAACTGGCAAGTACTTTTACAAGGAGCCGGTACATCCTCAACTCCTCTGATCAGTACCCTGGCACATGCTGGTTTTGCCCCACTCCACTCAATCTGTGACCATATACACCTTTATATACTATGTGCTCACGTATTTTGCTGGCAATTTCCCAGACACATTACTATATAATGCACACAAAGGTTTTTTGATGGATGATGACGGTTTATCCATCAGACCCCAGCACTCACCTGGTTCCATGACTAACTTGGTACCGTATTTAGCTAAAATACTCCCCCAATTGTTAAGCTCAGAAACAGATAGGTGATAGGTCTCAAGTAAGAACCACCCTTAATCCATAGATTTTACTGACTAATTACCACCAAAGTTTGTGATACTTTAGTAAAATTTCCAAAGAAACACTGGGGCTCAACAGAATGATTAAACCTAGCCAAAGAAGTCCCAGATAAATAGCCTACAGAAAAGAATTAAGATGTCTTCTCAGCATAGAACTCTGGACATTGAGAAGTGACAACTGTCTCATAATAAAACTCTGTGGGAAAGACACCAAGATTAATGTTATCAGAGTAACATTGGGTGGCACCAAATAACCAACCTGAGTGTGGCCCCATCTTCCAGTAATAATATAACTTGAGATCAAGTTATACAGAATGTAGCAACAAATCCAACTACAGATGCATTTCAAAATTAAAGTTAGACCAGGAGATAATTTGGTTTATAGAGACTAGGTAGGACTCAAATATTAGAGTTGAAAAGTGAAAATTTTCAATATACCAAATTTATCAACTACAATACCACCCGGATTTCTGGCTCCCTATGTATTTTCCATTATCCAAAGCATACCTTGTCTGGCACACAAAAAACCATTGAGTGATTGATTTCTGTCAATCATTTTGATAAACAAGGTTGTATCAAGTGGCTCTCAGAAAACATCTATTTATCAGTGTCAACTTTCACGGGGTGATTGAATCATGCTGACAAACCGGAGCGGCAGTGACCCATTTCCAATCAGCAGTTTGGTTTAAATCTGTCAACTTGGTTAAACATTTACCCAAATTCCCAACTTTGTGATTCAGATGAGCAATATCAGGCATTCCAGAAACTACTGTGACACTTGAGGAAACATTACAGATATCCAGACAGACTCTCCTTTTATATATATTAAGTCTGTTTGTCTTTAGCAAGGCTGGATTTGATGTATCAAGGGTAAGGAATGCTTCACTACAGAAAGAGACCCTAATAAGTCTATTTAAGACAATTAGGGAGATATGGAGGTGGCTAAGATATTCCCTAGGGAATCATTAGTGGAGGTGAAATTCACTTTTGGGGAACTGTACACTGAATACTCTGATAAAGAGGGAAAACATAAACAATGTAGCATAATCTCTGTTTGAGGCTCTCTAAATATTTTGTGGGGCCTTGATAAATCTTTCAGCAGATAAAAGCAGCAGCCAACTGAGAAATTGAAGGCTTAAAATTGCACAAATAAAATTGTATGTAAATGCTTTCAAACCAGCAGGACAACTACAACAAACTGAACCAAAAAGTAGTGACTCTAGAGGCCAAGCTGTCCAAAGTTCTGCAACAGGAATCATCAAACCAAAAGAGTCCCAGTAAAAATGACAATATTAAGTGGAGGTGGATGTTCCAGGATCCTACACAATAAACATGATATCACTCTTCTTCCCTTTTTTCACACAGAGCATTAGGAGGAAACAGGGGCAATTGGTTGACAAAATAAAGTCATTTAGAATTTTCTCTATATATCTCTTTAGTGATACTTTGTTTTTTATTGTAGCTGTAGAAAGACCATTATAGGGATTGGTACCAAATAAAATATTGATAGTTTGATCAAACTGAGAATGCACAGGTAATTTTACAGCTTCTTCTTTGATAGGCACTTTTGTATATTTATTGAGCTGCAAGGGTAAAGAGTCATTAATAAATACCATTTTTATTTCAAATAGGACTAGGATCACTTGAAAGGGGGCTCTGATGATGAAGAGACTGTGGTTACCCTCTTGAGAAGTGTTAGCTTAGTGATGCTTTTATCCAAATTCCACTTGACTTTGCACTTAACCCAGAGGTCAAATCCTAATATGGAAGGGCATTAAAGCTTGAATAAGACCATGAAAGTGTGAAAAAGTGCACTCCTCCCAACTCAATCTTCAGTTCTTAGACATACTTATTTTGTGTTGAGGTGAATCACCCATAACCACCAAACTTTCTGCACTACTGCAAGCAAGTCAATATTTATAGTAAGGTTTATGTAGTAGATAACAATATGAATACTGTATTAATTTCACCAGCAAATTATGAGGCATTATGTGAAGATCTATCTGGTTTCCCTTCAACTTTGGAAGTTGTCTCATTTAGAAAGTAGTTATATTCCAATTCCAGTGACATCTGGATCCCTCACCTGGACTCCTCAACTGTGATATTCACCTGACATAATTCCCTCTCTTTTCAATTCAGAGTCTGATCCATCTACCCAACTAACTATACATCCCAAAAATCATTGATAATATATTGAGGACATATACATTATTTTAGTATTTTCTATGCTTCCACACCTTTATCAATCTAGTTTGAAAATATATTACTGTATAAAAATGTATAGGGACTTAAACTAAACAGTATTATTCATCCATGAAGGCTAACCTACAGCTAGTGGAAGATCTAAATTTTGTTTTAAAGATTACCCACAGTGCCTTAGTATACTCATACAGAACTCAACACAACAGTATCCTCAATGAAGCATTTGAAGTACCAGTGTCCCATAGGGCTTTCATTGCACAATTCTTTTGATGAGTATATTATTAAGAGAAATAGGGAATATCATTGATAGTAGGAGTTTATTTGGACCAGAGCCCTGGACTGGTACCTTTTAGACATGCTTGGGTAGGATGTCCTGTCTGATTCCAAGGGAATCATAGTCCTTACTAGTAGTTTTGCTTTAGTAAATCATTTTTGAGAGATAATTGATTGGTAGGCTGGGGTTGGCAAGCATAGAACAATGGGCCTATTATAAGAGAGCTGTCTTGGTCCAGACTCAAACATTTGCCCATTGAAATAAACCCATGGAGCCTAGGGTGGGGGATGATGCTTCAACAGGTATTTCATGTGCTGTTTATTTCTTGCTAGAACAGCAGCACATAAAATTCTTCTTCCTACTGGATCCTTTATTAAATTTGACAGGATTTATTCTAGATATGTTACTACAGGGTAATCCACTTGTATAATGTACTTTAGGAAGCATGCAATGACCACAAACGTTTCTTTGTCTTCCCCTGTGACATTGGTTTAGCTTGAAAATATTTTGTATCCCAAGTAAATTCTGTATCTGCTGATATAGATTCTTTAAACCAGTACAGTGTATCTACAGTCAGCATCAAGGCCATTCCCAAGAAATTTCAGGGTATGTGAATCTTTTTAGTTGCTGCTTGTAAGTTTAAATATACAGAGATTCTTATACACTAGTTAGACTTGCCAATGGTATTTAATCTACTTGTACTATGTACCAGGACACTACCAAAAAATAGTGGATGGGTACTTGTGAAAACTATTTATTTTCTGGATAAAATCTAGCCAATAACTTAAAACCTTTTAAGGAATATATAACAACTTATTGATGGGATTTAGAGTTCCTGTATCTTCTTATAATGCAATAGACCATAAACTGAACCTTCAGAAAGTTTCCAGTGGTTACTTATGCAAGAAATCATGTTCTTACTGGATCTGCTTATCCCAATTGGCTACCATTGATCATATTATCACTAATGGCCTTAAAAATGTGTACATACTGACCTATTTGTAGCCTAAAACCCTCTTGATATGACTTAATGGGGTATGTTGATTTGCTATTCTTTTTAAAAAAATTAGATGGCAATGAAGAGCTGCACCAGATTATGAAAGGATTTATAAGTATTTCTACACCACCCTCCTACATTTTAAGAGCAAAATTTTGATCTTTATTTTTTTTTCTTGGGTCCCAATTAGAGTTCCTTGAACAGATAGTGTGCCTTTGACTATCTTAAGTTGATTTAAATTTAAGGATCTTATGGCGTATAATAGCCAGTTTAATTCAATATCAAATTGAATATTGAAAAGCATGTAGGTAAATTCACAATAGTTATTTTGATAGCAACTATGCACTGTGCAATCTTGATCTCTTCTATCTGCACATCTAGAAGATTATTTAGGGAAATTTGTTTTAGTGTAAATCCTAAGAGGGGCTACCACAATTAGCTTGATTAACTGGTGATTATACAATTTATAAATTTGGTGTAGCATTATAAATTAGCAAATATACAATATGTAATTTTTATGATTATAATATTAGCAAAGAGAATATGGGATCTAATCAGTAAGGTCTTATTGAAATGATTAGACTGATCTTTTTTAGTTAATAAGTTTAATCTCAATAATAGTCTTTTAAGAATTACATATTTGATATGATAAGGTAAAGAATTATTAGTATGGCTCTTAATAATCTTTTATGGGATATAAAGCTTATGCCTCTTGGGGTATATTCAAGAATCTAAGTATAGATTAGCTTTAAAACTTCCCAATAGGGTGCAGGTTAATTATTTAAATGTTTTCTTATTTTTTTCTGATTTAATACACCCTTTAAATTTCATAAATTATTTTATGTTTCAGGTATATTTTTCTAGTATAGACATGGGTTTTTTTGAATGTAAGTTTCATGACACTGCCTAGCATGTTTTTCAATGGGTCACTTATACATAACTATCAAAAAGGAAATTAGAACCTATTTTTTGTATTTTTATTACTCCAACAATTTTATATTGATAATGGAATCAGGGGACAATTCCATATATTCTAATCCTGGGTGAGTCTTACAGAGTTACAAGCTTGAGATGCTGTAGCTACAATGATGTTGTAACTGTGCTGTTTTAGAAGAGTTACAAGGGGAAAATATTTAGAAACTAGATAATATTCTTTATTGGGAGATAATGATTATATAGCTAATGTGAATCATGGGTAACAAGAACATGATAGCGTTAATCACCCAGTTAGATGGTGAAGGGGGTGGCTTGATCCTGGTAATGAGTCAAGCTCCAAAACAAGGTATTCACCAGGAAGGATCATCATCTGTTCATGTTGTTGGACTTGGTAATTTGAGTTGACTTCCTAGTCTGGCTTCAAGTGGACGGGTAATCAGATTGCAGGTCACAAACCCGCTTGTTTTGAACCTTGCTGGCAGGTTGAGCCTGCTGTTTCAACACCCCCCCAACTGAAGGTTGGCCTCCTCTGGGGGTAGGTTGTCAGGGAGGTTGTCAGGAACCTGGGCGCTGTACTGGACTAATTGTTGTTCTGTGGCAGGCAAGGCGGTCTCTCGTTATTTTTGTCCTGCTTTGCAGGGTTTCAGGCAATCATGGTGTAGGGTCTTGTCTTTTTTGCGCTTCCTGAGTCCTTGAAAAAGGTAAGTGCTATTGTTTTTTACCTTTAGAATGATTGCTGGTCCTACTTTCTCTGGTTGTAGTTTGCTTTTATCAACATTCATGACCCAAACTTTGTCCCCAACTTCATGTCTATATTAGATGGGGACAAAGGTTTTTTGCAGACGTTCATTTTTCTTTTATGTTTTTTTGCTGTTGGCCTCTACAACTTGAGGGTCTGAGCATGGGGGGACTCCACTTGGGATTTCCAGTTTGGGTCCTGTCAATGCTTGAATGATATTTAGCTGTGGGCTGTATACCAACTCAAATGGGCTTTTTCCGGTGGATCTGTTCACTTGGGTTTGGCACACAAGTAGTGCAGTTGGTAGCTGCTTATACCAGTCTTCAGGTCTCCCGGCAATGAGCTTGGCTAAGGCTTGCAAAGGGCTTCCATTAAGCCGCTCTATACGTCCATTGGCCTGTGGGTGGTACGGCGTTGTTACGGTGTGTGTGACCCCATTTTTAGCAAGGTATACATTGGTGTTTTTGGAGATCAATTATTTCCCTCCATTGGTTATCAGGAGTTATGGCTTTCCAAACTTGCTTATTATCTCTTTACCAATAAATTGTTGTACGTCATTGCCAGTGTGCGCCCTCACTGCTTGGGCTACTGGCCGTCTTGTAGCAAAGTCTATGGTGGTGATCATGTATTTCTTATCATTGTGTTTCCCTGGCATGGGGCCAACAACGTCAAGGGCCCACACCTTGAAGGATAGTTGTGTGCAAATGGGTAGTACTAATTTTGGAGGGGCTTTGCTTTCAGCAATTTTTTGCATACTTCCCATTAGTCAAGGACTTCTTGGAAGTCACAATACAGGGTTGGCCACCAGGCCTTGTGTTTAAGGAACTTGTATAGGTTGCAGCTCTTGGTGTGTCCTAAGTCTCTATGATATTGTAGGATGGTGTCCCCTCGCTGGTGTGTGGGGATGTAAGGGATGGTAGTCCTGTCGAACATTTGCTGTGCAAGGTCCCATACACATAAGCAAATAGGTGTTTGTTTTTGATGACTGTTTTTTTTGTTATGTCGGTTGTACCAGGAGGGAAGCCCTTGTCCTTTGTTTGTAGTATCAAGAGGGGCCAGTATGGGTTGAGCCCATTTTCTCCTCTTGTGGCACAGACATACAGGCGTAAGAGGGCGTCCACCATGGCAAGTTCTGGACCAGGGTTATACTGTATGAGCATATTGAATCTCTCCAAGAGTCCCATCCAGCGGGCTTGGCGGCAAGATAGATTTGCTTGAGTTTTGAATTATATGAGCAACTTGTGGTTGGTCAATGTTGTAAATTCTTCCTGTTGTTCTGGATAACAACACCATTTGACTAGGCAGTGTACAATAGCCAGCAGTTTCTTGTTGTGGATAGGGTATTGACACTTGCCATCTGTCAACTTTAGTGATTAATAAGCTACAGGCAGGAAGTCACCATCATTATTTTTGATTTTTAGCACTCCCCCAATGGATGTGTCTGAGACGTTGGTTTCCATTTGGTATTCCCTGTCACGTTTGGGGTATTGTAGGATAGGAGCCATTGTGAGCTTCTCTTTGAGACATAAGTAATAGAGGTTGCTTTGGGGGGTCCACACAAACTTGGATTTGGCGCCAGTTATGGAAAATAAGGGAGCAGTCAATACGCCATAGTCAGGTATGAAGCAGCGTACATAGGCCACCATCCCCAGGAAGGTGCGGAGTTCTGACTTATCCTTGGGTGGTGGCATCTTGCAGATGGCCTGGATCTTTTGACTGTTGGGTTTGATGCCATTTCTGAGACTATGTGTCCCAGGAAAGGCAATTGCTAGCAGAAGAACTGGCATTTGGAGGGCTTGGTAAGTACTTTGTGTTATGCCAGGGTAGCAAAGACTGCCTCTAAGTCTTTGTGGTGCTGTTCCACCAAAGAGCTGTAGACAATGATGTTGTCTAGGTAGACTAGGGCATTTTTGCCTATGTGCGGTACAAACACCTTGTTCATGAATGTCACAAAGGTGGAGGGGGCGTTTGTCATGCCAAAGTTGAGCACCACACACTTGTATGAGCCGTATTTAGTGCAGAAGGCTTTTTTGGGAATGTCTTCCTCCTTAATACAAATCTGGCTGTAGCCTGCAGTTAGGTCAATCTTGGAGAAGACTGTGGCTCCTCTCAAGGCGTCAAAGAGGTCATCAATCAGTGGTAGTGGATAACAATTCTTGATGGTAACTTTGTTTAGGGCTTGGTAGTCCGTGACTAGACATAGGGTACCATCCTTCTTGTCCACAAAGAATACGGCGGCCCCAAAGGGAGACTGTGAGGGGCAGATAAGTCCTTTCTTCAATGCTTCCTTGAGGTAGACACGTAGGGTGTTGTCTTTGTTTGGGGTCAGCTTGTAGATAGGACGTGCTTTGGGTACAGCTCCTTTGAGCTGGATGGAATGTTGGATGTGTTTCTCTGGAGGTAACCTGGGTAGAGCTTCCTTAAAGATTTCTGGATTGCAGGTCACAAATTTTCAATCCTGAGGTGTGGAGGTATCCTGGTGATCTTTGAAGTGTATGATCTTGTACTGGAAGGAGTCCCAGTCAATTGCCTCCAGGGTTTTCTTTTTGTCCAGGGTCTCTTTGATGGGTACAAAGACATAGTTGCATAGGAGTTGGTCCACTGAGTTGGGGTAGATCTGGTGGTTGACAACTTCACGCTTGATGGTCAACACTGAGGTCGCCCAGTCTATGTGAGGATTGTTCTTTCTTAACCAATCCAACCCCAGTACAATGCCAAACTTTGGGAAGTCAATGACAGGACCTTGGATGGTGGAGTGTAGATTCTCAAGCATGATGGAGAAGGGGGAGGTTTCCCTTATCACAGCAATATGATGTTCAATAGCTAAAACCACGTTTTAATCTGCAAAATATTAGTGGCTAGCTTGAACTTGTCCACAAAGCTGCTGTTGACTAGGGTTCAATCCACGCCTGAGTCCAGGAGTGCCAATCCTGTGAAACTGCAAAAACAGAAAGGATATGACATCAGTTTATTAGGATGTCTGGCAATGATTTACAGTACCAGGTCTTCCAAGAGTACTTGGATCATTGGGCATTGGTCCACATCTTTGGGTCAGTACTCATCACTGGGCAAGTCAGGAGTTGTGTGGGGAGAGCTTGGCTTGCTTAATGCTCTCCCAGGGCTTTTCCCTTGTCTTGACTGCCTTTTGTGACAGTGCTACAGAAATGGGTCCAGGTTGACTGGCCATTGTTTCTATTTCCATGTCCATTTGAACCTGTGGGTTTATGGTTGGTGTTATTCCTGTTGTTTCCAGGGGGTGGTTGAGTAGAGTGCCTGCTTGTGTGGGAGTCCTTGGGTCTATCTTGTTTTCCTGTTTGTGCCTTATGAAGGGTGTTGAAGGTTTGTTCTGCTTTCTTGCTTTGCAGTATAGGCTTTGCAGGTTGTTCACCTGTTCCAGGTTCATGTGTCTCATCACATGCAACTTGAGGGTGTCATAGTAAATGAGGTTTGTGGCTGGGGTGTCAAAGGCCATGTTAGAGGGTGCACATATTTGGAGTTCCTTATAGGCGCAGGTGAGTTTCTTCATGGTGCCTATCTGGGTCAAGTTCTTTACGTGGTGTATGATCATGAGCGCAGTGTCTTTAAGCACAAATCTTGCCAAGAAGTCCTGTTTGAAGGTATCCCAGCTCTTTTTGGTATGTTCTTTGTGCCATTTGCTGCACCAGGTGCCAGCGTGGTGGGTCAGTTGTATGAAAATTTCTGTGATCCAAAACCGCTGTAGGCATTCCATCTGAGCCAGCTTGCTCTAGGCAGACTGGATCCATCCATCCGGCGGTGTTGTTGTTGTTGGCCCTGGTAAAAGGTTCCAAGGCAGCGCTTCATAGTCTTTGGGCTACGTAGGCAGGTATGGTGTTTTTGTTGGTTGGTTGCAGGATGGTGGCAGCGGTCTGGAAGAACCCTTGTGCAGACATGGCATTGAAAGCGGGTAGTGGGATCACTGTGTTCTGGTATAGGATAAAACCATCAGGTATCTTGGTACCAGGGGTGTACAAAGTCCAGTCCAGCAGGAGGCCAGACATGATTCTGTCAAGGATTTGTTGGCCGCAGCAAGTATGGGCAGCAGGTGGAATTTTACAAGATGAGGTAGGATGGAGAACCTACCTGTGCTACCAATGTTGTAACTGTGCTGTTTTAGCAGAGTTACAAGGGGAAAATATTTAGAAACTTAATAATCCTTTATTGGGAGATAATGATTATATAGCTGGTATGAATCATGGGTAAAGGAACATGATAGCGTTAATCACACGGTTGGATGGTGAAGGGGGGTGGCTTGATCCCGGTAATGAGTCAAGTGCCAAAACAAGGTATCAACTGTAGGGGATCAGCCTTTGTTCATGTTGTTGGATTTGGCAATTCAAGTTGACTTCCTAGTCTGGCTTTGAGTGGCCGGGTAATTGGATTGCTGGTCATGAACCCACTTGCTCAGAACCTTGCTGGCGGGTCCAGCCTGCTGTTTTGACAATGATCTAAAATATATTTTCTTCTATAGATTTTAATAGTTCAACCCTGGGCCTTTTTTGGCGTGTTAAATGACATCAAACTTGCAACTAAAATATTTAAGATTTATTCAACCAATAAAAAAGTAGATTCCTTACTTAAAAATTTCTCCTCAAAGAAAATTACACCCAAGCCAGAAAGTTGAGGTGAAACGACACTCCAGACGATAGCTTTTAAATCTGTTTGTACAAAAATTGTTTATAAAAAATATCAAAATCATTCTTAAAATAGCTATTATAGCCACCACCCATTTTTCATGCTTTGGTTTCATTGCTACCGACCCCCCCCCAAATTTTAAATCAGGATGTGCTGTGTAAATGTATAGAGTGGCTAAAGTCAAGCTGTGGCACAGGCTAAATAGAGAAATCGTTTTATAGCATAACTTCAGAGCGTGAGTTGGACCTTTTTTAGACTTAAGAATACCTTCATCCACTGAATATACCTACGCCACTATTCCTTAGAAAGTAAATCCCAATTTCTCTCACCACAAAATAACTTATAGGATAGCCCTACCTGTCCAAACCTTATTCCCATTTAGAAATTATTTCATCGTTATAGAATCAAGGAAATTATATTTGACCAATCCTAGCTACAATATCCAATTCAAAACATCTGAATCAGGCACGCTGGTTAAGGATTGTATAAAAGTAAAAAGCATTAACTGTGAAACCAAAACCGAAATTGAGAAGCTGAATTCCATAAAAAAATCAGCTTGGTTAAGTCAGTATCCCAACAAATAATAGTCTTCCGATCTAATCATCACGCTTCAAGCATTTTTAAATCGATCTAAGGATTTGCACTAAATCGTGTATAGTGCTATCATCAAACTAAATTAGGCACATTTTATGTGTTTCTTAGGCCTTTTCTTTGGTTTTTTGCATACCGAGAGATTTACTGTTGATTTCCCAGCTTCTAATGATCCATTCAGATAAATCCCAATCCTTGGCTATTATTCATCTACCCACTCATTCTGAGCTTCATTACCAGTAACTCACTACACTGAGCCTCCATTTATTATAAATAAACCATTTTATTATACTTATTTCTATACCCATAAATAAACATAAAGGGCTTTGAACTTTAATCGTCTAAGAGAGCAATAATGCTGTGAATTCCAGAAAGATTTAAAAGTCATACTATTAACTCTCCTTTTATTTTAATCCTAGTCCCCATATTATGGCAAGTCAGAATAAACTTTTTTTAAAGAAAATAAAAATAGTTTATGGAAAGGCATAAAATAATAAGTGCTTAAAAGCTTCTAGGCTTCCCTGCAAAGCCCAAAGAAACCATGCCATATTTTTACCAGATACAAGGATCCAAATTAAATGTTAAGTATCTATCAGGAAGGAAAAGTTTAAGGGTAGGGTATAATCATTAACCTGCTAATAAATAAATCTTACTTTGATGATTTCATTCACCATAAATTTTCCAGCTAGTAATATTATCTAAATAAACATTTATATCTATTTAAAACCTTATATTTCATTTCAACATAATTTCTCAATTGCACCAGGATTAAGGGAACTATTTTTGAGTATATAACTATGGGAAGTATATAATACAAGTAGAAGGGAAAGAGTCAGAAAAAATGTTATCTTAACTGAATATAAAGAATAGTTTTATATAATTAAACTGTTTAGCACATATTTTCAATATATATAATAGATGTTATGTAGATTGGAAGATTTAGATTCTCTTTTGAACTCAAGGGGTTGATCTTAGTGTAATATATGGATTATGTCTTAGAGTCATTTTCTACTTGATAATTGAGTCACATATGAGCTTATATTGCCTTGAAGAATATGAGTCAGTTATAAAATTAGTTAGAGTGTTTTTTTAAGTCCAATCACTTTTATTAGGTATTAATTATTGGTTTTAAATCCATAAATTTTTTTGTTAACTTTTTGATGCTGATAGCCCTGGATAGGGCTCTCTTCCTCTGCTGTAAAAACAGCTATGGTGACTCCCAAAGTCTTGAAACCACTCAAGGATATAGCACAAATAATTAATGATGTATTTGTGATAGAATATACCTCAAAAGCTTATGTAAAGCCCCCCTTGATTTATGATTTACTACCAAGGAAATCATAATAAATTAGATGTGCATTAGCCCAGTTGAGGGGCCATCTGAAAGCGCACCTTGATAAGCAATCAGAGCTTGCCACACCCTCATCCCTATTGTTAGTCTGGGTTCAATGCCCAAAGCCCCATCCACTCAATCAGACCCACCCCTCCAGGATTTTTAAACCCTTCAAACCCCCAACCCTAGATTATGAAAAGAACCTCTTCCCTTTTGGCTCTTCTACCTGACTCTCTATTCAATAATAGAGGCTTTGTTGCTAAACTTGTCCCCTAAAAAGCAACACAGTCCCTCCAGATTCATTACTTTCCTATTTTTCAAAATCAAGCTGAAAAATTTGCACCTGGGTTGAATATGCTCCCCACATCTTTATTTAATAAATGATCCACTGCTTCCCGCACAGCCCTGAGATCCTATCCTAGCCCCTGGTCTATTTAAAAGTCATCAGAAGAGTGTTTTCAAATTTGTTCTTTAATTTAAAGGTGGCCTTGAGCCATGCTTATACCAGGGCTCTGTATAATAATCATGATCCAAAGCCCTTCTCTATTAAGGTTGCACAGTTTAAGCTCTGTTTCAGGGATCCATCTGATGAGGAGTATACTCCCAATAAAGCAACTAGAGCTACAAGGGTAAGGTGTGTGCTAGTTGCTCCTACAGAAATTGGCAGTGTACCCATGTGAAATATCTTGTCTAGGAGGAAGTATCTGCTGAGGAGAGGATATAATCATCTTAAGAAGAATTAGGCTTCCAAGTAAGATAAAATGAAGGCAGAGGCAAGAGGGTGGATCACTTGTGGTGTACTTAAAAAGGATGGACCAGGATCAAACTTGAACCTCTCTTTAACAGGATGAATATCATAAGGAATAGAGGTAGTATACCACTATCCTGGGATTACATGTTGCCAATCCATATAGGAGTAAGTGGAGGCCTTGGTGCTAGAACCAGTATTGATTCCAACTGGCATAGAGAAAAACAAAAATCAAAGAACATGAGAACTAGTAACAGTTTTCCCTCAACAATCCCACAGTTGGAATTTTTTGGTGTTTTGATGGCCAGGAGGATATCCTGCTAAAATAAGGTTCCAAACACAAAATTATGGGCAAATAAAAGCTTTGTTGAATGAAAAATTGGTAGAATTTACAAGAATATATATGGGAAGAGAAGATAGTCAGGGTAGTTATAGCTGATTGAGTTGTTTGAGCAGGTTAAGAGTTAAACGCTCAACTTCTAACCTGATGGAATAGGGGATATATTATTTGCTGTTACATGAATCTGTTCTGATGACACATCACTTTAAATGCTTCCACAGTGAGATAAAAACATAGATTCAAACCATTAAATTACAGCTATATCAACAGAGAAGTCATGAAAATTCCCATGGAAGGCTGTTATGTAGGCAAGGTCAGAATTTGACTGAAATAAAGAGTGATTAATCTTAGTAGGTAGGTAGTTTTATATACCTAGTTTGTTTTTTATCCCTTGGGGTGCCAGTAGGATAGCCCTCTATTGGTAACTGAGAAGGATAAAGAGAGTAAACAGGGATAATTATGCTAATACAGTGTAAGCATGCCTAGATCAGCTTGGGTGATGATAAATCTGGATTTCCCTTGGTGGTTTAGAATTCTGTAGCATTGTTGCACTTTCATAAGGACAACTGGGGGTAATACAGCTAGAGTCCCCTGGGATGAGGGAGTGTTGAAGAAGCACTGAAATCCTGATACCAGCTGGGGTGATTCCTGCCCAAAAGATTCTATGATTTTCTCTGCCTATGTCTTATGGGTGGTTTCAAGGACAACCGCCAGAATTAACTCATTCTGAAAGTTGACTTACTATATGCTGACAATCAGAATTAAAAATACTTTAATGTCAACAGCATTGAAAAGTCAGAAATAAGTTTTAACTCATGCTGCTACTAAATGTTGACACTTTTTTAATAAGCAGAAACCTGTTTCCTGAACATTTTACTTAATAAAAATTAAGCTTCAAGATATTTTTTAGGGTAATGTTACAACATAGATTTTAAAAAACCCATAAAAAATTATACATGACAATTAAAAAAATTCATAAAAATACACTTTTATATTTTACTATGAAATTAGCTATCTTTACTATAATAAATTTTTTCCCACTTATAAAAACAAAAAAATCAATACAAAAAATACTACATAAAGTTTCACGTATTATAGGAAAATATAATAATCAAAAGCAGTAATATAAAGTTTTTTCTATATTGAAAACTACAAAAAACATATAATTTACTAGTAAAATACCAATATAGGCCATGTAATACAGTCTAAAGCATCAAACTATCAATAGAAAATCAATGATTTTATAAAAACAGTATCATAAATTATTAATGAGTTATTTAGAATAACTATTTATTTAAAAAGATTATACTTAATATATAAGAACTATATAAAAAATTAGGCAATACTCAATAAATTTAATTTAAAGCTAGACTGTGATCACCTGGTTGCCATTAAGAACTGCAGCAATCTTCTTGATATATTCCCCAATCTCTGAAAGCTTATATTTGGCCTAGACAACTTCCTTGATCTTCTCTTGATACTGTTTCTCTTTGGTGGTTCTCTTCTTCTTGGATGGGTGGTTCTTAATATCTCTGATGGATGCAACAGTCTTCCCCTGTTGGACTTTGAGGTGCTCATAGAAGGGGTTGTATCTGGGCTTGATTCTAAAGGAGGAATTGATATGCTTATGTCAGCCCTACAAAGATGAAGTTTTTTATCTCATCCTTAAGAACTGCCTGGTAGCAGTTCCAGTTAGCTTTGGTTCTGGGCTTGCTCCGGCGCTTAGTGACCTTACATCCAATCCACTGTGGTTCATAATATTCAATGAAAGGGTATAAGGCACCATCATGTTTCTTGGCATATGGATCCTGGCATAGGAGGTCAAAGGCTTGTCCAGTATGCTCTGGCTTTACAAAGGCTAGTGCTACAAACTGCTGAATTAAGAATTTGCACTTTCCTGATGTATCTAGACGGTGGAGCTTGCTGAGCTCAAGTAGACCCTTTAGTTACCTGTTGACAGCCTGTTGATAATGGAAAAAACACCCCTGGACCTCTCCATCAAAGGTATTTACAAAAGCATTATACTGGGCAGTTTCATAGTCCATGATTATAGTTAAGGGTCCAAGTGCTTTATCTTGAGCTTCTTTTTCTGCAGCAAGGGTGGCTTCATCCTTTTCATCATCATCTGGATTGGTTCTAGTGTTATGGCCAGGGGGACTCTTTCTATTACTGGGTAGGCTTTGATGCCCTCCTGAAGGATTTTAAAGGCCTTTGTGTAGATCTCTTCTGTTGCTCCAGGAAGCAGAAAGTAGGCAAATGGGAGCACCTTGCCTTCAATAAGGGAATGTACAACCCATAGTTGGTGAAAAAGGCAAGGGCATATTGAAAAGATACTGTCACATAACCAGGTCTCTGAATCCCTCAACTGCTCCAGGTTCTGTTGTGTAGCATAGCATATAATTCTTACCTCTGCTGTAGGCCCATTATCATGTAAAAGGAATACCTCATCACCATTGAACATCTTTAACTCCTCTGTCAATACTAACTCTCCTTGGACCATGCCAGATTTGTTATAGGGGAATAGATCACGGCGTTTGTCACATATGTACTTCACTAACTGGTTGTGGTCAGGGATGAGCATCAGGTTCTCATTACTTAGGTATGTGGTGGCCTTAACTACCAGATCAGAAGCCTTGACATCTTTGGAGACTGGGACCATTTGGTAGAGGTACCACTTTAGAAGCTTTTCAATAAGATTTATTGGAGCATTGCATGTGTGCTCTCCTTTTTCACTAGTGACTTTATCCCATCCTTCTGTATTGATCCTTGTAGCGCAGCTTCTATCTTCACATACATAATTCTTGCTTCTTCCTGCTCTCTTCTGATTGTTGCAATTGAAAACATAGCCATCACAGACTAAACTTGCACCTCCTTTGACAGACATTAGAGGGAAAAACTTAGGGAACTTCTTTGGGAGCTTAAACTCTCCTTTGATATTACATATATTTTGAACCTTTAGGGGATCCCATGGGCCAATTGGTGCTTGATGATAGTCAGACAGATAATCATCAAGATCTTTTTTATTGATACTTGATGAGGAGGATGGAGGTGCAGATTTGTTGGGCGGTGGAGGGAATTATCTGGAGTTGGATTCTTGCGCTTCTTGGACTGGGATGAGCTTGATTCCTTGGGGCTTGATTCCTTTTTGCTTGATTCATCTGGGCTTGACTGGGGTTCTGGACTCTTGGGTATCTTCTTTCTTCCTTGCTTGTTTGGTGGAACCTCATCTCCTTCTGATTGGTACCAGCTTGGAGAAGAGGAGGGGGCAGGGGAGGGCTCTTTTTTTCAGGGTCTGGCATCTTCTCCTTTGTCTTCTGTTTTTTTGAGGGCTCTTTGGCTGGTTTTTTGTTGGGGTAGGGACTTTGGGCCTTTCCAGAGGCTTTGGGTACTTTCTTGGTTGACCTGGGGTTCTTTTGTGGCTTCTTGGAAGATTTTTCCTACAATAATTAGAGTATAGTTCATAAAGTAAGAATAATCATGTGAAACATGAATAAAATTAAATAATAATCACTTGTTTTATTTTTTTATTATGAATTAAATAGTTTATATAAGTATAGAAAGTAATTTTAGAGCTAGTTTATTAGTAAAGACTAGAAAAAACTATGCTTAAATAAAAAGTTGACATTCTGGTAGTCACAATAGTCAAAAATATTTAATTTAGTTTGTCAGCATAAAAAAACGCTTTGATTTTGACGTCAACATACTGACAGTCAGCATTAAAGTAGAAAAACACTATGTAAATCACTTATAAAGCTTGGTTAATATTTTCCGGAGTTAGTTTTTTAAGGCCAAACTGATTTTTTAAATTTAAATTTTTTAAAGATTTGCATATGTATCTTATGAATCTAAATAATAGGGTTTGTAGAGGGAAGTCTAAAGTACAGCCCTGGGTACTTTGGCCTGAATTACCATACCATTGTATGTGTGCTTTTTGTTAAGTGGTAGTGTTTTACTAATAAACAAGTGAAGGTGTTGACATTCAGGCAGTCAGCGTTCTTTTATAGTAACTCTCCTATTAAATCTCGCTTAAATTATATCACTTTTTTTGCTTAGCTGAACCCCTTTGGTGCAATTTAGGCAACACGTCAATTTGACACCAAGTTGACATTATAATTACATATATAATTTCTAGTTTTAACATATGTGTTTTGGCTTAAGTGGACTTCCTGAAAAAGCTATAGTTTATCCAGTGAGTTTAAAATAACAGTAAATATCTAAATAACACAAAGAATGCTCTGAAAGTTGGCATATGTCTTTTTTCAATGCTTATCTTATTATTTATTTAATATTAACAGTAGTATGAAATATAAAAAATAGTTATTTTTAGAATATTGTATAATTTATTAAGAAACTCATGGATTCTTATTTGGGATCAATATCCAGATATTACTTACTGTAGTTGACCTTAATGTAAAAGTACAAAGAAACCTACATTTTCATAGTAAATTATATTAGTTTTTTGGCTTAAAATTAAGCCTTTTTTTAAATGGTTTCAACATTATGTCTGTTCCTTTTTAATTTTGCAATTATGACTTGATAATTCACTATGAAAAATTAGCTTAGTTTTGGAAATGCCCAATTCTGGCAGATAAATAATAAAATAATGTCAACTTACTGAATGTCAACAAATTGTTGAGGTTCAGTGTATCAACTTGGGGAATGGGTTAATTCTGGCGGTTGTTGTTTCAAGAGATATGTTTACTACCACTGTTGAAGCATAGAGCGGCTGGGATTACCTTCAGGAAAGCTATCCAGATAAGTATCTGTTTAAATCAATGTATTAGAGAGATACCCAGGAGGTAGAGTTGGTTACTATGCAAGCTCCCAAGCTAACCACTTGAGGAAAAAAGAGGATATAGTGTAGCACTTGAAGAGTAAATTATTGCCTCTGAAAGGCTTGATAGAAGACATATATGGTGACTAACAAGAAAGAGAAGGCCTAGATGGATATCATCTACAGTGTATAATAGAGGAAGGAAGAGAAGCCTAGGTAAAAGTCATCTAGGATGATTTATAAACAAGATAAAGGAGATTAGAAAATATAAAGAGTTAGAAAAAAAGAGAAAAAAAAGAGGATATAAATCAAAAGAGATAAAAGAAAGACATAAAACAGATATAATAAATAAAAAATAACAAGAAAAAGAAAAAGAATAGATAATAAATTAATAAATATATTTTTATTTAAAAGAAGAACTCATAAGGCAGAGAAGAAGATGCTGTAAACAGAACAGAGAAATTTTAAGAGCATGGCAAAAATATTTTGCTGTCTTCCATAGCACACAAGCAAGAGCAGGGCAACAGTCACACAAGATTTAACGTGTTCAGACAACAACAGGGAAATCAACAGAAAAATCAAAGAAAGCACAAGTTAAAAATTCCTTTGGCTTTATATAAGGAAAGCAATCAAATTGGGACACAGAGAAACATTGAAGAAAATGGGGAATCTTTTTAGCACAAAAGTGCAGATTATCAGTATTTTAATATTTATTGATGTTCCCTATCAGAGAAAAATCAAATAGCAATGTAAAGCGTTTTAGAAGAGACAGGAAAACAAAGTCCTCTTATTGGCTCAAATACAAGGCTAGTATTATCAATTATTTTCATTGGCAAAAAAGAAAATCTTAAATAATCAGGGGCCTGGACAGAGAAAAGTCTTATGGAATTGGCAAGAGCCAGTCTAAGTTTAAATTATTATAGAAGAAAGAAATACCAAAAGGTTTAAGACTAGAAGAGAAAAAAGCTTAGAGGGGAATCAAGCTGAAACAAATAGTTATATAAGGAGTGATAAAAAAGATCAAAGAGGGAGTAGAAAGAATACAAAGAATAGTGAAGAAAGATTAATTGTGGAGCCCCTTCTCCAAAAAGTCACCATGAAGGTGTTCTGGATCTTTTTCAGGGCCCATCTGGGCTGGGGTGCTATTCTTCAAGTGAAAGCACTCTACTTAAAAAACTTTTATCTAACTTGGATCCCAATAAAAATTACATCACATTTACCACCAAAATTATTGTGTCTTTCACATGAACCATCACATCAGTCTGGGTTAGCCCAACTGGAAGAGTATAAAGATCTTTAAATAGGGGATCAAATTTCTTAACTGGGAAGTCCTTTCCTCTGGGAGTCAGGGGGAGTCCTCTAGACATTCTGACCAACTTTTCACCAGGAGTTTGACTTTGTATAAACCTTACATACTGTTACCTGTAAAATGCTCCTTGCCTAATATTGGGATAGAAGATGTGGGGAAGGAACCTATAATCTTAATACTATAAGCTGGATAGGGGTTGTAAAAGTCTTTATTAACAGAAGAAAGATCCCCTTGGGAAACTTCTGTAAATGCAACACTTTGAAGCCTTAATTGGACCAAATACTACTTTTAAAGTCACCAGAACCAGCTTCACTTGCTTAGGGGTATTTTTATTCAAGTTCAAACCCAAGGCAATCTTAGAATTAATTTCTACTTAGTCATAAACTGCCTCTATACTCTGTTTAGCCAACCAGTAATGTACAACTTCCCCTGTCTTAGGCTAAATGCCCTTTAGACTGTTTTTCTCAAAAGCTTAAGCTATCTATTCTCTCACTTTATAAAAAGTTTATCCTCAAAATTTAACTTAACTAATCCATTGCATTCTTATTCTTGTTCTGATTATTCTCTTTAATCTTTTAGTTATTTTTTAAATGAAAAATCATAAGTAAAGTTAGCTCCAAACTCAACCAAACTTGTTGATTCTCTACATCTTCAAACATCTGAAGTACTTTTAATTCACGGGTTTACAACACCCAAATAGGCAGCAAACATTTTACAAAGAACACTATCAATGCTTTGCCATTTGTGCTGCAGCCTGTTTCTATGTTTTCTTCAACATTTCCTTATGTTTAAACTTGCCTTTTTTCCCTAGGAAATCACTAGTTGCCATGTTTCACCATGTTATACCCAATGTTTTCCCCTTGAGTTATACTAGGATTCAAATCTATAGCTTACAGTTTCCCCAAACCCCTCAGCCTTTTACACCTCTGCCAAACTATCATTGGAGGAGATTTGAGCACCTTCCCTTACTGTTTTTCTGAGCTATCCTTATTCTATTGCCACAAACTAACCACTTTGGAGAAATGTTGAGCTGCCTATGTCAACCTTTCTCTGAACTGTTTTTTCTGTGTCTTCTCTCTTAATAAACCTTGGAGGAGTGTTGAAAAATTCCCACAAACCATTAAAAACTTCTTTCCATAGCCTAGAGTATCACATAGCTATCAAACCTACTATTAAGCCCTCATCTATAACCTCCATCTAGGCTGTTATTTTTAGGTCTTCTTAATTAAAGCACTCAGACTCAGGTAATAATTATCTTAAGTGAGATTACCTAGATTAGACCCGCATCAGTGGCCTCCATCTAGATCATCAGAAAAAGCATACTCATGCACTACTGCTATTTTTACTCATCCAAGTGGTTAACTTGAGCTTTCAGGCGCCAACTAACCAGCTTTAATCCCCAGCAACATCTAAATCATCCAGTTCTTCAGCGTTATATCTGGAAATCCACCCTAATAATGTTTCTGAGCTATCTATTCTTGACCAATAACTTTAAGACCTCCTGAAGGAT
>QTSX02003979.1:0-23390 GCA_014839935.2 Entomophthora muscae | reverse complement strand
CATTGGCTTCTATGACCTGGGGATCTGAGCAAGGAGGACTTTGCTTGAGGCCCCCAGCTTGGGTCCTGATGTCTTGAATGATATTGGGCTGTGTGATGTATACCAACTCAAAGGGGCCTTTTCAGGTGGATCTGTTCACCCAAATTTGGCACACAAAGTGTAGTGCAGTTGATAGCTGCTTATACCAGTTTTCAGGTCTCCCAGTGGTGAGCTTGGCCAAGACTTGCATGAGGCTGCCATTTAGCCGCTCTACAAGTCCATTGGCCTGCAGGAAGTATGGTGTTGTCACGGTTTGTTTGACCCCATTCTTGGTGAGGTATAAGTTGGTGTCCTCAGAGATCAATTCTTTGCCTCCGTCAGTTATCAGGAGTTCTGGCTTTCGAAACTTGCTGATTATTTCTTTTCCTATGAACCGCCGCATGTCATTGCCAGTGTGTCCCTTTCCCACTTGGGCTACTGGCCATTGTGTAGCAAAGTCTATTGTGGTGATGATGTATTTCTTATCATTATGTTTTCCTGGCATGGGGCCGACAATGTCTAGGGCCCACACCTTGAAGGTGGCTGCGTGCAGATGGGTAGTAATGATTTGGTAGGGTTTTGCTTTTTGAAAATTTCTTTTACACTTCACATTGGTCTAGGTCTTCTGAATGTCACAATACATGGGTTGGCCACCAGGCCTTGTGTTTAAGAAACTCATATAGGTTGCAATTCTTGGTGTGTCCTAGATCTCTATGGTAACTTAAGATGATGTCCACTCACTGGTGTGTGGGGATGTAAGGGATGGTAGTTCTGTTGGACATTTTTTGATGCAAGGTTCTTTACACGTCTGCAAATAGGTGCTTGTTCTAATGACTGTTTCTTTATTAGATCAGTTGTGCCAAGGGGAAGCCTTTGTCCTTTGTCAAAAGTACCAAGAGGGGCCAGTCTGGGTCAAGCCCATTTTCTCCTCTTGTGGCGCAGACATACAGGTGTAAGAGTGTCCGCCATGGCAAGTTCTTGACCAGGTTTGTATTGTATGAGCATATTGAATCTCTCTAAGAGCTCCATCCAGAAGGCTTGACAGCGAGATAGATTTGCTTGAGTTTTGAAATATATGAGCAACTTGTGGTTGGTCAGTGTGTGAATCTTCCTGCTGCTCTAGATAACAGCGCCATTTGACTAGACAGTGCACAATATCCAACAGTTCCTTGTTGTGGATAGGATATTGACACTTGACATCTGTCAACTTTTGTGATTCATAGGCTACAGGCAGGAAGTCACCATTATTATTTTTGATTTACAGTACTCCCCAATGGATGTGTCTATGGGGTCAGTTTCCATTTGGTATTCCCTGTCACGTTTGGGGTATTGCAGTATAGGTGCTGTTGTGAGTTTCTCTTTGAGGTATCTAAAACAGAGGTCACGCTGGGGGGTCCACACAAACTTGGATTTGGCGCCTGTTATAGCAGATATGGGGGCAGTCAGATGCAACAGTCAGGTATGAAACAGTGTACATAGGCCACCATCCCCAGGAATGTGCGGAGTTCCAACTTGTCCTTGGGTGGTGGCATCTTGTAGATGGCCTGTTCTTTTGACTGTTGGGTTTGATGCCATCTTTTGGAGACTATGTGTCCCAGGAAAGGCAGTTGCTTTCAGAAGAACTGGCATTTGGAGGGTTTGGCCAGCAGGCTTGTGTTGTGCCAAGGTAGCAAAAACTGCCCCTCAAGGTCTTTATGGTGCTGTTCCACCAAGGGGCTATAGATAATAATGTCTAGATAGACTAAGGCGTGCTTGCCTATGTGTGGAACAAACACTTCACTCATGAAGATCACAATGGTTATGGGGGTGTTTGTCATACCAAATTTGAGTACCAAACACTTGTACAAGCCGTATTTGGTAAGGAAGGCTGTTTTGGGTGATGTCTTCCTCCTTAATACAAATCTGATTATAGCCTGTGATTAGGTCAATCTTGGAGAAGACTGTGGCACCGCCCAAGGCGTCAAAGAGGTTGTCAATAAGTGGTAGTGGGTAACAATTCAGATGGTAACTTTGTTTAGGGCTCAGTAGTCTGTGACTAGATGCAGGGTGCCATCCTTATTGGCCACAACAAATACAGTGGCCCCAAAGGGAGATTGTGAGAGGCGGATCAGTCCTTTCTCCAATGCTTATTTGAGGTTAGCACATAGGGTGTTGTCTTTGTTTGGGGTCAGATGGTAGATAGGTTATGCTTTGGGTACAGCTCCTTTGAGTTGAATGAAATGTTAGAAATTTTTCTGGGGGTAACCCAGGTAGAGCCTCCTTGAAGATTTCTGGATGGTGGCTACAACTTTGCAGTCCTGAGGTGTAGTAGTATCTTGGTGGTCCGTGAAGTGTATGATCTTGTACTGGCAGGAGTCCCAATTAATTGTCTTGAGGTTCTCTCTTTTGTCCAGGGTCTCTGTAATGTGCACAAAGACGTGGTTGCCTAGGAGTTGATCCACTGAGTCAGGGTAGACCTGGTGGTTGACACCTTCACGCTTGATGGTCAATACTGAGGCTGCCCAGTTTAAGTGATGATTGTTATTTTGTAACCAATCCAACCCCAGTACAATGTCAAACTTTGGGAAGTCAATGACGGGCCTTGGATGGTGGAATGCTGGTTCTCAAGTGTTGCGATTTTTGCATTACAGCACCACAACTATTGAGATTATAGGGCACAAGACATTTGTGGAATACAGTCATATGTGAGGATATGAGTAGTACTGTGTCAGAAGAGCCAGGATTGAACAGAACCATGATTATTGCCCAGTCATGGCTTCTGATTGCGCAGAAGCACTTAAGAATTAGGATTAAGGTCAACCAGATTAAAGATATATTAAAGACAAGTCAAGATTCTTATTCATTGTAATTGATTATTCTTCTTATAAATTCTGCACGGTTAATCCCTGGGCTGCTAGTAATGCCTTCTAGGAAATTCTAATACACTCCTAATTTGGGTAATTATTAATCTAGGTTTGTGCTTAATGCATGTCAACCAATAGAATATCTTCATCTTCACCCAGAACAGGTGATCCTTGCTGGCGTGGAATAATTTAGTACTTCAGGATTACTTCTTACTTCTCTGGCATCTTGCAAGCTTAATGCTTATTAATGGATAAACATGGAATTCAAGATTATGGTGAATTAAACCCAGCGTCTTGGTGCTTGATGTAAAAGTAAGGCAGCGCCGCAGCGCCTGCAATAATTTTCAATTGGCGGGGCGGTGCTTGACGTAAAAGTAGTTCAGTGCTTTGGTGCCTAATCCAGTTGTAGGTGGCGCCGCAGCGCTTGTATATTTTAAAGTGCCGCAGCGGCAAATCATGTATCATTTAATTGCCGCGGCGGCACTTATCATTGGCTAGTTAAGGCTCAGGTCAGCAGACTACTGCTGATCTAATATCATATAGTTTATACTACCAATTTATGTAATTTGGTAGCTGCAATTTATATCTGAAAGCTATTTCATAATTAGTATCATTGTATTTTGTACTAACAATTTATGGATTTGATTATAGCAATCCCAATCCATGAGCTCTGTCATAATTGGCATCATTGCTTGGTCAAAATTCTCAACATATCCCCCCACTTGACCAAGTACTACTTCCTTTCTTTCTCAGATGAACCCAACCAGGAATAACAACAACCGCCAAAGTGTGTGCCAAGCATATAATGCTATGATGGCCACCATAGGTGAGGTGGAGCGTAATGCCTTCTGTAAAATGCCCTTTTCTGTGAGGATTGCCTTCCTCAACTGTCTTTGACTTCAGCAAGGACCAATTCTGCGAGCAAGACTGTGCCATCACCGTGGCTGACTCTGTTCCTAATTCCGCCCTCAGCTCTGATGCTGGTGACCTCTTCAAAAGAGGATTCCTTATTTGATGAGCCTCCTCCTGTCTTTGGTCCTTCTGGTGCTTTGCGCTCATTCCTGCAGAGCCTGCCTTCCTCTAGTGAGCCTCCTGCCACCCCATTGTCAATGCTTTGCGCTCAGCGCAACTTGAATGAGGTCCCAATGGACTACCCTGATCTATTGAGCAAGTTTGCTGTGTCATCACAAAGAGACAATGTACAGCTTTGTCTAATCCATGCACTCCAATGAGAATACCATGACTCCCACTATGCTGGTGATCTCTACCATGGTTGTTATGATGCTTCTTGCCTGGCTGCTGAGGTGCATCTTGGCCTGCAGTCCGCTTCCTTGGCGCCTGGTCAGATCTCTGCCCATCATGCCCACACCATTACCATCCGTAACAACTTTATAAATGAGGTGACTTGGATTTGGGCCCTCAAGCTTGCCGCTGACCTGGCATTCCATCAGACTCTGGACCTTCCTATCCAGGCCAACATCAGTTGGCGCTTCTTGGCTACCTTAAGGCGTTCCTCTTGATGGTGAGTACTGGCAACGCCAGTCTATATCTTCCTTGGCTGCCGCTGTATGCCACTTAATGTGGTTTGCCCTCAATAGCTGCCAGCCTGGCCAGTCAGGGTACGCTGGTTGTTGCTTAGAGCACTATTGTGCTATGGCTTATCAGCTCCAGGTCTATTGCCATGCAGCCTACTCCTACATAGAGGACGCCCTGATGGACTGCCTGTCAATTGGGGCTGCATTCTCTGCTTGTGGTGGTTGGGGTTGTCTTGTGCCCGTGATCCCAGCTCCACCTCCTGCTCTGCAACTGGACCTCCATGTTGGGGAACTCCCAGTTGGCCTGGGCTCAGATGCTGGTGATCTTGGTGCATGTATGTCAATGCTTTAATGATGATTGGTACCTCTTCCCCACCCATGAGTGCCCTGTTGTCACCATCCAACGCCCCGCAAAGCATCCCCAATGTGCTAACTTCCAGGCCTCCCCCGCAGCATCCTCCTCCCAGCTGCGCAGAGGCGCCCCACCTCCCAGAGACTGTCCCCAGTAAGCTTCCCTTTGCAATGAACTTGCTTGGCTCCTTATTCTTTTTCATTTCTTTTTAATTCTATCTTTTTTTTTCATTCTTTATTATTTTCTTGTATATTTTTAGCTTCTTATTTTTATCTTTTCTTTCTTTTAAATCTTTCTTGGAGATATGGCACTCATTCAATTGACTTTGTGTCCAGTCTTTGTTTATAATTGTATGCCTGTTTGGGTCTTGCCGGCAACTTTTGCAGGTCTGGCCCCAGGAATTTGACTTGGAGTTATTTCTTTTGAAGTAGCATCTTGCTCCCCTTACTAGAGAGACTTGCGTAAAGTAGCAGTACTATCTGTTGCACCTAGAAAACTCCTGTATGACTCATTGTCTTGGTGGTATTTTGGTTGGCGTCAGAGTAAGCAACTGGTTGTTTGCTGCCAATGTAGAGGTGGCCAGTGCTGCTCAAGTCTTTGTGAGAGTGGGGTATCCTTTGAATCCTTTGACTTCTTAGGCCCTTAATCCAGCAAAAGTGGCTGGTACAGTTTGAACCTGTGAACGCTCTTGTTTGCTTTTGTAATATTCAATGTGCTTTGAGCGCAATCATGCAGCAAGATAGGTGATAACAACACTCCAAAAACACTCCATGACAATGTAGACCTTAGCGCGTCCATACAACAGGGTTGGTGTAACAACCTGTTGCTTAGTAGTGCTTTCAAGCATTTTTGCAAGGACATCAAATGTATTATTGTACTCTAGTTGTGTATCTTTTAGACTTGTACCACAGTGTGAACTGGAAACCTAAACTGACGCCTTCCTATTGGTGTTATATATTACTTCCTAGACGCTGGTTTCCATTGCTCTCAGATGTGCTGCCTGCAGTTACCAGCAGTTTTCCAATTGACTCCTTCTTCTACAGGCAAATGTGTGCCCCCTGTAGTGAGCACCATTGTTGCACTTTTTTCATTAAAGCACCACAATTATTGAGATTATAGAGCACAGGACATTTACCAGAACACAGTCATATGTGATGATATGAGTAGTATTGTTTCAGAAGAGCTAGGATTAAACAGAACCATGATTGTTGCCCAGCCATGGCTTCGATTGCGCAGAAGCACTTAAGAATTAGGATTAAGGTCAACCAAATTAAGGGTAAAATAAAGATGGTTCAAAGATGATTTTCTTGTAAATGATTAATTCTTCTTATACCTTCTACAAGGATAATCTCTGGGCTGCTAGCAATGTCTTCTAGGACATTCTAACATGCCCCTAATTTGGGTAATTATTAATCTAGGTTTGGCGCTTATTGCACGTCAACCAATAGGAATATCTTCATCTTCACCTTAGAACAGGTGATCCTTGCTGGCGTGTAATAATTTAGTACTTCAGGATCACTTCTTACTTCTCTAGCATCATCATTAATGCTTATTAATGTGATAAATATGGGAATTTGAGATTATGGGAAATTGAACCCAGCGCCTCAGTGCTTGATGTAAAAGCGTGGCACCGCAGCGCCTGCAATAATTTTCAGTTGGCGGGCGGTGCTTGACGTAAAAGTAGTTCAGTGCTTTGGTGCCTAATCCAGTTGCTGGCGGAGCCACAGCGCTATATTTCAAAGTCCGCAGCAGCAAATCATGTATCATTTAATTGCTGCAGCGGCACTCATCATTAGCTAGTTTAAGGCTCAGGTCAGCAGACTACTGCTGATCTAACATCATATAGTTTATACTACCAATTTATGTAATTTGGTAGCTGCAATTTATATCTGCAAGCTATTTCATAATTAGTATCATTGTATTTTGTACTACTAATTTATGGATTTGATTATAGCAATCCCAATTTGTGAGCTCTGTCATAGTGGCATCATTTCTTGGTCAAAATTCTCAAGATTGAACATGATAGAGAACAGGTGGTTTCCCTTGTCACAGCAATGTGGTGTTCATCAGCCAGGACCACGTTTTTAATACGCAAGGTTAGTGGCCAGCTTGAACTAGTCCACAAAGCTGCTGTGACTAGGGTTCAATCTGCTCCCAAATTCAAGAGTGCTGAGCCTATATAACTGTAAAAACGGAAAGGATAGGACATCAGTTTATTGGGATTCCTGGTGATGGTGTACAGTACTGGGTCCTCCAGGGGCACTTGGATCATTGGGCATTGGTCCACATCCTCAGGTTGGTACTCATCATTGGGCAAGTTGGGAGTTGTGCGGGGAGAGTTTGGCTTGCTTAATGCTCTCTCTGTGCTTTTCCCTCAACTGATTGCCCTGTGTGGCAGTGACACAGAAATGTGTACGGTTTAACTGGCCCATTTTCCCACTTCCATGCCCATTTGAGCCTGTGGGTTTATGGTTTGAGTTGTTTCTGTTGCTCCCAGGGGTGGTCAATTGGAGCACCTAGCTGGGTGAGAGTCTTTGGGTCTCTCTTGTTTTCCAGTTTACACCTTATGAAGGGTGTTGGAGGTTTGTTCTGCTTTCTCTACTTCACAATACAGACTCTGTAGATTAATTACTTGATCCAGATTCACATGCCTCATTATATGCAACTTGAATGTGTCATAGTACATGAGGTGTGTGGCTGGGGTGTCAAAGACCATATCAGAGGGTGTGGGTAGTTGGAGTTCCTCATAGGCATGGGTGAGTTCCTTCATGGTGCCCATCTGGGTCAAGTTTTTTACTTGACATATGATCATGAGTGCAGGGTCATTAAGCACAAATCTTGCCAAGAAGTCTTGTTTGGAGTTATCCCAGTCCTTCTTGGTATGCTCTTTGTGCCACTTGTTTCACCAAGTGCCAGTGTCATGGGTCAGTTGGATGGAGATTTCTGCAATCCAAAATTGCTGTGGGCATTCCATCTGGGCCAGCCTGCTCTGGGCGGACTGGATCCATGCGGCAGCGTTGTTGTTGTTGTTGGCCCCAACAAAGGATTCCAAGGCAGTGCTTTGGAGTCTTTGGGCTACGTAGGCAGGCATGGTGTTTTTGTCAGTTGGTTGTGGGATGGTGGCGGCCGTCTGGAAGAGCCCTTGTGAAGACATGGTGTTGAAGGTGGGCAGTGAGATCACTGTGTTATGTTACAGGACAAAGCCATCAGCTATCTTGGCACCAGGGGTGTACAAGGTCCAGTCCAGCAGAAGGCCAGACATAATTCTATCAAGGATGTGTTGGCCGCAGCAAGTACAGGCAACAGGCGGAATTTTGGGGAATAAAGTAGGATGGGGAACCTACTTCTGCTACCACTGTTGTAACTGTGCTGTTTTAGCAGAGTTATAAGGGGGAAATATTTAGAAGATAGATAATAATCTTTATTGAGAGATAATGATTATATAGTTAATTTGAGTTATGGATAGATGGAACATGATAAAGTTGATCACACAGTGGGATGGTGAAGGGGTGGCTTGATCCTGGTAATGAGTCAAGCGCCAAAACAAAGTATCTACTGTAAGGGATCAGCATTTGTTCATGTTGTTGGATTTGGCAATCCAAGTTGACTTCTTAGTCTGGCTTTGAGTGGACAGATAATCAGGTTGCGGGTCACAAACCTGCTTACTCAAAACCTTGTTGGCAGGTTGAGTCTGCTGTTTCAACATAATATTTTCATTTGATGGTACTTAACTTATTATTGAGAATAAAAATCCATGAAAATAATTATACATTGTCATATCAAATGTACAACAATTTATTAACTATGGGGAATGTCAATAATATAAAAAAAATATTATTAATTATGAATTGAAAGAAATAACATCAATTTTAATAAGTTGTCACAAAGAAAAGTTTTATTTACCCATCAAAGGACAAGTAGGGGAGGGAATGGGCGGAATGTACGTTGCCATCATCTGCACCTGTAAAAGGGATGACATCAGAGGTAGTGGGGAGGGAAATGTACATTGCCATCATCTGCACCTGTAAAAGGGACAACATCAGAGGTAATGAGGAGGGAATGGGTGGTGGCTTGGGAGTCAGGGTTGGAAGGCGGGTGGCTTGGTCTTGATGGGGGTTGGGGGCAGGGTTTGTTGACTGGGAAGAGGCAGAAAGAGTTGATTGCTTCAATTGCTCAAAGTCATCTTCCTTCACGTATTTGGGCTTGAAAAACCAAATGGATGAGTGTGAGGGAGGCATGAGTACTTTCTGGACTTATCACTATCACTTTCATAGAATATGACAAGATCTGATAAGTCCTGGACAAATATGGAAGGCAAAAGCTCATCTCCTTCTCAATTCAGATGAACAGTTCATTGTAGGTGGCAGGCTTTAAGCGCCTGAGAGCTGAAACTAAATTGTAAAGACATAAATCTGCAAGATGCATGTTAGCGTGGTTGGTGGGATAGGACCAACAGGTATGCCCCACAGCCCTAATTTCCTTGGTTGCCCAATTCTGCTGTTCCATCTCAGCACTCATTACAGCTGTGTACACGGCTTGTTGGGTAGCCCACTCTTCCAGCATGTTCTTGAGCTCTGTCTGGTATGCATACCCATCTGCAGTGTTTGATATTGCTGAGTAATAATAAACCAAATGGGGGAAACTTCCAACAAAACCCTGACAAAAAAATATAAGATTGGGTCACACTTGTAGACGTCAGATTGTATACGCTTTTCTCCATAATCTTGGATACTTGCAGAAATATTTGCATACAATAAGAAGATGCCGTCATTATGCGTTCTCATTGCCCTCCCTTTAATAAAATTAAAGGTGGTTGAATTGTAGGGGTTGGTATCTACCAAGCTGGGACCACTGAGAAACTTGATTGGACAAGATTCTAGCAGCAACCACAACTCTGTGCATCCACAAATTGATTGTTTTCTTATTTGTGAAAATGCTGTGGAGTCCCAGTTGGAGGCAAACCTAAACCAGGGGCATCTTCAGGTCATGTTACATGATAGTCATCATAAGAGGATGGGATTTTTCACCATTAGTTGATGTACAGGCACCAGTTGGGGTCTTCTTGGGAGGGGGGCCACAGTTGGTGTGGGCTTGCAGGGTTACAGCCACAATGGACTTTGCAAAACCCATGGCGGCCGCAATTTTCCCAAGGGACATAAGCATCCCTTGCTTTTCAACCAATTTGAGAACCATTTCTGGTGTAATTATCTTTCTTCTGTGTCTTGAAGACTGATTGGCTGGAGGTGAGATGTGTCCATCTTGGGAACCAGATAGTGCCATCTGATGGGCAGTTTCTGGATTCCGGATTCCCTGGATAACCCCTTGGCTCAATTGGATGATTCTGGATTCTAGTGTTGATAAATGATTTGGTTTAGCAGCTGCCTGTGAATAATGGGCAAAAAGAGCCATGCTTGAGGATGAAGGAGAAAGAACACATCCCTGAGTAGTGCTTGGGGAGAGACCAGCAGGTTGGAAATGACCATAGAGAGAGGCTTCACTATTGGAAGACCCAGTGTAGCCCTGCATGATTTTTTCAAGGCCAGGGAACAGCTTGTTTATTTGGTTTTTATTAAAAGAATGCATAATAATTTTTTATTAAAAATTAAACTCAAAAAAGGAGTGTATATTTTAGTTAATTTTATTGTTAAGTATATTAAGTTAGTGAATAGTAGGATCTAAATTTTAGCCATTCTAAAATGGAATAGGGTGACTTTTGAGAACACTTATGATTCCTAAAAGAATTAGCATAAATCCACTCTAGATCCTTTGAATTCCTGTTTGAGATGCCCATAAATTATATTTATTTCAAATTCACTTTATTTTTGATTTGAAATTTGGTTCTTGGATTTGACAATCCCGCAATTTCATATCTGTTAATAATTTCATGTTGTCTGTGACTTGTTAGACTTACAGTAAATATCATATTGTAAATTAGAATCCCACATTTATGATTCATGTGTCACACATTTGTTTGCTGTGTTTTGTCTTTTGTTAGTTGAGTTATCTGCTCAAGAGATTCAAAATTTGCCAATTTAAATAAACTAAAAAAGTCAAATTAAATGGCTGATTTCATTAAATATCTTAATTTTCACTCAGCTGAGTTGCCCACAAAAGTGATTCAAAATTTGGACCAAGGATTTGAAAATCCTGCATTTCTACCATTAGGGTCTGAATTTACAGTAAAACAAGTCCTGATTGGGGAATTAATACTACAATACTCAAATAATAATGGGTGCTACAAGCTAGAGTCAGACACTAGTGAAAATGCTGTTAGTGCCATACCACACATCTGCCAGCCATGGTAGCAAGACTTCCTGCCAGTATGCTACAAAAGTAGAAAACTAACCAACACTGAGCAGAGGTACCCAATACACAATAAGGAATTGCTAGCAATATATCACACATGGAAGAAGCAAATATGTTATCTAGAAGGACACCTAAACATCTGTGTACTAGATGACCATAAATCCTTAATATATTTCAAAACACAAAACACCCTTGTACTAAAGCAAGCAAAATATATGTCCCTACTGGACTAGCTTAGCCCAGACATCCAATATAAAAGGGGGCAGAGCTAGTCACAGCTGATGCTCTCTCTAGACTTTTGCAGCCCAGGGAGGATCACCCAAACCACCTTGATCCTGACTGGACCAACCTACACACCAAAGACTTTAAGACCAAATGCAAATATTTTGTAACCCCTTGACTAACCCATGACACATTTGTAAGAGACAGAAAATACTTCCATGTGTCTAATAGCACAGTATAATGCATTGCTAAAGACAAACAAATACCATATATACCATTGACACAAAGAGTAGATGCAATTCTCAGACATCATTAGTTACTAGAACACACCAAGGCAAATAATGTATACCTCATACTGAAGGAAAGAATATGGTGATAAACCTAAAGGAGGGGGCTTCACATATGTGTTAAAGAAGTGCAAAGTATGTGAAAGATACTCCAGCACCAAAGTGCCACAAAAAACAGTGGGCCCAGCACCTGACCCTGAACCATTAAAAGTTTGGGGCTTGGGCATAGTTGGCCATTCCCAGAAGCTAAAGCAGGGCAATGTTCATTAATTGGGGCAATTTACTTTACAGCTTGCTGGCCAATCTAATGGCCAACTTCAGACTACAAAGCAGAAACAGTCAGCTGATTTGTTAACAAGACAGTTGTATCCAACTATGGAACCACAGACTACATTGTCACTGGTGAAGCCAAAGAACTAACAGTACATCAATTGAACAGCAAACCACAGGTCAAAGACATCAGACACTTTATAACCTTTCCATATAGGCCATAAGCCAACCATAGATTCAAATGCCTAAATGGCAGCCTCATAAGAACACTTAAGGGAGTAATGAATGGAAAATCAAAAGACACAGGGTCACTATAATTTGTACATGTATCAATAGTATCTCAAGTGCACACCAACCAGGGGACTGGTTACTCCCCATTTGAACTAAAGTATGGTTATAAACAAGAGATAGTCACCTGCAGCAAAAAACTACACATAAAGATCCCCCAGGAAACCCGCCTACCATAAAAAAAGCTCTGGCACTACAACACATGTGTCTCAAAGCCAAAATAGCTGAAAGCAAGAGGCTCAAAACACAGAAAGTATCCTCTAACAAGGAGCTGCTTCCTCTCAGTGCCTTGGTTTGGCCCTGGAAGGAAAAGGAAGAAACTGGGCTTGGTAAACAAAGGCCCAGGAATAATAGTGAAATACAGACCAGAAAGGAACATATACCTAGTCAAATTTCAATGAGCCAATGTGTTAGAGTGAAATGATACACTGCATAATTTAAGGACAAACAATGAGGGTACAGTAAACAAATTGTAAGTTGCTTGAGCAACAGGAGACCAAATTGGGAGGACAGCTTAATCATCTTGGCCCCAGTGGTAGTGTAGCAGAAGATGAAGGTAAAAATTTTCAGAATGCAAATGATTTGCAGGGGTAAATTAGAGAAAAAATCTGAAGGGGTCAACAGGTAAAGAGTGGGCCAGGGTGCAGCCATGGAATCAATGGCAACCTTGAAAACAATAAACACTAATCTTTCAAAGATAGGGGCAAACAGCCCCAGATGAGCCAACATTTTTTTGGGGGAGATTTCTTTATTCAAGGGTAAGTAAGATATCTAGAAACAAGTTTCTAGAGGGGAATGGGGAAAGTCTTAAGGGAGTTCAGGATGGGGGAGGAGGAGATTCCGTAGCATCTGATTGGTTGTCAAGAATATTTTCAGCAGTTGGAGGACCTGCATTGAAATTTGAGTCAATGTTGTCATAATTCAAAAAATTCCAGCAACCAGCAGATTGAGCGCTGCCATCACCAAATAATATATAACATGTGATTTTCTTGTCATAATTTTTTGGATAAAAATATGGCAAGTCCAGATTTTCCAGGGCTATTTAAGCAACCCCAGCTTTGATCCGTTTTTTTGTCAATGACAGCATTTAAATTTTCTATTTCTCTCAAGGGTTTGGCAGCAGTTCTTTGTTGGTTTCTGGTCTTGCACAGATGTACTATTCCTTCCATTTGGCTTTCTACCATAACACAAAGGTCCACTTACAAAGAAAT
Organism: Entomophthora muscae; assembly: GCA_014839935.2. Lineage (NCBI taxonomy): Eukaryota > Fungi > Entomophthoromycota > Entomophthoromycetes > Entomophthorales > Entomophthoraceae > Entomophthora > Entomophthora muscae. The sequence goes on along the minus strand of QTSX02003979.1, from coordinate 10,058 downwards.
CCTATAAATCATGCTCCCTCTCAGCAAAGGAGAACACCCTAGTTGGCTAGTACCTACTGCAGACCAACTTCAGGAACACCAGGACACTGATGTCAAGAAAAGACCTCCACTTGATTTACCTGAATAATTTATTAAAGGAGGAGTGTGTCAAAGGTCTGGATGTTGGGATAGTTCAGCTACTGCCAAACTAACTCAGCACCCAATACTTCTTGATTTGATACCAAAGAAAATTGTCTAGTATTTTCCTGGTTTGGTATTAAACTAATTTCCATCCAACTTGACCAGGTATCTGCCTATTCCAATCCAAGTCATGCCACCTGATGTCAACTGCTGATTCCAGCTAGATATCTGCAACAATCTCTCTAGCTATAAAAGCCTGAATTATCATCCAATAAAACCATTCTTCCCCAAGCTATTATTTGAAGCTTCCCCAAAAGTTGCTTCCTCTTGATAGGGATAAAGTTGAGTTGCATAAGGCTTTAAAGGGCCACACAGCATCAGATAGATGACTGAACTAGTTGCTACCTTGATAAGTGGAAATGGTTCACTGAAGGTACTGTAGATTCAGAACCTAAATGTAAAAATGCGGGATTTTCAAATTCTTTTGTATGAACTCACTGATTTAATGGAGTAATTTTCATCCCAGAACAACTGAATTTTTTATATAAAAGGATTAAAAATATTCCAGTAAGTTGGTGAGTTTATGCAAAAGAATTTGACAATCCCACATTTTTACCTTTAGGTTCTGAATCTACAGTATCAGAGAGGGGTAAAGTTGGTTCTGATTCTTTTAAAGGGATACCAAGCCTTCTGTGAGGAGAGGGAGAAGGGAGGATGTCCTTAGAATGATTGAGATCTGCACCTATTCTGGGCAAGATTAATAGAGCCTTTATATGCTTGCTTATAGCCCGCCCCTTACTTTTGGGGCAGGAAGGTAACCCATCAATTATGTTTCTGCTGGCTGATTTTCTGCCAAATTTGATCTGGATATAGTTTTTTTAAGTGCCTTCTTTGCTCTATAAAAGAGGGAAACAAATATTTAGATATAATATGTTTGCTAATAAAAGCTATGTTATGCACATGTATTTTTTGAATTCTATTTTTTGTATTTAACAGGCTTAATTTTAAATATTTACCTTTTTAAAAGATAATCAAGTTATATTTCACTGCCAGAAATAAAATAAGAACATTAAAGGGTTCAAAAATAATTTCTATAGAACAGACTTTCTTTATTTTTGATTTTTATCATTTCAAAGTTACAAACTTTACACATGTAGAAAAGCGTAATTGGATCAAATTTGGTGGAAAATCAGGCGACGGGATATCTCCCTGCCTCTTATTTTTACTATATTCCTTCTTCTCATTGGTTAATCTTAAGTTCTGAGGTTACTTTACTTGGCGGGATTTTATTTTTATATGGGGTTCACTTTTGCTATTTTCCTGTTCGAAGGTGTTGATTTTAACTCTACGGCATAGATTTATTTCTCAGCTCTTGCCAGGTTATAGAGTCAACTTTTTGAGCGAGACCACAGATTATTTTTACGTGGAACTACCAGCTTCGAAGTTTATCCGCCCAGAGACAACTTTGATATTTTATTTTTCAAGTTTTTGGGGGTAATTTTAAAGGTGTATAGTTAATCCTTGATAACCCGACAAAAATCCTCTTTAATCTGCCACTTCTCAAAGTTCACTATTGGACGGTGAAGCTTAAAGTTGATGGCCGCATCGGTTCAAGGGTTCGAATCTCGTTCCGGAAACGCGTTACCTGCTTGTATCAAGCATTAGTTCGACCTTCGTTTTTTAGGTTACCGTTTCGGGGAAATCAGCGGTGGATTGTAGAATCTCAAGCTTTTGCCGTCAGGTTTTCGGCCATCTCTAATCCGCGGTGAGTGAAACGTAGTTGCCTTGGTTATTCGTCCGCGGGCCTGAAGATCAGTCAGGGGTGGGATTCTGGTCGGCCTCGGATCTCAAAGCGAATGAACCTCCTGGGTCGGTTTGCGGGACCGTTCCCGGCCCTGAGTTGAGACATGGTGCTTTGGATAGGAGTAGGGATGCTTCAGCTCAGCACCGGCTAGCTAACGGCTTTTGACCGCTATATCTAAAACGGAACTATGATATATTTAAGCATATTGAAATAAATCTTTCAAAGGAGAGATCAGGAGCCAAAAACTGGCCGCGGCTGCCCAGGGCTTGGCCGAAGCTAGGGCTGCGTCGTCCCACCCCCGGACAAAACCCGGATTCTGTCCGAAGTTTCTGAAAATGTGGAAGGTAATATATTTTCTATTTGAAGCTGATTTTAAACCGATCTTCCAGAATGCCGGAAAAAAGAAGATATTTGCCCGGGGGTGGGACGACGCAGCCCTAGCCGAAGCAGCCCTAGATAGGAGTAGGTTAACTTGAACAATGCTCTGAAAGCGTTTGATGTGTTAGAAAGGGCGGCTCGGGTTTCGCCTGAACGGGCTGTGGAATGCGATTATCCAGTTGCTTTGCATGGGTTTACGTCACATGAATTTCATGTGAAATGGGAGTGATTGTATTTAGGGTGGGTTATATTCTATAATGGGATGAGCAGATTGCTGGGCATCAAGGGACAGAGCTCCTGCCCAGGCTTAATATAGATTGCATTACTATGGAATTCAATATATGCCAGGGTATATAGTTTAATTAATGAGATCATATCAAAGGAGTGCATTTCTCAAGATTATAAATCCTAGTTGAGCGGAAATTTCCTATCGTAAAGAATTACCTTTGACGCTTGGTAAATTCCACTGCTTGATGTCACCTATCATTTGGCACAGGTTGAATATAAATACTTTGGTCAATTAAGAAATGCCATAAACCAAAGTAAACCAAGCAGCTGAAGGGTTGGGTCGTCGTTTGGGGATTTATAAATTGTACTTGAAACCTCATAGTAGGCGGATCTTTATGGATGGCATGGAAAAGTGGAGTTTCGCCCTTTTTGGAGACGCTCGAAATGATTCAAGTTAAAATAAACTTCTGAGAAAGGGTTTGCTATGTCTCATATTATGCATTTGCATGGTGCATTTCGAGCTGGTTTTGAAACGTTTGAACATGCGTCCTTATTTAAATACGGTGTAGATCAATGGCATAATCCCACTCTTGACTCAACGACATCCCTTTATATTTAAACATGATTTAGCTGGGATGAGGTCATTTTTGAAATATACTGATGCTATAGCGGCAACTTTAAACGTCCTAAGCAGCCATTAAGAACATGTCTTCAACCATGACTCTTATGGCCCAATTAGGCAAGCGCAGTTGCTCTATTTTAAGTTCTCCAGATCAAGAGTTGCCGATCCTTCTGCTGCACCAAGTAATGAATTTGTGGATGGGAAGCCAGGTTTTGAAGTCCCAAAATAACACCAGGATAAACATTTATCCCAACCAGCAAGGCACAGCTCACAATCACGTTAATGCGATATCAGCAGCACTTTAAATCCAACCACTTTGCAGATATATATGATTCAAGCCACAGGGCTGGGAAAGGGATTCGTTTGAGAAAGGCATACATTGTCGCTCCAGCGAGACAAAGCTGCAGTAGAATTTATGGCGTTACTTTTGGCCACTGGACCAAAGCTAATGTCAATTGCATATGTTTATCCCTAGCACATTTGTATGCGTCGCTTATCATTGCTGCAATTGTATCAACCACACAATTTAAATCAGTGGAGATCGATATTGGGGCGCAAGGCATAATGTATGCTGTCACCATTCAATACATTTAATCACTTAAAGAATCAATATTGGCTTTCAAGTATAAGCTCTGCAGATGCCGTAACATATTTGATTACTCCCTCTGAGAAATCATTTCCCCAATAAATTACCCAATCACCAAGTAAAAGGTGACACCAATACCAGGACCATACATTACTGTAACACATCCAGATCCTAAGAGGAGCATAACCAACCCAACCCCAAAGACATACATGGCCAGTATGTGTCATGTCATAATACTAAATAATATCCTTCTTCTATATTAAATAAAGCATCAGTATCTCTTTTAAGCATCCCCTTTATTTGTTTTATATACTTCCAAGAAGTATATACTCAGCAGTAGTACAGTAGTTTTAAAAGCTATGACGACAACCAAAAATACCTCAGATTTAAACAAAATGATTTAAGATGTAAACAAAATCCAAGCCGCGCAAGATTCAGGATTCAAATAATTTAAATATTTTGGTTAATAAATGAACCATCAAACAATAAACAAAATTTTACTTGCATATCATAAAAATTTATATCAAACATCAAGCGGTGTAGTTCAAACCACAAACAAAATGAACTGACACAACAAGTGAAATGGATGGATGCTGTTCCGGAGTATATTATAATCCAATCAGGATTCATATGGGGCACCAACAGAAGGACTAAAATGGAATAAAATTTGAGCAATCTATAAATGAGATTCCACAAGCACAAAATAAAATGGAGTCACACAAGATGTGTAGTATGAGCAGCCTAAAATAGAAATATAACAGTTTTACAGCCAATCAACAGCTATCCAATTTAGGAACAGAGGCATTTTATTCATTTTCATTGCTCCTGATTTGTATAAAATGGTTTTGAGAACTTTTCAACTATGGACTCAAGATTACAATAAAAATAAATCATAAAATTTTAAGCTTCTACTTTTAGTGATTTTATCCTAGGTTTTTTTACAATGGTTTTCAACAACAAATTTTTTAACAGCCCCAGCAACCAAGCCAGCTTCAATGGAGTTGAGGCTCAGGGCGTGAAGGCAACCGTTTATACCCAAGCCTTTGAGGCGGGTAATGAGGAAGCTGACCTGTACTTGACCCCTGATCCCTATGGCTTTGACTTGTTCAATAGTCACTTTGTGTCTAGCTCTGCCCCTGCTCCCGTACCCACCCCCGCACAAGCTGCCCACCAACCAACCAGGATGGTAACCTTGATTTGGAACAACTTCCCTCCATCAGCCAACCTGCCCCTGTCATCCAATCAGGCTTCAGCTCTCCTGGCCCAGCAACCCAAGCAACAAATCATCACCACCCAAATTCTTCAAGAAATTGTGGCACTGAACCTGCAGGGTCTGTCCTGGAAACAGATTGCAACCCAATTGCAATTTACCCAAGCCATCATAATGCAAGAGTTCAACAATCTAATGAACAAGGGGAACCTGGTCAGGACAGCCAAGAAGCCCAAGAAGGCCCCTGAGTCCCAAATCAGTGAGGCATACCCAATCATACTCAATCTATTGCAGCAGGACCCCAAGCTTCCCTTGACCCAGGTCCGTAAACAACTTGCACACCATAACATATGGGTTTCTGAGAGCATGATGCAGCTCTGGATGCACAGAAAGGTGGCTTCAATCAGGGTGTTGACCAATGTTGCTGGCACCAATGGGATGGTAGTAAGGATTCCCCATATGATCAGGCCATCAAATACACCCTGGTCTTATGCCTGAAAAGTTTCCAGATATGTCATGTTCATCTCATACTATAAGCTGTCAATAGCTTTCAACAATTTTGGCAAGCAAGGAAGAATCATCACCCAAAAAGGGAGTAAGAAGGTCAAGAAGGGGATGTTCATTGGTGCGTTTCTGGCTGTTTCAGCAAAGGGTTTTTTCTACTATCAGACAAACCCAGATTTCACCAATGGCTAAGAGTACAGCCACATCCTTGATGAATTAATTGACTCCTGGAATAGCTCTGTTGTAACTGTGTTGTTTTAGCAGAGTTACAAGAGTAAAAATATTTGGAAACTAGATAATAATCTTTATTGAGAGATATGGATTATATAGTCATGTGAGCCATGAATAGTAGGAACATGATAGAGTTGATAACACAGCGGGATGATGAAGGAGATGGCTTGATCCTTGTAATGAATCAAGAGCCAAAACAAGATATCCACTTTGGGGGATTGGCTTCTGTTCATGTTGTTGTATTTTGAAATTCAAGTCAACTTCCTAACTTGGCTTCAAGTGGCTGGATAATCAGATTGCGGGTCACAAACCTGTTTACTCAGAACCTTGCTGGAAGGTTGACCCTGCTGTTTTGACATCCCCCTGGGCTGAGGGTTGGTCTCCTCTGGGGGCAGGTTGTCAGGGAGGTTTTTGGGAGCCCAGGCACCATACTGGACTAATTGTTGTTTGGTGGTGGGTAGGACAGTCTCACATTGTTTCTGTCTTGCTTTGCAGGGCCTCAGGCAATCATGGTGGAGAACTTTGTCTTGTTTGCTTTTCTGAGACCTTGCACAAGGTAAGTGTTGGTTTTGTTTACCTTTAGGATGATGGCCGGGCCTACTTTCTCTGGTTGTAATTTGCTCTTGTCAGTATTCATGACCCAGACTTTGTTGCCAACCTCATGTCTGTCTTGGATGGGGACAAAGGTCTTTTGTAGGTGTTTTTCTTCTCTTTCTGATTGATCACTATTGGCCTGAATGACATGGGGATCTAAGAGGGGTGGAATCTTGCTGGGCATCTCCAACTTTGGTCCTGATAGTGCTCGGATGATATTGGGCTATGTGCCATAAACTAACTCAAAGGGGCTTTTCCCGTGGATCTGTTCACATGGGTCAGGCATACAAGCAATGCAGTTGGTAGCTTCTTATACCAGTCCCCAGGTCTCCTGGAGGTGAGCTTGGATAGGGCTTGCACAAGGCTACCATTCAGCTACTCCATGCATCCATTGGCCTGAGGATGGTAAAGTGCTGTCACTGTGTGCTTGACCCCATTCTTGGTGAGATATATGTTGGTATCTTCAGAGGTCAATTCTTTGCCTATGTTGGTTATCAGGAGTTCTGGCTTTCTGAACTTGCTGATGATTTTTCCTATGAACTGCCACATGTCATTATCCGTGTGTGTTTTTACTGCTTGTGCCACTGGCCATTGTGTGGCAAAGACTATTGCAGTGATGATGTATTTCTTATCATTGTGTTTTCATGGCATGGGGACCACAATGTCTAAGGCCCATACCTTGAAGGGCAGTTGCAAGCAGATAGGTAATAATGATTTAGGTGGGGTGTTGCTTTTTGAAAATTTCTCACATAATTCACATTGGTTTAAGGCTTCCTGGACATCCCAGTATAGAGCTGGTCACCAAGCTTTATGTTTGAGGAATTCATATAGGTTGCGGCTTTTAGTGTGTCCTAGGTCTCTATGGTAACTTAGGATGGTGTCAACTTGCTGATGTGTATGGATGTAAGGGATGGTGGTCCTGTCAGTCATTTTTTGATTCAAGGTCACATACACATCTGCAAAATAAGTGTTTGTTATTGATGACTGTTTCTTTTGTTATGTCTGTGATGCCAGGGAGAATCCCTTGTCCTTTGCCCAGAGCACCAGGAGAGGCCAGTCTGGGTCAAGCCCATTCTTGCTTCTTGTAGCCCTGACGTACAGGTGCAAGAGGGCGTCCACCAGGGCAAGTTCTGGACCGGGTTTATATTGTATGGACATATTGAATATCTCCAGGAGTTCCATCCAGCGGGCTTGACAACAGGATAAGTTTGCTTGCGTTTTGAAATATAAGTGACTTTTGGTCAGTCAACACTGTTAATTCTTCCTGTTTTTCTAGATAACAACACCATTTGACCAGGAAGTGCACAATTGCTAACAACTCTTTGTCATGTATAGGGTATCAGCACTCACCATCTGTCAGTTTGCGTGATTTGTAGGCTACAGGCAGAAAGTCACCATCATTGTTTTTAATTTATAGTAATCCCCCAATGGATGCATCAGAGGCGTTGGTTTCCATTTGATATTCCCCATTGTGTTTGGGGTATTGCAGAATGGGTGCTGTTGTGAGCTTCTCCTTAAGACGTCTGAAGCAGAGGTCACATTGGGGGGTCCATACAAACTTAGATTTGGCGCCAGTTATGTCAGACAGGGGTGTGGTCAGGATGACAGACTTGGGTATGAATTGTCATACATAGGCAACCATTCCCAAGAATGTGCAAAGTCCAGACTTGTCCTTTGGAGGCGGCATTTTGCAAATGGCCTGGATTTTCTGGCTGTCAGGCTTGATGCCATATTTTGAAACAATGTGTCCCAGGAAGGGCAACTGTTTGCAGAAGAGCTGACATTTGGAGGGCTTGGCCAGTAGCTTATGTTGCACCAGGGTGGCAAAGACTGCCTCCAAGTCCTTTTAGTATACTCTATCAAGGTGCTATAGACAATAATGTCAAGGGTCTGGATGTACAAGTATTCCAGCTATCACCATCACACCTAACATCCAGTCATTGCCCAATTTGGTGCCTTTCCAATATACCATTTGACATACCAGAAACGGCAGCAAACCAATATCACATGACTGTCCAGGTATCCAGCAACTCAAACCCATCCAGCACATGACCAGCCCCTGGGTTTGATCCAACTAAAATCCCTGCCACAGATAAAGCTATATGAGTCTAAAGTATTATACAATAAAATATACTTCTTCTCTTCCTAATTCTATAGTCAAAGCTTCCCCAAAAGGTGCTCCTTATCAATAATGTCAACCAAATATACCAAGGTGTGCTTGCCAATGTGGGGGGCAAACACCTTGTTCATAAAGGTCACAAAGGTTGACAGGGTGTTGGTCATTCCAAAGTTGAGTACCACACACTTGTATGAACCATATTAGTGCAGAAAGCTGTCTTGGGTATATCTTCCTCCTTGATACAGATCTGGTTGCAACCAGTGGTTGGGTCAATCTTGGAGAAGACTGTGGCGCTGCCTAAGGCATTTAAGAGGGCGTCAATGAGTGGTAGTGGGTAACAATTTTTGATAGTAACTTTGTTTAGGGCTCAATAATCTGTGACTAGGCGTAGGGTGCCATCTTTCTTTGCTACTGCCATGAATGCTGCCATTTACCATGTTTTGATTTTGCATTTGATGGGTTATTTCAAGGATAAATCCCTCTCTTTTGCTTTTGCCCCTCAAAATAAGGCTGGCTCCAAATTGGGAAATTCAATTGTTTGGTTTCCTGATTCTGCACAACTCACTTGCCCCACTCATGCTTGTGGCAAGTGATCCTACTGTCCATGTACTGTTTTGTGGTAAAGCTACACAGTATATAATCCCATTCTTTATACCCAATAAAATTTAAGTTCTATTCACATTTTTGTCTTTTTGTCTCTGCATACTTTGATGCCCCTCTAGCCACGTCTAGCAGATATCATTCAATCAGGGCCACAAGGTAATCACATAGCCTTCCCTGCCATTCTAACTGAGACTTAGTACAAATCCAATTCTAAGGTTAGGATTTCCTGTTATGACTCTGTACCACACCTCAGATCACAACAAAAATGGTGCTCACTAAAAGGGCTGTAAGCCCCTCAGTTATCCCTTTTGCAACAACGTTTTCAGGACCTTTGTCTCCTCCCATACAAGAGCTGACTTTGCCTGAAATTACCAGTCCTCCTATTGAGGAAAACATTGCCAACCCACCTATTGTCCCTACTGTGCTGAACACCAGGAGTGGTCCCCACCTAGTAGCCTACCCTTTGAGTACCCCTGACTTAGAACAAGTCATGGAAGTAGCCCTTGGGATAGCCCGTGATGGAGCCATCCCTTGCCTCCAGCTTCAGTTCAGCTGAGCAGAATACTACAAATTGATTGTAGCTCCACAATTTCCACAGCATCACCTCTCTGTGGCTGACTCTGATGAAGACTTATTATCATCCTTTTTATAACCCACCTTAGCCCATCATCAAATGGTGTTAGGGCTCACTTTCAGGAGATTTCTTCTCTACAAGCCGCTGTCACTCATCACTGGGATCAGTTCACGGCCTACCAGCAGTGGATTCACTCTCTGTTTTCCTTAGTATTAGACAATCAGTGCATTTCTGTCACCTCCCAATCCCTCTTGGTCAATTACATCTAACAAATGCACCAGTCCATCCCTGAGTATGCCAGAGAGCATCTACATGAGTTTCACCAGTTAAAACAGCCCTAGTACACCCAAGTAGATTCCACTCTAAACGCCTATCTCACCAATTTTGAACAACTTGTGCAGCAACTCAACAAGTTCAGGGCTTAATCCTTCAACCAATTGCAGCAATTAGCAGTCCATGCTGTGAAAGGCCTCTGCAAACTTGGC
>QTSX02003978.1:0-23682 GCA_014839935.2 Entomophthora muscae | reverse complement strand
TAAGCCCAGGAGGGCTTCTTGGAATACATAGGGGAACTCACTAGCCAGATGGTCTCAGATCTAGTTGTTCTTACATCTGGTTTCTGTATTTTTGAAATGGATAACTTTTTATGTACAGGTGTTCCAACTGATTTTGCTAGGGTCAGTTTCCTCCTCTGTTTCCATGATTTTCACAAACACGTGGTCTCTCATAAGTGTGTCAAGGTGGGTTGGGTAAACATGGTGATGCACCTCACCTGGTTGTATGGTGAGGGTAGCACTATTGCAGTCAATATGAGGTTTGGTCTTTCTCATCCAATCCAGGCCAAGTATAACATCATATTTGGGAATTGGTATGATAGGGCCACTGAGTGTGGTTTGCACATCTCCAATTTGGGCAGGGAAAGGTTTTGCCTCATTGGTGACTGGTGTGCTTCTGTTGTCTGCCATGATGACCCTCTTGATATTACTTTGGTCTGTAGGTAGTCTCATGAGGTCAGCAACTTTCTTGTTGACAAGAGATTGGTCTGCTCCAGTATCAAATAGATTCAGTTCCTGTGACACAAAGGGCGATTTCACTGACCCAGAGTCTGCAGGGATATTCTACTTGTGCAAACTTGCTTTGTGTACTGTTGATCCAGAGGGAGGCATTTTCCTGGTGTACCCCTACAAAAGCCCCAATTTCTGCTGTGTGTAGGCGTTGAAAGACAATACTGGGTATCTCAGGCACCTGCAGGCTTGAAGAAGTTATAGGCAGGTTTAGGAGCTTTTGGGCGTGGAGAAGGTTGTACTGTTTGGTGAGGAAAAGGATGCTGTTGAAGATGGTGAAGCCTATGGGGACGTCCTGTCCCTCTTTGTAGCCTCTCCAAATTGTGAGAAGGGCCATTTTCTAGACCTTTTTCTTGGAAGGAATTTTTTCTTATAGTTGCGTAGGTGTGAATAATCTACCTTCTGCTACCACTGTTGAGTATATACTTATTGTGAAGTATAACAAATGAAATAAAGGGGAAATTAAGAAGAGAATGATAATATATTGAATATGAATATAGGATAATATATAGTATCATGGAAAGCCACATAATGTCCATGTATGTCATGAAGGTCATGAGGCTTATCTGAGTAATGTTCCTCTTAAGTCACAAGGATTATTCAAGTTGTGTTCCTTTTAGGATCTGGATTGTTTGATCCCCATAATAGATGGGTGAATGACAGTAGTGCCCCTGAGTTAATGACCAGTTGGTGAGTTATATGGTGGGCCATTTGGTGAACTACTTGGGGCGTTAATTCCCCAAGAGGGTTAATTGAAGGTGTTGCAACAATAGTCTGATAAATAAGGGGTTCAGCAATTAGAAATATGAGAAATTAGGAGTCACATCAGATAATAAAAAGAAGGAATAGTAATCTATGCAAATATCAGCATTTAATCAGCAGTCTGAGTGTTTTATTAAACCTTTCCAAAAGAGTAACAATTGTGTCAGAGCCACAAGTTATGCCAAGCTTGCAGAAGTGATATCAATAATAGTTATGGAACTCATGAACTATTGATTGCAGTTTACAGCCAAGACATTTATGGCTTATATAGAACATTATGTTGTCCATCAATAATTAATTAGAAGGTCACTTTATTATGGACATTTTATTTATCTATTAGTGCTATGACGTCTAATTCAATAGGCAAAGCAAGCAATAACACCCCTCTTTTGTTTTTGTGCTTTTTTCTGGGGTACCTGAAAAAATTGGCAAGAAATTCAGTTGAATAAAGATATTATCATGTGTCTTATGCATGTACCATACTACAGTCCTAACAAAGATTAGCTGCTCCAGGTAAGAGCACAAGAGACAATCAATTTAAAGTATAAAAAACTTTATCAGAGTCACAAATATCTACCAAAAATTAAGGTTTAATATCAGTAATGCCAAAACTCTGTCAGAGAGCCATAACCCTTCTGGACCCCAAGCATGGGTCAGCCACAATTTAATATAATCAAGTTGGTATGGCTGCAACTAATAATATCTGAAACATTTAATTTAATAGAGAATATGTTCAGAAGCTATTTGGGTGAAGAGCTCTTATTAAAAAAAGCTGTAACATTTTACTGCATATCAATTTTGACTGACTTTACAGTAGTTTTCACAACTGTAAGGATAAAAAATCAAGGAAGCCCAAAGAAGAATCTACTAATATGAGAACAAAATTAGCTGAGCTTGTCATGGCCTGAGTTGCTCCCATGAGAGCCTTCAGTCAAGGGGAAGGGTCAAGCCTGGAAGGCATAGTAGATACCAGGGGCCATCCACATCACATAATTGGCAGCTGTGGCCCAAGGGCACCACACTCCCATGTGGGAAATCACTTACTCAGTGAGCCCCAGCATAGTCAAGTAGGCAAACCCAAGCTTGCTGCAATCATATGATGATTCAGAAAGAACAAGAGTAAGTTCTCCTGTGGCAGCGCTCATGGTCAGGCTTGGCTGGGCAGGTTGGCGGAGCATAGGGACACCAGGAAAGAAGAGGCGTGGTGCAAGAGCAGGAATTATTTCTTAGTCCAGCACTCTAGGAGATGGGGTGAAGGCTGGCGGTGGTTGGTTGGTTAGAGGCAGCAAGAAGTTGCTCTGTTTCCCAGTGCTGGTGTTGGTGTTGGTGCTGGAGTTACTCTCTGTTTAAAAGCACCAGCAGTATAAAATTTGTGATAATGTAATAAACCCCTGCAAAGTATAAATGCTTAGTGTGCATTAACTAACAAAAGTTTATTAAGTGAAGATGTCAACAAGGGAAGGGTTGCCAGTGTTCCTAGCTATATCTGCTGGTAAACTGCAATTGGACTTACTGGCAACTCCTTATTGGCTTTCAATGAGTTATTCTTGAGTTAGGTTCCATTGGTGGCTCCTTATTTGTCAGTTAGATGAATCCTTTCACTATTTTTGCCCTGGGGGAGCTGGCAGGGGAATTTTGGGCCTTTTGGATAACCCGAGTCTTTATTCCTTGGTTTCATAGGGTGTGGGCTAATTAAAATTCTTTTCACTTGGCTTTGGAACAATTTCTAATTGCCCCCAGGTTTGGACTTGACCAGGGTTCAATTTCCCACTTGGCATTTAAGTTTTCTTTTGGTCAATCAGTGTGTTTGATAAAGTGATTGTTTGGTCACACAATTGCAGTTATTAAACCTATGCAACATAGGGTTTTGTCTGGCCCATTCTGGGGCCTGACAGAGCTCAAAGAAAACTAAAACTAGTGAATTTATATTGATTAACAATAAATTTGAGAGTGGGTTTTGCCTTGGACAATGCCAGAGTCCAGCTGTCCTTGTGATTTCAGGGCAGTCCAGGTTTGAAAGGCTATATACATAATTAGCAAAATATTCATAGTTAAATGATAGCAGTGGCCCAAGGACACAAAGCACTAGTGTGAAAAATAACTTGATCAGCTAATTCTAAAAAAATTATTTAGACAAAGCCTATCTTATTATGCCAGGATCACTCCTGACATAGCTCTGAATGAGGATCAAAGCAAAAAAATAAGTGCAGTCTAGTGCAAAAAGAGAGGATCACAAAACTCCAGATTATGATACCAATGCTTCATTAAGCATGACGGCATGGTTGCAAAGATGATGTATTTCATGCAACCATATCTCAGCTGCTAATCAATGGATGTCAATGCCCAAACCTGCATTCAAGAGATCTTGACTGTGCTGTTGTAACTGAACCAATGATCTTTTCAGTATTTGATTGGGGAAGACAACAGTCTAATAGAAAGGAAAAGAATGAATAGAATAAGATGTAGTTTATTGAGGAATATCATAATTAATATACCATATAGGGAAGCCACAGGTTCACAGGGGTGGCACAGTGACAGGTTCAATATAAGGTTTGGACTGTGGAATAACTTGTGCAGGGATCAGCAAGTCAAATTGGCAACACTCCTAATTAGGAGATAGTGCCCACAATTTGACATCACCCTCAGATTGATTCATGCTGTTAGATATGTACTGGAGCAACTCATTGAGCGCCCCCTGTGTATTGTAAGATATGCTAGCAGGCAAGGAGAAAAACTCGGTTGCAACAGTGCCTACAATTTATCTAAATAAATCAAGCCAGGTTGAAAAGATCAATTAAGAGCTAAATTAAGCAAAAGCAATCTCCCTGCATGAATTTCTGCTGCATGAAATGATGTCATCCATTCAAGTGTATCTCAGAAAATAAGAAAGAAAAATGATTGATCAACCACTCATTTTAAAGCTCTTTGTATTTCAAGCATCATTTAATAATGGATGAGTAACAATTAAGATCCCACACTGTGTGTAAAATCAAATGGAACACAAGACCTTGTAATTAATGAACTGCAAGTTCATCAATACACCATGCACCCATATTTTACCTTAAATTCTTCCTCCTTATTGATTTTACTATAAATAGACACCCTTTTAATATTTGATAGCTTAAGCTATCATTGAATTTCTACCCAAGCTTGTTATCTATTTTCCTGCATTTATTATGAAAAGTAAGTTCTGCTGTGTCTACCACAGCTGGGCTTTAAATATTATAGTCCTGATTAAAAATAGTCTTAAAAGAGGAAGGGGTTTCTGAAATCTTCTTGGTGCTGGACAGAGATGTTTTTCTAGAAAGAGCTTGAAGGGCACCTTGAGATGAGAAATCCAAGTGATGAGGGTGGAAAGAGACCTGATTAGGGATATGAGAGAAGGCATTATCAAGGGGGAAGATTTTTCTGTAGAAGTTGGCAGTAAAAATAATGCAGTTGACTGTACTATCCCAATGATGCAAATAGCAGGTAAATGTTGGGGAAAAATTAGTAAATCCCTGCTATTAAAAATGCTCCAAGTGCATATATTTATTAAGAATAATGTTAACAATGAGGAAAGCTCCCCTTTCTAATTCTTATACTTACTATGAAAACTTTTTAAGAGATTATAAAAGAGATTGGTTATCATTTGAGTGTTGGGCCATTGGCTGCTTGGTGCCATTTTCCCAGTAGCCACTCAAGTTCTATGACAAACCATTGATTGGATGCAGACTTTTTTCTTGGGCTTAGGTATTTCCTAACTCTCTTCTTGCTTGTCTATCACTTTAGTTTTGGGATCCAGATAGCTCAGGCAGGTTTGAAGAAGCTGATTGGTAGGCGCCTCAGTGTGGCAAGTTTGGCCATTGGAATTGGTGGAGTTAACCCAATTATTGTCATTAAAATCAATTAATTAATTGGCCAATCCATCACCCTGTTTATTGGTACTTTCTTTATTAGGTAGTATCCTAATCTCACTTGGTGAGCTAAGCCCTTGAAGCTTCATTGTGTTGGATTCTAAAATCAGCGACTATTCAGGGTCTTTGACGATTGACTTTGCTTTCTTTTGAGGGCCACTGTTGGGTTTGGCCAGGCATTCCGGGGCTCTGGATTCATATGTGCTAGTAGGTTGTCAGTCGCTTTCTGGGCCCTGACGGATTTCACTTAAATCTGACTTGATTCCGGTTATCCTCACAGCTGTGAAACTACTGTATTGATTTTGTTGAAATCTCTTAAAGACGGCAGTTTGGCTGAATAGAATAGAAAATAGCTTAAACCTGTGGCATCCCAATTTCCACATATCGAATTTTATCATTCTTTGTTGAAATGCAGGGATTTATTAGTGTGGAATTATAAAGTAAAAATTATAAAGTTAAGCCAGATAGAAATTAGGAATATCAGAAAGAGCATTAAGGGTAGTCAAAACCAATCTAGTATGGTCAATTTTTTATAGAATTTGTTTAAAAATGATAAAAGAAAACATAAACCAAGGGTTAAATAATTCAATCCTTGAACAGATTGAAGGCGATTTATTTTCTAATGTACTTCTCTAATTTATTTACTTTTTAAATATCGATATGATAAAGGTACATATTCATTGCAACTTGATCAGATTTCCCACAAAATAAGATCACATTTTAAAAATATGAAGTTTCTCATAAAGCGATAATGTTCCCTTAAACTAAATGAAAGTTGCCTCATAATATAGGGTTTGTTAATAAAGCTTGTACTAGTAAACTGACTGGGTACTCTGAGAAAAAAACAAATGTATTGTTGTTTGGTAAGAATTTAAAGCTCTATGCAATATGATGACGCATATTTAGTATACTATGCTTTGAGTTAAGAGCAAAATGAAAATAAGTATTGTTAACAGACCTATTTTTGGTCAAAAAAGAAGGATTGAGCACTATACAAGGCATACATTTTACTTATAGAATAAATTGGGGTTCTTACTGCCAGAAGCACCTTATATTCACAATGCACAACATTTAATTCTCAGGGAATTTTTTATGGACTAAAAGAGCATCTAATACGGCCATAATTGTCCATTTACGATTTTCTGCCTCAGGGAAGACAAGAGATCTATTTGAGTAAAAGACCTAGAACGTGTGAGTGAATGTACCAGAAAATGAATCATATTTATACTTACATCGTCATCAACTTCCTCTGATTTACGAGGCAAACAATGTAGGAACTTCCAGTCTGATTTCGCTCCTCCTTCAGCAATCATTTTTTGCGTCACTTGATAGCCCGAGAAAGCACGTAACCTATCGGCTTTTTCTTCTTCTTGACCCATGCTAATCCTAAAAAATCAGCATATACTATTTTTGTTATACATACCAAGTGTCTGTAACAATGACATCGGAATCTTTGATGGCCTCGGCAGTGGAATTGACAATATCCATCTTGGTATTATACTTTTTAGCTTCGCCCTGGGCCATCTGAACAATATCGGCCCTGGGATCATAGCCTTTAGGGGTAGAGACACCAACATCAACACCAAATTTAGGAAGGGTGATCATAAGGCTGTATAGAACATTATTGCCATCTCCAACCCAAGCGACCTTTCGTCCTCCTAGAGTATCTTGAAGGTTCAAAGACTGGGGGTCTTTTCCTTGAGGCGTATAGGTTTCGTGAAGGGTCATAAGATCAGCAAGGATTTGAGTGGGGTGAAATTTATCAGATAAAGCGTTGATAACAGGGACGGATGAGTATTTCACAAGATCCTGATATAATTCAGAAAAAATGTTCCCGAAATAAGCGAATGCACTGTACTTACCTCAATCTCTTGATGAGAATTTACTCGTGCAACAATACAATCTACCATACTGGATAGTACTCGAGTTGTATCCTGCAGAGATTCATTAACTCCAAGCTGGATATCTGTAGAAGCCAAATACATGGCCTTTGCACCTATTATAAAGGATTAAAAAATATATAATGTGGCAAAATACCTAAGAGATTAGAAGCAGTCTCTGTAGCAACCCTGGTGCGGGTTGATCGCTTGGAAAAAAGAAGGGCAACAGAAGATCCTGGTAAAAGATGGGTTGGCTTCTTGCCTTGGACCTTGACTTCATTCTTATATCGGATGGCAGTTTTAACCAAAGTGTTGATCTGGGCGGGATTCAAATCATAAAGCGTCGCGAAATGAGGGACCTTGGAGGAAACCCCTCGTTTCTGCAACAGGGACCCAATGTTGGCGGATACAAACTTGCGACAAAATAAAGCTGACATACTGCCCAGTTAAACTTACAGCTGAAGAGTTTGTAGCTATTAAATGATATATATATACACTAATTACATTTAAAGGATTAAATGTTTCATCCTTCATACAAAAGCATAGTCACAGTGACGTGTTTAGGATGCAGATCTGTGGATACAATATAAGCCTGTGAGACAAGTAAGCTAATTTGCCCACCCCAAATCTAGCAGAAACATTCTATAAATCATCCAATATCGGGATGCTTCCTTATAAGCGCAGAATGCCTTGCATTCATTTGTGATGAGTCACGGTGGGACTTGAAATTTTCTTTGGGATTTAGGCATAAGCAAAGTAAAAATAATATAAATAAGCAGTGTTAAATGGCTGCAATGATGGGAGTTATCAAAGCAAATAAGGTTTACACAATTTCCCACGCTTGTATTTAGCTTTATGGGGAAGCTTTGTTTCGAACTCTTCTGGATCAAAATTTGCCTTGCGTGGAAGGTCCTTTTATCTATCGCTGTTAAAATTAATATCGCGATTAAATATGAGCTGCTTTATTACGCGAGTATGACAAAGCCAAACTTTCAAACACAAACTTTTTGTAATAAGCATATATTCTCTATTTATTTTTATGGTTTTTATTTGCTCCATAGATAGTTGTAGGACGATATTTATCAACTGCTTTCCTGTCATTTTGACAGCGTTACAGCTGAACTAATTATAGCTCAGCATTTGAATTGGGGAAGACAACAGTTCAGAAGGGAAGGGCAGAGACTACGAATAAGCTACTAGTTTTATTTAGAACTTAACACTATTATACTGTAAACAGTAGCCACCAATCCTCAAGGGAGTAACACGATCCAAGTATGGTATGAGCTATAAATAACTTATTGAAGAATTGTTGTCTGGGATTTACTTTGCTCCTAATTTGTAGACATTGCCTTTATCTTGACATTTGAAGCAGAAGAGGTTATGTTGTTAGATACATCATGGGGAACTCTATGAGTGTCCCCTGTGTGTTGTAAGATAGATTGTCAGAAAAAGTGTCAATCTTGGTTGTAACACCCCCTTGCTTCATATTTGTCACCCTTGACAGGATCAGAATTTGTGGTAGATCTGGGAAATTGTGTAAAAAATATTTCTGGGCAGGGATAGTGCAGCAGGGCCATAATTGGTTGTGATTGTCATGCCCTGCCTCAAAGGGAAGTTTTTAAAAGGCTTTGCTTTTAGTTAAAGCTGCTTTAAATACTCTTAGATTCAATAAGAAATTTGTTGGTATAGTAATTTTCAAACCTGCTGAGATAAACAAAAAATCTCAGTTTAAAAACAAAAATAACTCAGTCTAAAATCAAAATCAAAGTGGATCCAAATCTAGTGTAATTTAATATAAATTCCTTGATTTTCAATTTTATTTTTAGACTGAGTTGTTTTTGTTTTTAGACTGAGATTTTTCATTTATATCAACCGGTTTGAAAATTACTGTAGCTCTAATCAAGTTTGTTATCTCTGTTTTTTGCTTTTGTATATGTGTGATCATATTTTTCCTTATATAGATCCTACTTTAAAGTTAGGTAATCTTCACTCCTTACCACTTACACAACTGCCATTGCTTTCTGGCTGCTCCTGCAGATCTTTGGGTTTCTTCTACTGAGCTTCCCTATGATTTTCTCCCCTCTCCATGTCTATGACCATATTTTGGGCTCCTTTAGCCCTGGGTAAATCCCTCACACAGTTTGTATAAATGTTATATAAATAAAGCTGACTTTTGAAGAGTAAGCTTAAGCTGAAATTTTAATTTTGGTTTTTCCTAAATCAATCTACATCTTTATTTTTTCACTCCAATCTTTTAAACTTAGTAACAGATTTTTGAAATAAGTTAAATTTATCTTTCATTTATTTTATTGCAGTAGTTTTTAAAGCTATGGTGCTAAGCAAAAAAACTCCTCAGTAAGCAAAGATAACTTATATGTGAACAAATTCAACTCAGATGTAAACAAAAATAACTCACCTGTAAACAAGATCAAAAGCCAATGAATTTACATTATTTTACATTAAATTTGGGTACAGTAGTTTTCAAACCTGTTAAGATAAATATATATTATTCAGTTTAGAACACATTAACTCAGTCACAAAACGTATTTCAACTGGAACCAGTTAAAGGTTTATTTACTCAATAAAGCTTCATTTTCTATGCCAGAAAACAAAAATTAGTCAATCTGTTGTGCCCTGCCCCAAAGGGCAGGCCTTTAATTAAGTTTAAATTGGATTTCAAACTTAAGTTTCAAGTAGATTTCATTATTTGGTTTTAAATCAAACTTACCTTGTTCTTTTTGCTCTTGCTTTGGGTTTGCTTTCGCTTTCACTCTTGGTTTTGCTTTTTCTTTTGCTCCTGCGTTGTGCGCAGGCCATTCATTTCTCTTTATAATTCCTATTTTAAAATAGGTTTCTTTCTTTTATTTCATCTTGCTTATGAAACCACCATTCTCTTCCCTGATACACACAGATCTTTGGCTTGTTACCAGCAGCTTCCTCACCACCATATGTTTTTCTCCTAGTTCATCACACCAGTCTGTTCAGGAAAATACCCTGTTTTTCTCTGCAGATTTTCCCCAAGACTTGGCTTTTTGTGCTTATAAATAAAGACATCAGAAGAGTAAGCTTTTAAGCTGAAATTCTAAGTGGTTTTCCCCCAATAACTGTCACATGTTTTTACTTCAATCTTTATTTTTTCTTTTCAAATCTTTAAATTCTAAACTTTGAAATTTATTTAGGTTATCATTTTTTTAAAAGAAGCTTAGGTTTATAGTAAACTACTACTTTGTTAGGTCTCAATTTGCTTCCAGAGTTAAAACATCAAGTATAATTAGGATAGAGATAGCTAGACAACAAGCAATTAGCTTGTTGTCACCATTTTTAAACATTAGGAATAACTTGACTAGTTTTATGTTGAGAAATTCCCACAGGGAATATCCTGATGTAGATATACCTTTGGTTACAAACAAATCTTTATTTAATACTTTGCTCTATATAGTTTGTTTAGGACTAGTTAACTCTATGACACCTTTTGTGCCTAATCATAAGTTTTTAGCAGGTCTTTTAAAAGTATTTCTAAAAACTGTACCTACTTTCCTTTATCTTTAAACTTAAATCCAAATGCTTTACATGGTATGGTATATAATCTTGAGCCTTATTGGACAAGACCTTACACAATCACAAAAAAAATTAAGTCAAATACTGAATTCTGAAAATGAGATAGCAAACACATGGAACTCAAATTCATAATGCACAAAATACAGTCACTTGATGAAGCATTCTACATCAAATTTGATTATGAGTGTGTGGCAAATATGATACAAACAGAGAGTGTATGAGGTTCAGTCACAAAAGTGATGAACTCAAACACAAAATGACTCATTTTTTGAAAATATTGATTATTTTTGGGACTCAAATTGGAAATAGTAGATTTCAGGAGTGAATTCACCAAAATCTATTCAGGGAACTAAAGCATTGTTTTCATTGTATGTACATCTAAATTTGGACATTCATGTCTGAGAGAATGTCTCAAAAAGGAGCACACACTTAAATAAAATTAATTTTCTAGAAATACTTTGCTTGTCTGTTCTTAATATAATTTTAATTATTTTTTATTTACAATGAGATTGACTAGTGAAGATAACTTTGATGTTGTTGAGGAGCAGTACCAGGAGCTACTCCAAGCTTGGGCTGCTGAGCAAGGGAGTGCAATCACCATGTTTCCTGCGTACACCCAATTTAATACAAGTCTTGATGATGAGTTGTACAGTAGTTTTAAAAGCTATTGCAACAAGCAAAAACAATTCAGATTTAAACAAATTAAAAATAAATAAATTTATATTGATTTACAATAGATTTGGATTCATTTCAATTTTTTTTAAATCTGAGTTCATTTTGTTTAAATCTGAATTGTTTTTGCTTGTCACCATAGCTTTTAAAACTACTGTATGTGCCATCAGGACCATCCACAGGTGGCTTTTCCAATAGCCAATATGGTGCTCCCCAAGACCTGGCCTAACTCACACCTGTGCCACATTTTAGAGACTGGGAAACAGTAGCCCCCTCCAACCCTATCCAACTATTGCTTGAGATTTCAGGCCAATCATAGCAAGCCCTACCTAATCTGGGGACCCTTATTCCTCAAGCCCTCCAAAAACGTCAAATCATAACCAATGAGGTGATAGAGGAGATTATGAGCCTCAATCAGAATGGCGTTAGTTTTGCAAGAATAGCCAATTGGCTTCAATTTAAAGAGGCAGTGATTAAGCGTGAGTTCTGGGCCCTGTTGAAGAGAGGTGATGCAAAGCTGACCAAGAAGCTAAAGAAGCAGGTTGACTCTCAGATTAAGGATGTTTATCCCTTCATGCTTGATATTCTACAACGGGACCCATACTGTCAGGGCCCAGAGGGTCTTGACTGGTTTCCATCTGACTGAACTTAATATTTAAATCAAACTAAATTAAAACTTTGTTTCAAGGCTAACTTAGAATGATCACAAGGGGATCATTGTGAGCAACACCTTTATATACCATTACATTAGATTCTTCAGAATCTTCCTAAATCTGCTAGACAGTCTTAGGGACTCTTCTGGTGGCATCAGGCTGGGGTTTTGGGGCATCTTCTGAACAGCATGACTCATGTTTTTTTTTGAAAAATTCCGCACATCGGGCTTTGCACCTGTATTTTGTCTAAAATTAGCACAGATTGACTCTCCTGGTGTTTGGCTTCAAAATGCGTGTTTGGATGTCCAAATACGTCCAGTGGTTGCTGATTTATGCTTGAATTAAGATTTGCATCAATTCTTGTGCCTTGGTTGCATAATTTCATCATTTTGCACTGGTTAGAAAGTTCGGCTGGCGGCCAAACTTTAAGAAGCTATAACTCATTGTCTAGAGCAGCTAGGAGAGTCATCAAACTAGCATTAGGATCTTGGAGAACAGTAGAGTTTTCCCAAGGCATTTTTGTAGCACTAGATGTGTCAGGGCGTTTCCTGACACATACCTCCAATTGACTGAGGTCTGTTGCCTACTTGGGCTCTAGGGCATATTTATTGCCAGCCGCACAGCACAGCTCTGGATGCATGAGCTTGTAGCCAGTGTTCTGATTCTGATCAATTGGCTGGCTGATGAGTCAGATGATGGATCTGATTTGCTCTATGACCGTGAAATTAGTGTCACTCTTCCCTGCTGCCTGCCCTCTATTTCAGACAATGTTATATTTATATTCTATTATAAATTTTCATTGCAGTTTCATAATTATGGCACTTTGAGTATAAAGAACGCCCCCAAGGGCAAAAAATGGAAGCACAGGGAACTGTCATTGGTGCATTCCTTGCAGTTTTTTCACAGCCCATACCAGAGTCCAACAGGACTCCCACAGGGGAGGTAGGCCAGGCCTGGAAGGCCATGTATATAATAGTTGTGATACAGACCAGGTAGTTGACTGTAGTAGCTAGGGGGCACCAACTCCAGTATGGGGCACAACCTGGTTGGCCAGCACCAATACTGTGATGTAGACAAACCCCAACTTACTAAAGTCCTGGGCAGGAGGCGCATTGGTTAGGGGGAGTAGCAGGAATCTCCTTCATAGTAGGTGGGAGATCCAGATGATGAGGGTGGTAATACTCCATGTCAAGAGAGCAGGGTGGATTGACAGAGGTAGCAGGAGTATAGCCAGGAGGATATGGGTAGGCAAGTTTATATTGTGTTTTGGATTCTCAAATAGATGAAAAGAGAATAATTAAATTGAAGCAAAAATAGACAAATCCTGCAATAAGATAATGATTTCTGGGCATAAACTTGTTTTATTTAAGATATCAACAGTGAGGAGGGCTTTCCCCCCTCACTAATTCTACTTACTGGTAAAGATGCAACCTTTTATGCCACCAGGGATCTGGCAACAACATTTTCAGTCAAAATGACAATTTTACCTGGGAATTGTGCACTAGAGCTTAGGGAGGGAGTATTATTGGTCAGCATAACAGGAACCTTGCTTGATCTGCAGCATGCCAAGGTGCCACAGTTATTTATAGATTCCACAAGTGATCAAGTGCCCAATTGCGCAATTGAACAATCACGCTCCTGATGTACCATTTCCTGATAGTTGAGAGGCCCAAATTCAATAATAGAATCAAAGCCAGGGATTTGAGGCTTTTGTGCCTCTCAAATCCCTGGCCATTTGTTAGTCAAAATGAGGGGTTTCTTGCTCTGGGAGATACTTGGTAGGGGCTCCCAAGATGTGGGGTTTTTTTCCTCTAGGAAGGCCAGCTGATTGTCCAGGGCTTTCTGGGCCCTGACAAGTTTCCCCAAAAGGGACTGTATTTTACCGGACTACAACCAGTTACACCAATGATTACTGGTACAGGAAATTCCTATCCAACCTGCTTGCCACTTGGAGCTTGGCCAATTCCAAATTC
Source organism: Entomophthora muscae (assembly GCA_014839935.2). NCBI lineage: Eukaryota > Fungi > Entomophthoromycota > Entomophthoromycetes > Entomophthorales > Entomophthoraceae > Entomophthora > Entomophthora muscae. The sequence continues at coordinate 9,760 of QTSX02003978.1, read as the reverse complement.
CAAGTATTCCTGAGCCACTAAATGGGGTGCGCTGAAGTGGCCTTAAGAAAATACAAGCAGACAGCCAAATGTGTCAATTTTTCCTGCTGGCCATGCTGATCTTCACCTGGGTGATTATTTGTTTTTCAACATTGGGAATACCATCCATGGGCGCAACCCCACAACCTTCAGTCAGGTGGTTAGTGCAGCCAACAACCCCTCAGTGATGTTTTCCCGTCAAAAGATTGCTAACAGGTTTACAAAGATGGTGTTCAATGCTCTCAGAAAAAGCCAATAACCAAAGGATCCCAGGCTTCCACCTTGTGTCTCCCTGGTGTACAAGCCAATCACTATCCTCCCTGAGTTTGAATATGATGTCATGTAAAATCAATACCTCCAATCCAATCAAAGCACTCAATTTCCATTGGGTCCTCCAGCTGTCCTAGTCACCATCCTCCCAGGTGACCAACACCAACCCCACCAGCCAATCAAGTCCTCCCCCTCAAACCAGTCTTCTGCCTAGTTTGCACCACCCATTCCCCCAATAAAACTTGGCCCCCAATTATTTTTATTTTTTAATTTATATTATTTTAACATTTAAAATTTTTATAGTTATGTTGAGGATCTGGATGTACAAATATTCTGACTACTGCCAGCCCGCTTAACATCCAGACATTGCCCAATTTAGTGCCCTTCCAATATACAGTTTAGCATGCTAGAAATGGCAACAAAGCCAATATCACTCACAATTTCTGTGTCACTGAATCCCTCCAAGACATTTTGAAACAGCTCAGCAATCTTCCTCAGAAGACCACTATCACAGCTTACGCTAATGAATTTGAGGAGATACTCTGCAAGATCCAAAATCCAGCTCAAGCTGATAACGTACACACTAGAGACTTATTCATCAATAGAATGAAACCCTCTGTTACTACCCTCATCCACCCAGAGGCTAATACCTCCATGCCTGCGCTCATTTCAGAAGCCAAGCACGCGGAAAAACGCGCAAACATGGAATATGCTGCACGCAACAGCAATCACTCCTCAAACGGCAATGGCAGAGAAAAATCCAATGGCAAAAAACACCAAAACACCAATCATAGCAATGGCAACTCCAATTGCAACAATGGCAATTGCAGTCAAAGCGCAAACTGCTCCTGTCCCAAGAAAGAGGACACTGCTGAAGTTAACAATGCTGAAACAGCAACCTGCTATGTAACTGACCCCACATTCTCTGACCTCAAAGGTCTCAAAACAGAGGAGAAGAGAAAAGAGGAGGGGGAACAGGCTTAAGTGCTCCTGTCTCCCCCCAAACTGACAAGAAATTTTACCAAGGCACAAACTTTGCTGCTTGTATCCCACATGTCCCGCAATCCTCCATTTTTATGATGCGTAAAAATTAAAGGTTGCTCACAACATCTTGTCTACCCATGCACTTATAAATCTCATACACATAAAATTTTATTTGACTCTGGTGCACAACACACCATGGTTAGAAAACCATTTGTAACCAAATACAAGATACCAGTTGTCAAATCCAACTTCAAATACGCCAGAATGGCAGACAAATCAAAAGTTCTACTTGAAGGCAAATAACTCTTTTCAGAATTGACCTCCAAGGCATCCAAACGTCCATCAAAGGACTCATCATGAACAAGATAAACTATGAAATTGTAGCAGGCATGGGTGGTTCACCCAAGTAAGCCCCAGCATATGTTGTAAAACAATAACCATGACCATCAAACACAATGGAGTCAATTTCAATATACTCAAACCTAACAATCTCATCCTAAGAGACACAGTATTTGTCCAAGTCATAAACTAAGACAGCTCAGAACGTCTAACCAAAGACAGTACCCTCCACATAATGAGATACACCAAATTCAACAACATACAAACACAAAAAATCCAATGCCCAGAACTTGCAGCACTCCTAAACAAATACACTCATGTATTTAAGGAATAACTCACATAGTTACCCCCTGAGCAGGAGGTCAAGCATGGTATTGATCTATGCAAAGCCATGCCTAAACCGTCATCCCTCTACAAACTCTCCCCCATGGAGACCCAAACACTCAAGACCCATATTGAGGAAAATCTAGCCAAAGGATTCATTTGCCCGTCTGAATCCCCTTGGGGGCAGTGATATTATTTGTAAAGAAAAAGGAAAGATCTCTTTGCCTAGTTACTGACTACAGAGCACTAAATGTAAATACAGTAAAAAATAAATACCCCTTCCACTCATAGAAGACCTATTTGTAAGGCTCTCCAGAGAAAAAATTTCTAAAAGATTGACCTCACATCTGGTTATAATCAAGTTGAAGTAAAAGAGAAAGACATACCAAAGACCATGTTCTGTACAAAATTTGGATTGTTTGAATGTAAAGTAATGAACTTTGGGATGACAAATGCTCCTGCAACGTTTGTCACCATGATGAACCAGGCGCTAAATGGCCTCTCAAATACATTATGCTACCTCAACAACATCATTATATTCTCAAAAAAAAGAGGAACACCTCACGCATGTCTGCAAGAAACTCAATTGACTTGCAAAGCACAAACTTTACACCAAGCCTAGTAAGTGCCAATTTATGGAAAAGAAACTCTTGTTCTTGGGCCATATTGTCTCTGACGGTGGTATCAAAGAAGACCCAGATAAAATAAAAGCCATAAATAACATGCAACACCCCACCTCTGTTAAACAAGTAAGATGATTTCTTGGAATGGTAGCTTACCTAAGGAAATAAATCAAAGACTGCGGAAAGCTCATCACACCAATCATTGACCTAACCAAAGGTAATGCCAAAAAGAAATTCATGTGGACACCAGAATGCAACAATAATTTCCAACTATTGAAACAAGCTTTGATCAAAGCACCAATATTGCAATACCCTAATAATAATGGGTGCTATGAGCTTGAGTTGGATGCCAGTGACACCACCATTAGCGCAGTCCTACGCATCTGCCAGACAGGGCAGTAAGACTTCCTGCCAGTATGTTACAAAAGCAGAAAACTAACAAACACTGAGCAGAGTTACCCAATACACGGCAAATAATTGCTAGCAATATACCACACATGCAAGAAATGGAGATGTTATCTAGAAGGACATTTAAACGTCTGAGTGCTAACTGACCATAAATCCTTAATCTATTTCAAAGCTCAGAATGCACCTGCATGGTGCCAAGCCAAATATATGTCCATGCTTGAACAGCTTAACCTGGACATCTAATACAAAAAGGGGGTCAGAGCTGGTCACAACTGATGCTCTCTCTAGGCTATGCCAGCCAAGAGAGGATCACCCTGACCACCTGGACCCTGACTAGCCTAATCTATACAACACTGAGTACAGGACAAAAGGAAAAGATCCCTCCACACACCAACTAACCCATGATACACTAGTAAGGAATGAAAAATATTTCCATGTATCAAATGGCACTGTATATCAAATCATTAATGAAAAACATGCTCCCTAAATCCCACTTGCACAAAGAGTTGATACAATCCTAAGACATCACTGTCTACTAGGACACACAAAGGCTAACAATCTATACATCACATTAAAAGAGATAGTATGGTGGACCAATATGAAACAAGACATAATTAATGTTCTCAAAAAGTGCACAGTGTGTGAAAAATACGCCAGCACCAAAGCTCCTCAGCCAACAGTTAACCAAGTACATGACCCTGAACCATTCAAGGTTTGGGGACTGAACGTAGTGGTACCCTTCCCAGAAACTAAGACAAAGCAACACTTTCTAATTGTAGCCATTGACTTTGCTACATGCTGGCCCATCTGCTGGGCAACACAGAACCACAAGGCAGAAACAATAAATTGCTTCATTAACAAAGCAATCATAGTTGACTTTATTACTCCAGACTACATCATAACTGATGGATCAACAGAGTTATCAGGTCACATAGTAAACAACAACCTAAAAGCAAAGAACATCAAACATTCCACAACCTTGCCCTACAGGCCACAGGCCAATGGAAGAGTTGAACGCCTAAACAGCAGCCTTATCAGAACCCTCAAGAAAATTATGGCTGGCAAAGCCAAAGACACATGGCCACTATATGTGAACCATGCATTATTAGTATCCTGGGTCTGCACCAATCAAGGGACAGGCTACTCACTGTTTGAACTAACATACAGATACAAACCAGAGATATTTACCCACAACAAACAACCATACGTAAAGATCCCCCCAGGAAAACCTCCCACAGTGGAACAAGCACCAACGCTACAACACATACACCTCAAAGCTAAAATAGCAGAAACAAAAAGGCTTAAAACACAAAAGATAACTTCTACAGAGGAACCATTCCCCATCAACTCCCCCGTCTAGGTCCTGGCTGGGAACAGAAAGAAGCTAGACTCAGTACACAGGGGATCAGGAAGAATCATCAAATACTGACCAGACAGGAACACCTTCCTGGTTAAGTTCCAGGGCGCCAAAGAGCCCATCACCAAGAAGTACCACAGATCCCACCTCTGCCTTAGCAAAGGAGAACACTTAAACCAGTTGGTACCAACTAGCAAACAACTCCAGGAACATCAGGCGGCAGCCGTCAAGACAAAGCCCCCTCCTGATATACCAGAGTAACACCTTAAGGGAGGGGTGTGTCAAGGATCTGGATGTACAAGTATTCTGGTTACTACCATCCCACTTAACATCCAGTCATTGCCCAATTTGATGCCCTTCCAATATACAGTTTGGCATGCTGGAAATGACAACAAACCAATATCACATGACTGTCCAGATATCCAGCAACTTGAACCCATCCTGCACATGACCAACCCCTGGGGTTGATCTAACTAAAATCTCTGCCACAGCTAAAGCTATATAAGTCTAAAGTATTATCCAATAAAAGATACTCCTTCTCTTCTTAATTCCATATTTGAAGCTTCCCCAAAGACGTTCCTTATCAGGTATAATAAATCATTTATATTTAAATAAAGTGAGGATTGATTTTTATCATTCCAGAACTTATATTTGGCTGCTTTAATAATTATTAATAATATTGTTTTCTATTATACCTTAATATATTTGAAGCACTACAATAAAGCAAATTCTAAAAACTACAAGTGTTACGGACCAGCCAACCAGAATGGATGTGCATTTGTGCTGTCTTTGTGCTTAGCTCAGACCAGACACGCCTCAGTTAAACTGGTTGCACTAACTGAGGTGTGTCTGGTATGAGCCAAGCACAAATACACCACATGTACACCCATTCCAATTGGTTGGTCTTTAACACTTGTAGTTTTTAAAATTTTCTTTATTGTATCACTTCAAATATATTAAAGTTATAATAGAAACAATATAATTAAATGAATTAATCCATTACAATGCATATATCTCTAAAATAAATTATTTACATATAACCCGTGAAAGTGGCTATCCTTTAATAAATATGTACTTTGGGTCAAACTTGGCATATTAATTCAAGAATAAATTATATTGTACCTGGACAAAACATATACATGACAAAATATGCTGTTCATTATACTAAAATTGGGTTGTTTTACATACTCTAAAATATATGATCTACATATAACCTGTGAAAGTGACTACCTTTTAATAAATATGTACTTTGGGTCAAACTTGGCATATTAATTCAAGAATAAATCATGTTTTACTTGGACAAAACATATAAATGACAAAATATGTTGTTCATGATACTAAGATTGGGTTGGTTTACACACTCAAAAATAAATGATCTACATATAGCCCATGAAAGTGGCTATCTTTTAATAAATATGTACTTTGGGTCAACATTGGCATACTGATTTGAGAACAAAACATGTTTTACTAGGATAAAATATGTTGTTCATGATACTGTAAATTCAGAGCCTAAACGTAAAAATGCAGGATTGTCAAATCCTTGGTCCAAATTTTGAATCACTTTTGGGGGCAACTCAGCTGAGTTGAAATAAAATATTGAATAAAATAAACCAATTAATTTGACTTTTTTGGTTTATTTAAATTGGCAGATTTTGAATCTCTTGAGCAGATAACTCAACTAACAAAAGACAAAACTCAGCAAACAAATGCAGGATACATGAATCAGAAATGCAGGATTCTAGTGTACAATTTAAGATTTCTTGTATTTTGAACAAATCATAGACATCATGTAAAAATTAACAAATCTGAAATTGCAGGATTGTCAAATCCAAGAACCAAATTTCAAATCAAAAATGAGGTGAATTCAAAATAAATATAATTTATGGGTGTCTCAAAAAGGATGCCAAAGGATCTAGAGTGGATTTGTGCTGATTCTTTTAGGAATCACAGGCATTCTCAAAAACCACCCATATTCCAATTTAGGACAGCTAAAATTTAGATTGTAATATTCACCAACTTAACATACTTACCAATAAAATTGACTAAAATATACACATCTCTTTTTGAGTTTAAAATTTTTAATAAAAATTTATTATGTCTTCTTTCAATAACAACCAAGTCAACGAGCTGCTCCCTGGCCTTGAAAAAATCATGCAGGGCTATGCTGGGTCTCTTAACGGTGAAGCCTCTGTCTATGGCCACTCTCAATCCGCAGGCCCCTCTGCAAGCCCCACCCAGGAGTGTGTTCTTTCTCCTGCAACTTCCAGCATGGTCCTGTTTGCCCATCATGCACAAGCAGCCGCTAACCCAAATCCTGGATCAACAATGGCATCTGGAACCAGCCATTTGAGCCATGGGGTCACCCAGAGAGCCCAGGACCCCAAACCAGCCAATCAGATGGCATTGACCAGTTCCCATCATGAACACATTCCTCCCCCAGCCAATCAGCCTGCAAGATGCAGAAGAAAAATAAACACTCCGGACATTGTTCTCAAAATGGTTTAAAAGCGAGGGATGCTTATGTCCCTTGGGAAAATTGCGGTCACAGTGGGGTTTGCAAAGTCCACTATGGCTGCAACCCTGCAAGCCCATGCTGTGGCCCCCCTACCAAGAAGACCCCAACTGTTGTCTGTTCTTCAACTGAAGATGAAAAAGCCCATCCTCTCATGATGGCTATTATGGAGCGTGACCCGTGGATGTCCCTGGTCCAGGTCTGTCTCCAACTGGGACTCCACAGCATTTTCACCAATAAGAGAACTGTGAATTTGTGGATGTATGGAGTTGTGGTTACCACCAGACTCTTATCCAATCAGGTTCTCAGTGGCCCCATTTTAGTGGACACTGACCCCTATGATTCTATAATCATCAATTTTATCAAAGAAAGGGCAATGAGGATGCGCAATGACATAATCTTCCTGTCATATGCCAAGATTTCTGCAAGTATTCAAGACTATGGAGAAAAGCATGACCAGTCTGACGTATACAAGCACAGGCCAATCCTATATTGATTTGTTGGTTTTTTTGGCAGTTTCCCCATTGGGTATCAATCATTACTCCGTGTTGTCAAACATGGCAGATGGGTATGCCTACCAGACAGAGCTCAAGGTCATGCTGGAGGAGTGTGCTACCCAAAATGCTGCATACACAGTTGTTCTGAGTGCTGAGATGGAGCAGTGGGAATGGGCAACCCAAGAAATCAGGGCTACAGGGCATACCTGTTGGTCTTACCCCATCAACCACGCCAACATGCATCTTTCAGATGTATGTCTCTATAATTTCAGTTCTGCTCCCAGGTGCTTAAAGCCTGCCACATACAATGAACTGTGCATCCAAATTGATAAGGGTTATGAGCTTTTCCCTTCTGCGTTTGTCCAGGACCTATCAGATCTTGTCATTTTCTATGCAAGTGATAGTGATAAGTCCAGAAAGGACTCCTGCATCCCCCCACGCCAATCCATTTGTTTTACCAAGCCCGTATATGTGACAGAAGACAAATTTGAGCAATTGAAGCAATCAGCTCTTGCTGCCCCTTCCCAGTCAACAAACCCTGCCTCCCCAACCCCCCATCAAGCCACCTGCCTTCCAATCCTGACTCCCAAACCACCACCCATTTTCTCACCACTATCTCTGATGCTGTCCCTTTCACAGGCGCAGATGAAGGCAATGTTCTTTCCACCCATTCACTCCCCTACTTGTCCTTTGATTAGTAAAATAAAACTTTTCTCTGTGACAACTTATTAAAGTTGATTTTGTTCTTTCAGTTCATAATTAATAATCTTTTTTTACATTGTTAGAATTTCCCATCTGTAAAGAATGTTGTAAATTTGATGTGGTAACATATAATTATTTCCATGGATATTTTCATTATTGTTAATAAATTAAATACCATAAATGTAAATATTGCATTAGAATATTGCAATTAGATGTCAACTCTTGATATTTTGATATTATATGCATAACCAATTCATTTTGTTTAATAAAACTCATTGTAAACTTGGCCTTTTTCATTGCAATTTATTGAAATGAACTGTGTTTATATTAGAGAGTCATTAATGCTTAGTATGATATTGATACATTGTACATTTTCAGTCTGCATATTTACCTATTGGTAATAATTCTGTAAACTTTTTAGTTGGATTTTGCGAGGTAATAATAATGCAATGTGTTATTAAATTACTTTTTATTACCATTAATTGCCACAGCAAAGAAAATCAGCCAATTAATGACAATAAACAGTAATTTGTTGACACATTACACTATTACCTTGCAAAATCCAACTAAAAAGTTTACAGAATTATTACCAATAGGTAAATATGCAGACTGAAAATGTACAATGTATCAATATCATACTAAGCATTAATGACTCTCTAATATAAACACAGTTCATTTCAATAAATTGCAATGAAAAAGGCCAAGTTTACAATGAATTTTATTAAACAAAATGAATTGGTTATGTATATAATATCAAAATATCAAGAGTTGACGTCTAATTGCAATATTCTGATGCAATATTTATATTTGTGGTCTTTAATTTATTAATGATGATGAAAAATATTCATGTGTTGAAGATAGTACTATACAAACCAGTTTTTTGATGTAATTCAAACAAAATGACAAATATCTATAACTTGATAAACAAATTAGAAGCACACCTGCAAAAGGTTGTTGAAATAGAAAAAATATCAGGGAAATAGTAACAGGAAAGCTGGGTAACAAGGGCCAGTCACTAATCCAGTCAAAAGAAGATGCTCAGAATAAACTAGGAAATATTATAGACAGAAAAGAACAAAGAAGCGTTGCTCAATCTCCAGGGAACAATCCTATCAAGTCTGAAGTTCAATGACGCAGCCTACAATTTGTGAGAGTTCTGGCTGGGGGCCAAATAAAACAATAAGAAAATCAAACTGATTGAAGGAACTGAAATCCCAAAGGAAATAAACACAAATGAAGAGGGAAATACTCAAATGGAAACAGATGAAAACAAAACTCAGTAAAGAAGCAGGATCACTTCAAGAAATACCAAAAATTTATCAAATGAAAACCAAGAAACACAAGTTGCAAGAAATATAAGGAAAATTAAGCCTAGAAAAATTAATGAAGAGCAGCCAACACTCATGAAGTTTGCTGAAGTGGCGTCTGTGGCTGAGGGGGCCGCAGGGGAAACAATTAAAAAGTCTTTTTATGTGTCACTTATATTTATTTTAGTTATCACTGGGAATGGGGACAAGGTTGCAGAAGTGGAGGATTTTACACTGAGTTGGTTCTACGGGGGTTACCAGTCACTGGTAGCCCCTGTAAAACAAACAAATAAAAGCCAAATAAATAAAATAATTCAACAGAATATGAATAATTTTTCAAATATTGAAGCTAAAGCTAGGAAATATTTACCACCCACAGGGTGCTTGCCGTGGATTAGGGAAGCATACAAAATAGGAGC
>QTSX02003977.1:0-23859 GCA_014839935.2 Entomophthora muscae | reverse complement strand
TAAAGTGGATAACCTTGTACCTGCAGGTGCTCCAATTGATTTTGCTAGGGTCAGTTTCCTCTTTTATTTCCATTATTTTCACAAATACATGGTTCCTCATAAGCGTATCAAGGTGAGTTGGGTAAACATGGTGATGCACCTCTCCTTGTTGTATAGTGAGGATAGCACTATCTCAGTCAATGTGGGGTTTAGTTTTCTCATCCAATCTAGGCCAAGTATAACATTGTACTTGGGGATTAGTATAATAGGCCCACTGAGTGTGGTTTGCACGTCTCCAATTTGGGTGTGGAAAGATTTTATCTATTTGAGCAACTGGTGTGCTTCTGTTGTCTGCCATGATGAATCTCCTGATACTGCTTTGAGTGGTAGGTAGTTTCATGAGGTCAGCAAATTTCTTGTTGATAAGAGATTGGTATGCTTCAGTGTCAAATAGTGTGATGCCCTGATATCTTCAAAAACAGAAAGGATAAGTGAGGAGTTTATTTCCAGTTTGGGCAGCAAACAGTAGAGGGTTGCTGGAGGGTAACAGTCTACAGGCTTTGAGAGTGCTTTACTGTTTAATGGGTAAAAGAACATTGTCATAGATAACAAGGCCTGCAGGGAAGTCTTGCCCCGCTTTGTATTCTTCTGTTGTTAGGGAGTACCATTGCTTGGGTCTTTTTCTTAGGAGGAATTTTTACTTTGAGTTGGGTAGATATGGATAACCTACATGTGCTACCACTGTTGATTATAATTCTGGGAAGTATAATAAACAAGATAAAGGGGAAAATTAAGAAGAGAAGGATATTTTATTGGATATGAATATAGAATAATAAGTAGTATCATGAGAAGCCACATACTGTCCATGTTTGTCATGGGGGTCATGGGGCTTATCTGAGTAATTTCCCTCTTAGTTCACAGGGCTTGTTCAAGTTGTGTTCCATTTAGGATCTGGATTAGGCAATCCCCATAATAGATGGTCAACTGGTAATGGTGCCACCAGTTTTTAGCTGGTCAGTGAACAATTTGGTGAGCCACTTGGTGAACTACTTGGGGCGTTAATTCCCCTAGAGTGAGTAATCAAAGATTTTACAACACTGGTGTGCTATTTAATCCAGAATGATTTCAGATACCAAAATTTATATTCCATTCATAACAAGGGAATGCCTGTCCTTTAATATTGCCTTATTAAATGGTTCTATTATATAAAGCGTGTTCAGATATTACTGCAACTTCTTCCCACAAGCCCTCAATCTACTTTGATAATTGGGTACATCTGGCCCATTGACAAGTGTCAAAACAGAGGGGCTGAACCCCCAACAAAGTTCTTCACAAGACATCATGTATATTTCAAACTGAATTTACTACTACTTGGAGCCAAATTTGGAATTCAAATGAATTCCCAAAAAAAAGCAACAGGACCCAGTGAAAATCCCTAATCACAGAACATTTTAATTTGGTGCTTGAATCATCACAGGGATCAAGCTTCCCCCTGTTTAATCTAAATCATTGATTGTCCCACTCTTGTTACTCTTAAAATGATCCCCACACTATATAAGTGATACATCTCAATAAAGATAATTATCTAGCTTCTAAATTATTTCCCCTTTTAACTTTCTAATATAGCAGTTGTAACATTGATTATAAACCTGATGAATTAAGGATATGTATAGACCATGGATGGAAGGTGGTCATTGAGATTTTCTAGGGAACTAGTAACTATATCATAATAGGATTTATTTGGCTTCAAGGGGATATTGGTATAATATACCACTTCATTAGGTGCTTGAAAAGATCTTTAGAAGGAGATTATGCATGGTCTTAAGGTATAGCTTCATGGATTCAACCATTTTGGTCACGACTATTGATGGACATCCTTTAGGCTGTTGTAACTGTGCTGTTTTAGCAGAGTTATAAGAGGAAAAATATTTAGAAGCTAGATAATATTCTTTATCGAGAGATAATGATTATATAGTTATTGTGAGTCATGGATAACAGGAACATGATAGTGTTGATCACATGGTGGGATGGTGTAGGGAGTGGCTTGATCCTGGTAATGATTAAGTGCCAAAACAGGGTGTCCACTGCAAAGGATCATCATTTGTTCATGTTGCTGGATTTGGAAATTTGAGTCAACTTCCTAGTCTGGCTTCAAGTGACTGGATAATTAGATTGCAGGTCACAAACCCCCTTACTTGGAACCTTGCTGGCGGGTTGAGTCTGCTGTTTTAACACCCCCAACTGAAGGTTGGCCTCCTCTGGGGGCAGGTTGTCAGGGAGGTTATTGGGAGTCTGGGCGCCATACTGAACTAACTGTTGTTCTGTGGCAGGTAGGACAGTCTCACATTGGTTCTTTATTGCCTTGCAGGGTCTCAGGCAATCATGGTGGAGTATCTTGTATTGTTTTTGTTTCCCAAGTCCTTGCACAAGGTAAGTGTTGTTTTTGTTTACCTTTAGGATGATTTCCAAGCCTATTTTCTCTGGTTGTAATTTGCTTATGTCGACGTTCATGACCCAAACTTTGTTGCAAACCTCATGTCTATTTTGGACGGGGACAAATGTCTTTTGCAAACGCTTTTCTTCTCTTTCTGATTGATCATTGTTGGCTTGCATGACCTGGGGGTCTGAATGGGATGGAACCTTGCCTGGTATTTTCAGCTTGGGTCCTTATAATGCTTGGATGATATTGGGTTGTGTGCCATAAACTAACTTGAAGGGGATTTTCCTAGTAGATCTGTTCACACAAGTCTAGCATACAAGCAATGAAGTTGGTAGCTGCTTGCAGCATTCCTCAGGTCTCCCAGCAGTGAGCTTGGCCAAGGATTGCACAAGGCTGCCATTCAGCTGCTCCACTCATCCATTGTCCTGAGGATGATAAGGTGTTGTCACCATGTGCTGGACTCCATTCTTGGTGAGGTATACATTGGTATCTTCAGACGTATATTCTTTGCTCCGTTGGTTATCAGGAGTTCTGGCTTTCCAAACTTGCTGATGATTTCTTTCCCTATGAACTGCCACACATCATTGCCTGTATGTGTTTTTACTGCTTGTGCCAGTGGCCATTGTGTGGCAAAGTCTATTGCAGTAATGATGTACTTCTTCTCATTATGTTTTCCTGGCATGGGGCCCACAATGTCTAGGGCCCACACCTTGAAGGGTAGTTGCATGTGGATAGGTAGTACTGACTTAGGTGGGGTTTGCTCTTTGAGAATTTCTCACATACTTCACATTGGTCCAAGACTTCATGGACGTCTTGGTACAGGGTTGGCCACCATGCTTTGTGTTTAAGGAATTCATAGAGGTTTTGGCTTTTTGTGTGCCCTAGGTCTCTATGATAACGTAGGATGGTGTCAACTTGCTGATGCGTGAGAATGTAAGGGATGGTGGTTCTGTTGGACATTTTTCAATGTAGGGTTCCATACACATCTAAAAAAAGTGTTTGTTCTTAATGACTGTTTCCTTTTTTATGTCTGTGGTGCCAGGGGGGAAGCCCTTATCCTTTGTTTTGGAGTACCAAGAGAGGCCAGTCTGGGACAAGCCCATTTTCCCCTCTTGTGGCACAGACATATAGGTGTGAGAAGGCATCTACCATAGCAAGTTCTGGAAAAGGCTTATATTTTATGACCATATTAAACCTCTCCAGGAGTTCCATCTAGTAGGCTTGACAACAGGATAAGCTTGCTTGTGTTTTGAAGTATATAAGCAACTTGTGGTCAGTCAACACTGTGAATTTTTCTGTTGTTCCAGATAACAACGTCATTTGAATAGGCAGTGTACAATGGTCAGCAGTTCCTTGTTATGGATAGGGTATTGACACTTGCTGTCTGTCAGTTTCTGTGATTTGTAGGCTACAGGCGGAAATTACCATCATTGTTTTTGATTTGTAGTACTCCCCCAATGGATGTGTCTGAGGCGTTGGTTTCCATTTAGTATTACCCATTGCGTTTGAGATACTGTAGGATAGGTGCTTTTGTGAGTTTCTCTTTGAGATGTCTAAAGCAAAGGTCTCATTGGAGGGTCCATACAAACTTTTATTTGGCGCCAGTTATGGCAGACAGGGGAGAGGGTGCAGTCAGGACACCACAGTCAGGTATAAAACAATGTATGTAGGCAACCATTCCTAAGAATGTGTGGAGTTCTGACTTATCTTTGGGTGGTGGCATTTTGCAGATGGCCTGGATCTTCTGACTATTGGGTTTGATGCCATCTTTTGAGACTATGTGTCCTAGGAAGGGCAGCTGTTCACAGAAAAACTGACACTTGGAGGGCTTGGCTAGCAGCTTTTGTTGTGCCAAGGTAGCAAAGACTGCCTCTAAGTCTTTTTGGTGTTGTTCTACCAAAGGGCTGTAGACAATGATGTTGTCCAGATACACTAGGGCGTACTTGCCAATGGGGGGCAAACACCTTGTTCATAAAGATCACAAAAGTTGACGGGGCATTTTTCATACCAAAATTGAGTGCCACACACTTGTATGACCTGTATTTAGTGCAGAAGGCCATCTTGGGGATGTCTTTCTCTTTGATACGGATCTGGTTGTAGCCTGCAGTTAAGTCAATCTTGGATAATGACTGTGGCGCTGCCCAGGGCATCAAAGAGGTTGTCAATGAGTGGCAGTGGATAAAAATTCTTAATGGTAACATTGTTGAGGGCTTGGTAATCTGTTAATAGGTGTAGAGTAACATCCTTCTTGACCATAAAGATCACAGCAGCCCCAAAAGGAGACTGTGAGGGGCAGATAAGTCCTTTCTCTAACTCTTCCTTGAGGTAAGCACATAGGGTGTTGTCTTTATTTGGGGGTCAGAAAATAGATGGGTTGTGCCTTAGGCACAGCTCCCTTGAGTTGGATGGAGTGTTGGATATGCTTTTCCAGAGGCAACCAAGGTAAAGCCTCCTTGAAGATTTCTGGATGGTGGGCTAAAATTTTGCAATATTGAGGTGAAGTGGTGTCCTGGTGGTCTTAGAAATGTATGATATTATACTGGCAGGAGTCCCAATGGATTGCCTTAAGGGTTTCTTTTTTTGTCCAGGGTCTCTGTTATGTGCACAAAAACGTGGTTGTGTAGGAGCTGGTCTAGTGAGTCAGGTTAGATCTAGTGGTTGATGCCCTTCGCGTTTGATGGTCAATACTGAGGTTGCCCAGTCTATGTGGGGGTTGTTCCTTTGTAACCAGTACAGACCCAGTACAATGTAAAACTTGGGAAAGTCAATGATGGGTCCTTGGATGGTGGAATGCAGGTTCTCAAGCATGGCAGAGAATGGGGGTAGTTTCCCTTGTCACAGCAATGTGATGTTCATCAGTTAAAACCATGTTTTTAATCCGCAAAGGATCATTGGGTAGCTTGAACTTATCTACAAAGCTGCTGTTGACTAGGGTTTGGTCTGCGCTCAAGTCCAGGAGTGCAGAGCTGGTGTAACTGCAAAAGCGGAAAGGGTAAGACATCAGTTTATTGGGTTGTCTGGCAATAGTGAAGAGTACTGGGTCTTCCAAGGGCACTTGGATCATTGGACACTTGTCTATGTCCTCAGGTCGTTATTCATTGTTAAGCAAGTCAGGAGTTGTGCAGGGAGAGCTTGGCTTGCTTAGTGCTCTCTCCAGGCTTTTCCCTTGTCTTGATTATCTTGTGTGGCAGTGGTACGGAAATGGGTGTGGTTTGACTGGCTGTTGTTCCTAGTTTCCATGCCCATTTGAACCCACAGGTTTGTGTCTTAGTGTTACCACTGTTGTTCCCAGGAGGTAGTCAATTGGAACGCCTGGCTAGGTGAGAGTCTTTGGGTCTCTCTTGTTCTCCAGTTTACGGCTTGTGGAGAGTGTTGGATGTTTGTTCAGCTTTCTCTGCCTTGCAATACAGACTTTGCAAGTTGGTTAATTGGTCCAGGTTTATGTGTCTCATTACATGCAGCTTGAGTGGGTTGTAGTACATGAGGTGGGTAGCTGGAGTATCAAAAGCCATGTTGGAAGGGGCACATAGTTGGAGTTCCTCATAGGTGGTGGTGAGCTCCTTCACAGTGCCAGCTGGGTTAGGTTCTTTACTTGGTGTATGATCATAAGTGTGGTGTCTTTTAGCACAAATCTTGCCAAGAAGTCCTGTTTGAAGGTGTCCCAATCCTTCTCTCTGTGTTCTTCATGCCACTTGTTGCACCAAGTGCCAGCATCATGAGTCAGTTGGATGGAGATTTCTGCAATCCAGAATTGTTGTGGGTATTCCATTTGGGCTAGTTTGCTTTGGGCAAATTGGATCCATGCAGCAGCATTGTCATTGTTGGCCCCAGAAAAGAATTCCAGGGCTTCACTTTGAAGTCTCTGGGCTATGTAGGCTGTCATGGTGTTTTTGTCAGTTGCTTGAGAGCATAGCGGAGGGAGCCTGGAAGAACCCTTGTGCTGACAGGGCATTGAATGCAGGGAGTGGGATTACCATGTTCTGGTAGAGGACAAACCCATCAGGTATCTTGAGCACCATATGTGTACTGTGTCCAGTCTACTGGGAGGCCAGGTATGATTCTATCAAGGATTTGTTGGCTGCAGCAAGTACAGGCAACAGGCGGAATTTTGGGGTGAAGTAGGATGGAAAACCTACTTCTGCTACCAATGTTGTAACTGTGCTGTTTTAGCAGAGTTACAAGGGGAAAAATATTTAGAAACTAGATTATATTCTTTATTGAGAGATAATGATTATATAGTTATTGTGAGTCATGGATAACAGGAACATGATTGTGTTGATCACACAGTTGGATGGTGAAGGGAGGTGGCTTGATCCTGGTAATGATTCAAGCGCCAAAACAAGGTATCCATTGTAAGGGATCATCATCCGTTCATGTTGCTGGATTTGAAATTTTGAGTCAACTTCCTAGTTTGGCTTCAAGTGACTGGATAATTGGATTGTGGGTCACAAACCCGCTTACTTGGAACCTTGCTGGCGGGTCAAGTCTGCTGTTTTGACAATGCTCACATTTGAATTTCTTGAGGGCAACTGAAATAAATATGTTGTTGCTATAGAAGTATTATCCCTTGTATAGAAATATCTGAGCTCTCCTGGACAGAAATCATGAAGAAGAGTGAAGCTCATCATAGATTGTTAGCTTTCCATCATTATCACAGAAACTCTTTATTCTCTCAGGCTCAAAGCCAGGAACATTTCTTAGCCTATCTTTTGACTGATCCTTTCTCTATTGGAATTAAAATTGCTGTTAGTATGGGGCTTTGGGTAGTCTTGGGGCTCTTTTCCTTGTTCTGATTATTCTCTTTATATGAAACTTTTTCTTGCCCATCATCCTTGGGGGTTTTATTTTGAGTTTCAGGATTAGTCTTCTTAAATCTTTATTTTGTTCTTCTTATCTTCCTTTGGCCTTTAACTCTTAATAGGTGTGCCATCTCCTGAACTGTTGTATAAGGACTGTCAGTATGTCAAGTTTATATTGCTGAGTCACTGTGGGGTGAAGGAGCAGGAGCAGATATAGGTATGCCCACCAGAGGATGAGGCCTAACTTTACCAAATAGGAGTAGGACTTTTCCAGCCATGGCCAATGGACCAGTTGCTGGCAAGGCAGAGTAAATCAGTCATTTGAGTGCCAGATAAAGCACCCCCAAGAAGTTGGCTGCTCTGGCCAGTGGAGCCAGAAGTGGGAGGGCTGTCACAGAACAAAACTTTGGGCGGTCAGCTCATTGTTTTCTGGGAACACACAGGCCACTGGTTTTGCGGGCAGATCCCATCATAAGATCATGCTAACACAATTAGGTAGATCATTGATCCGCTCACCCAGGATCATGGGCCAGTGTCCAGGATTATAGTGTCAATAACTATCACAAGTGACAAACTCCTGTTAACCATGCTCATAGGAACACCTCCACTATGGTATTTGAACCCTGATACCCTGCGGGCCTGGAGGCCCGCAGGACCAGCCACCTGCAAATTTTTGGGCTTGAACCAGAGCAGGATTTGACTTCAGGGAATCCCCTAAAGCTTGATGAACCAAAACCACCTACATTAACACTCCCCAAGCTAAAGGTTCCTGTTAACCCAACCAATCAGCAGGCAGACCAAGCCATAAATCCCTAAATAACTTGGGCCACCACAGAAGGGGAAACAAAGAAACTTCCTATAGAACACGGGCCGCCTAGAGATGACCAATCCCACAATCTGAAAAGGAAATTCAAGTATTCTCAGTTTGATTCAGCCAATGAATTAACTCCCGTAAAGGATGCTACCAAGGGCTGGAAAAACCTGGTAGACAGCAGCACCCAGGCCAACAAATATTTTTAAAAGCTTATCCATGGCAGATGGGCATACTTATACCCTGGACCGCCAGGTAGTTGCTCATTGCCATTCTTACAATAAAGTGACATGAACCTTTGGTTCAACCAGGTTATTACATATTTGATTTTAGTTCTATTTCATTTGCATTATACCTCACGTGGTTCTGCACCTCAAACCCACTAATCTCAAGAAACCGCAGACCAGCTGCCCAAACTCTATTTTCCACCAGAAGCTCCCTTTGACTCAGGTAAATTTAACTGAATACCCACCTAACCCAGCATATTTGGAGTTCACCCTAGAGGAAATCCTAATCTATGACCTGGAGGCTAGAACTAGAGAGACAGACCACTGTTTACAGAGAGGGCATCAAAGTCATGACCCCTCCTCTGCTATTCTGCAATAAGTATAACTACCTGCCCATGTATTTGGTTCCAATGACTCCACCTCTCACCCCGTGGCCCAACTTCCCACAAAAATCTGTTGCAGCCAATGAATCCACATCCACCCAGATATTTGGAGTAATGTATATCACTCTTACTGACTTAATAGATTTTATGGTACCCAAAAGCGGACTTTGGGCCCTCTTGGGCAAATTGTTATCTTATATTGTAAATTTAGTACCAATCTTGTGGTGGGCCCTTCCTGCTGGGCCTGCGGGCCGTCTGCCCGCAAGTTCCCAGGAACCCCCCACAGGTTGGATCCCTGACAATAACCCCTGTGAGGGTGATATACACTATCCCAAATAGCTTGTTGATGTGATCAAGGGGAAGCTCAGGAGAGGACACAGGAATTGGCTTGAAAGTAATTGGTGGTTCTATGTCCAACTGGTAGGCAGAAAAGGAATTGTATTTATCATTGAATAGATAAGGCCCAATTACACACCAAGTGCCTTATCTATTGTATATGGTCAACACTTTAGCTTGGGCCAGGGGATCTCACACTAATATCTTCTCAGAGGTGTAGTATCTGTATTCAGGATTTAGAGGTTACTCTTTAAAATAGACAGGACCAAATGTGGCACCTGGAGGACAATAAATTGTGGGTGGTAGGGCAGGCAATCCAGAAGGGCTAGAACTGAGTTGGTAGATAGCTAAAGTAAAATATGACAATATTTGAGAGAACCAATATCTCATAACCCTTTATTTAAAAATGATGATAAAGTCTTAACACAGGGTCTATGGGTCTGTACAGTATCACAACTCCAAACTTTACATTCCCTATGTGAGGTTCACCATAGGATCAGGAAATATGAGGTCAGGTGGCCAAGATGCCTGGGTTTTGGAGTGGTGAAATGGCACCATTTCTAGTAAGTTTCTAATTGGCTGTATATTCAGGAAGGGTCACTTGTCCCTTCTGCTCTTGAGCCATATTCATGAGGGCAGCCCTCAAGTCCGCGTTTTCCTCAGATAGTGAATCTTGATTGGGCATCTGGGTAGACTTCAAACTCATTAAGCTAATGTTAAGGATCTATTTGCCTCTGGTAGGCAATTTTTATGGCTATTGCTGGGTGCTATGGTATTCAAGTTCTTACCAGTACTTTTGTCCTGAAAGGCATTTATGGCCTTGGCTTGAGGGAGCTCAGTCCCAAAAATTGTGGGCAGCCAGCCCCCTGGTCCAAGGAGCTGGCAGCCTGCCAGCAGTTGTGACTAGGGTTCAACCCCTGCTCTAGGACTTGGGGTTTAGAGATGAGAAATTATCAATCCTGTTAGGGAGCTGGCCTGTAGTAGGTAAGGGCTGGTCAGCAGGAGAACACCCCACAGTCATGAGGGAAGTGCCCACCACAGGATGGGTGCTAATTTCACAATGCAGGAGAACAATTTGCTTAGTAGGGCCCAGGGGCTGTTGGCGGGTATCATGGAATTGCTGAGGCCAGTAAGTGTAATATGAAGGACACCAAAAAACTGGGTAGAGATTGTATTGGAAGCAGTCTCATGTTCCTGTGGGCAACTGGGTTAGGGGATTACCAGCAGTGTCATGTATAAGGAGTAATCTGGCTTGGGAGAATACTCAGAGGGGTATGCTGGGCCGTAGGGAATTACTGGAAGTTGGTGTAATTCAGGCGGCTTGGTGTCTGCTTCTGGTAAATGGTAGGCTGGCATGATGGGGTCAGAGTAATTTTTCTGTGAATGTAAAAGAGCTAAGAGCAAGTATGGGATAGCTTGAGAGAACCAAAAGTCCGTAACATTTTTATTGCAAGAATGACAATGAGCAACTTCCTGGTAAGTCCAGGGAATAAGTATGCTTACCTGCCATGGAAAAGTTTTGCTGCTTCCTTTGGGCTAGGTGCTGGAGTCTACCTGGGCTTGGGAAATCTTGGTGGCGTCAACTGGTGGTGGTGTGTTATTTGCTGAGCTTAATAAAGAATTCCGGTTCCTGACTTAGTCTTGGGGAACTTGTCATCATCCTTTGGCCTGTTGGGCCACAGAGACAGGTGTTGGCCTTGGGTCAGATTTTGTGACACCTCATTGGCAGGGTGCTGGCAGTCCACAGAGAAACTGTCCAATTTTGAGCAACTAATCACTAGGTCAGGCAGGTCCATGTCCAGGAAAAATTTGCAGGGGGTCAGTGCTTCATTAGCCAAGGTCAAGATTTCTCCAAAATTGGATCAGTTCCTGGTTTAAGTCTAATGATCTGCAGTTTCTGGTTCAAGTCCAATGACCCATGGGCTAGCAGCTCCTAAGAATTTGAAATTCAAACCTGGGGACAGGAAATCATCTCTTTTTTGGTCAGCAGTGATTCATTATTAGGATCAAGTTTCAAGTCCCGTGGGCAAGGCACTGTCCCTTTGATGGACAGTAGACAAGTGTCACTCATGAAAAAACCTGGTAGGGGAAGTAAAAGTAGGCTTGGGAGATGGTAGGGGTTTCATTGGGACTAGGTAGGGTGAGAGGTTGTTGTACTTTCTGTTGAATATGAGGGAACACATAGTAATGTCCTTGCCATCACAGGCTAGGTGATGTGGGTCTTTGGGAGCTTCCTTTCTAGTTTATCATAGTAAATCTTCCAAGGTCCACTATTCTTGGTTTGGGTTGGGAGAATACTAAGTAACGTTTTCAGGGACCCACTTTGCGGGAATAAACTTCCCAGCTGATGGGCCAAGGCCCCTACATTTAAGCCTGCTATTACTAAACCAATAGGAACTGTGACCATGGCAAGATGTCCAAGTTGTCCTAGATAAGAAAATCTCCCAAACATAGAACTGAATTGTCCAAGTAGATAGTAGCCCACCAAATATGTCAGGAGGTAAACGGAAGTGTACGGTCTAACCAGAGTAGGTTCAGTGGGCAGGGTAGCAAACAAGCAGTCATAATGGAATTTACGTCCCCAATGTCCAGACAGATATTTGAACCATCCATTGGTGAGGGATTCCTTCTGGTGGGTGTCATCTGGAAAGGAATTAGCCCAGTAGGTTGTAGGAGTTGGATTTTCCAAGATGTACACCTTGGTCAAGAAGTAGGCTAGAAACCAGGATAGGAAAAGAATTCCTCTCATGGTTTCAAAAAGGAGTGTTATCAAAAATGGAGGAGTAGCTTAGAAGAGTAATATCTTTATTGTTGGAACATTTGGGAAGAAGGAAAGTTTGAACCTTATATAGCTTCAAAAAAACAAGGCTGAACCTTTGAGAGGAGTTTGGGAAAAGAATTTGATTTACCTGAAATCAGTCACTCAAAATACCTGTTTAAGTACAACTTAAATATTTGCTTAATGGTTATCAAACTGATTTGGCTTAGGCAGGGGATCCAGAAAGACTTTAGCATAATCAAGCTAATTAAGCGGTGTAATTTAAGAAGATTCAATATACTGAAGTACAGAGCCATGCCTATGACTAGAGTGAGCAGGTCCATGATCATCTGGAAAGCTATACACAGCCAATCATTTGCAGAGCGGTAAGTGACGTCTACCTGCTGGTTATTAACCTTTTTGATTTTGAAAGGCTTTCAAAAGCAAAAACCAATTGAATCAATTGATAATAAAAAGGCAATTCAATAGTTTGTGGTAATCCTATACTAATGATGCATTCTTTAGCAGCATCCAGGGTTCAAATCCGGTTTCCAGTGGTTTTAAAATTAAAATCATAGTTGTGAAGTCTGTTGTGTTGTGTGTTTGAATGATTGTCCTTTGAAAATTTGTTCTGGTGCTGATTTGTACAAATGTTTTTGCAAGGTTTACCAATAAGATTCAAGTAGTCAGGGAAAGAATCCCTGACAAACGTGCACAGGGCCAAAGGGGGCTTCAAGTGAGTGGTAGTAGTCAGGGTCTTCTGGGTCTCCAGCCAGGGCTTGGTACTCTACTACTGGTTGAGAGTGATGGTGTTTGGGAAGTCAAAGGTGAAAGAGTATGAGGAGTAGGCAAGGTGATATGTTTCTGGACCAAGAGTTCATAACAAGCTTTATTTGGTAATGATGGCAACAACCAGCCCCATTGGGATTCTTGGGCTTATATAGTTACTCCCCTGTAGGTGCCCATTTATGCTCTTCTCTGGCTACCTGGGCAGCATGTTTGAGCTTCTGGGTCCCTATCACCTGGTTGGCAGGTATACTGCTATTAATAGTATCATCAAGTATAATTGTTTGGCCTGCCAGTGGCTTGTCTCTGCCCATCTGTCCATTGGTTGCTGAGGGACTAGTTTCAGGTGTTATGGAGGCACAACCAGTTTAGTAACTATTTCTGGGCTGGTCTGATAAGCACTGTGTTGCATTCTGTTGTGTTTTATTGGAAACACAACATAAGACTAATGTTCATAACAGTTGGTTGTAATCAACAACATAATCAAACAATCAACTTATTAGTTATTAGGAAGCAGCCTAAAATCTACTATATAATACAGATGAATTATCTGCCACCCTTGATTAATAAACTCTGTGGACTCTGGGATTGCTGTATGATATTAATTTTGCAAGCTTGGGGCACCTGGTGGCGCCAGCACTATTACTCTCTTTAAGGAAAGCCACAAGGATCTGATGGGATTCTTGATCTACTGTTGATATCTGGGAAGATAACCATTCCTTCTGTGTGGTGCATGTTGTGGTCCATAATCCCCCAATACCCCATTGTTTGAACCCCTCAATGATTGTACTATATATGCTTACTTGATCTACCCAAATAAAGACCAGGTTTTATCTTTTAATCAACTCTTCTGTCCTCACAACAGTGTTCATTATCCTGCTACAGGTGTCAAGGGTCTGGATGTACAAGCATTCTGTCTACTGCCAACTTATTTAACATCCATTCATCGCCCAATTTGGTACCCTTCCAATATACAGTTTGACATACCAAGAATGACAATCAAGCAATATCACATGACTGTCCAAGTATCCAGTGGCTCGAACCCAGCCCGCACATGACCAACCCCTAGGTTTGATCCAACTAAATCTCTGCCACAGCCAAATATATATAAGTCTAAAATATTATCCAATAAAAGATACTTCTCTTCTTTTCTAATTCCATATTTGAAGCTTTCCCAAAAGGCGCTCCTAATCACTGGTATAGCCATAGAGGTACAATTAGGGAACTAACTACCAACAGTCTTAATCACAATGCACTGGCTGGTTTGTTCATATTGATTAAAAAGGGGTTCTCAATTGGGAACCCCAAATTAAAAAATAGAGTTAGGGGCCAGTAGGTACAACTGGGTAGCTAAAATTAGCCTGACCAGTATAACCTGCCCCAGTCCTCAGGCATAGCTTTTTTTAAATAAAATGGACCCTGTCAGCTCAGGATCAGCCAGGATGGTCCCAACACCTGGGCTTTTTGTTCCCAAGTGAAACCTGGTGCAGGTGGGTGACCTGCTGTCCCCAGCTTTGCCTGGTGGCGGGGCCCAGGTCCAGTTCCTGTGGGCAACAACCTGTTATTTTTGTAGTGGGGCCTTTCTGAGGAGCTGCTTCTGGGTTTACCAGATTGCCTGCCTTCACCGGATCAGCCGGCCTTTTTTGGGTGCTGGCCATCTTGGCTGTGCTGGCTGTCTTGAAATGTCCTCTGTGAGGCCTATCTGGACCAAAAGCTATTTTTTAGATTTATGGAAGTTGGAGCCCTCTGAATTCTTAGATTGGCGCTTTCTGTCTGTTCTGGTTTGCTTTAGCTGCGCTGTATTGGCAAAGTTACACAGGAAAACATATTAGAAGCTAGATGATTATATTTATTGAGATATATGGCCTATATAGCCTAGGGGGATTGTTTTAAGAGGAAAAAAATTGGGACAATCAATCAGTTGGATTGGATAGGGGCGACTTGGTCCTTGTAATGAGCCAAGAGCCAAATTGAGCTGTCCACTGGGTTGAGATTGTCACTGGCTCTTGTTGCCTTGCTTGGGAATTCAAGTTGACTTCTGCATTTGGCTCTGAGTAGTGGGAAATTTGGGTTGGATGGTACAGGCTGTCTTGTGCCGAAATTTGCCTGTGGTTGACCCTGTTGTTTTGACAGGAGGTTATTGTCTCAGGTTTGCTGATAAAAGGTATAGTGTTTCTTACTAGCCTCAAAAGTTGGGTTTCTGAAGAAGATTTTACTGCATGGTTTCAGGATAATACTGTAAGTCTTTTGATAAATTTCAGAGGGATGGTTGACAGTAGAGTTCTGGGGGTTTAATACTGGATGGGTTTAGTTTTTATTCAACTAAGCTTTCTAACGCTGATTTGATTTTGGAAATGAGTTGCTAATATTTTTTGGCTGAACTTGTGTCTGACAGAAAATTGGTCTTGTGTTCCATTAATCTAAAACCTGTAGCTGGCTAAAGGTTTTGAGGCTTGGAACAGTTAATCCCTATGGGTTGGCAGAAAAGCTGCTCTGGAAAAGCTGAAATGTTCATGTTGGGGCCCGGAAACATTGTGTTCAGACCCTACTGTTTAAGCTGTAATAAATGAGATACATTGTTAATATTGAGATACTACTATTAGTAATAAAGTAAGACATGAACTATTATATTTTGATGTAAGAATTTGTTCTTCTTTTCTGATTGAATTTTAAATAAACTTTGAAAAGTAAAAATACAGATAATTAAGGAAGGGTGCTTTAAAAATTAATGTGGATTGGATGAAAGTTTGAATTTATTAGATCTGATGGAAAATCTGTCGGTTTCCAGATGGTAATGAATTACATTTTGGGGTTTGAAATTTCCTTTCATTTTCATATAAAAATGGGTTTTAGCTGAAGTTAAGCATTAGTGAAACTAAGCTAATCGGAAGAAGAAGAAAGAAATGTAATTTCAAAATGAGCTCCATCTTCCAATTTTAGGTCATTTTGACAGAGAATTGGTCAATAGAACAGAAATCGATGGAACGCATTCCTGCCCCGTAAATTGTGATGGTGTATCTACTATTGTTTTTGAGGTGGGCTATCTTGAGATATGGTTTTGTTGAGCTGAGCCATCAATCATCCCCTGAGTTGACACCTCAAAAGGATATCTATTGATTTGAATTGAAAGCGTTTTTAGTGGAAAAATATAAAGAGGTTTTAATGGGAGGTCCTGTTGGCAGGAGAGGATTTGCGGCATTTGATGGGAGGGAGATTGTGGATGGCCTTGGGAAGCAGCATTTTCTTGATCTCCTCGTCCTTGCTGGCGACAATGTAGCGCAGCGTCTGGGTTATGGCCTTGGTGTGGTCTAGCTCGGCGATGAGCTCAGTGTTCCTCTCCTTGAGGGCGGCGTAGCTTGACTCCAGCTTGCGTAGATCCATGTGGCTCTTGCTCTCCGGGGATTGCTCTGGGGTTGAGGGCCCTGATCTCGATGACTGTGAGTTGGTGCTTGATATTTGCAATGCCTCGTTGAGCATGCCAAAGTCATGAGAAAATAGGGGGTTCTTGGCGTCAAACCATCCCTTGGTGCGGTTGTTCTCACTGCTGTATCTGAGTTCTGGCAAAGTGAATATCTCCATATTGCAGTTGGCAAAGACGTAGCACCCTTATACCATTGCCAACCCAGCCAGTTGCCCCTTGTGTTTCAACCCAACTGCCCCAAATTCTCCGCACGCCGAACCCATGACTACAATAAATCAATCACTATTTGAGTTTGATGATTGACATGGTTCCGGTGCACAGGCCTAACCACTAGAATAAATATCTTGCTGTATTTCAATATGGACAAGGTCATTCCAACCAATATAAATTTCACTTTAAGGATAGTTTGGCAAAATATATAATGAATGGGCTCGGCGTGTTTAGTTTCAGTTGTTACCCGACAGCAAACAGGCCCAACAGCTAAAGAGCAAGCACGTATATGCTAGGCGACAAATGCCAAGGAGTGATTAACCATTTTTTGAAATTTAGATCCCCAGCTGCAAACATAGCCCTCCCATCCAGGCTATATGAGCTGTTGTAATTGAATGAGTTCAGCCAGGTGCAATTAAAACACGAAAACAGATATTGGAACATACTGGGAGAGCAAGTCCACTTTTTTGGGGGTGGAGCTGTTCAAGGCGCAAGGATGGCTTCTCTCCAATTATATGGCAGTATAAGATATATTCCCAATTCTCCACACATACATGGGCTATTACAAGCTTATTATGCATACCCAGAGTAAACCTAGATGTACATGTCTAGGTTTCATCTTGATTTTATCGCAGCTGTTGATAAAATCCAGATCGGCTGGAACCACCATCCCAGTTTGGCACACCTGGGGAAGTGTTCATAAAAATGCAACCAATTTTCTATCCCACCCTGTGCTGCAACTAAGGCTGCTTCGGCCAAGCCCGGGCAGCCATGGCCAGTTTCTGGCTCCTGGCCACTATCATCAAATATTTATTTAAAATTGATTAAATATTTATCAAATCCGCTTTAGCTGTAGCGGCCTTGAGCCGAAAGCCAGCCGGGGCTGAGCCAAAGCATCCCTAGCTGCAACTAGGGCTGCGTCGGATTTCGGACGGGTGGCTCCTTTTAAAAAAGAAGCCACCCGTCCAAAATCCAGAAACAATTACAAGAGAATCTTCTCAAGGAAGATTTTCTTGAAATTGTTCCCGTACATACCCACAGAAGAGTTTGAAATCCCCAAATTTTTTTGTTGTAATATCTTTGATTACTCCCTCTTGGAGAATTAATTCCCAAGCAACTTGCCGAATGATTTCCCACCTGATCACTAAGTCAGTGGCACTACTATCATTTGACCATCTATTATGGGGATCAAACATTTTGAATCCTAAGTGGAATACAACTTGGATAAGCCCTGCTGACTTAAGAAGAACAATCACTTGGATAAGCCCCATGACTACCATGATGTACATGAACAGTATGTGGCTTCTCATGATACTATATATCATCCTAAATTCATATTTAATGAAGTATCATTCTACTTCTTAATTTTTCTCTTTATCTTGTTCATTATATTTCCCAGAAGTATATACTTGACATTTTAAATAAAAATTTATTTTTTTATTTTTTTAAAAATTAAAATTTACAATTGAAGTCTAAATTCAAAAAAAATTATCATAAATATATATATATGTTATTCTCAAATCTGGAAGCAGTAAGCTGCCCAAGGCCTTCTTTTTTTATAGAAATTTTGGATTCCCCCAGCGTAGGGGAATCTGAAAGAAGATTACAGAGAAGGGAGGATGGGACAATTTCAGCATTTGTTGTAATCATCCCTTTTTTGGGCCAACCCAGCCCTAGGTTAGATACACCTTTTAATTTAAATCCAACTGTGGTATATTCCCCTTCAAAGACTATTACCACCTCTGCTGCCCTCTCATTAATAGGGTTTCTAGGAGCACAAGTTCAAACTTGATGTTTTGAAACCAACTGGCATCATAGCAATCATTGACAAGCATTGAATACTCAGCCCACACTGGATAGTGCCTCAAGCTATTAGCATCATTAACCCCAAACAGGTGGGGCTAGGGTGCTTCAACCAAGCTCCAGCTAGCCTCCAACTCTAATCCACCTTTCTTAAACATTGTTCAATACCATCTGAACATCATTCAAAATCCACTTTGGTTATATCATTCCAAAGATAGTCAGTATTGGATCAAAAATCTCCAGATGAGACTGGGGCAAACACCACAAAAGACATGGGCCTAGTTATATACCTAGCTAAATAATCAGTCCTTTTCATTATCAAGAGACAGACACAGCTTAAAATCAATGATACATATTTTTTCTGTTGGCCAGTGGAGAAGATAAACAATCATCCTGCCACCATGTATAGCCTTTCAAGCGCTGTAAATAGAAAAACAAATATATATGAACTACACAAGGTGTTCCCAGAAGACTCAATTTTTTAAAAAATACCTTTCTTAAACTCAGAAACAACTGTAGAAAAGAACCACAGCTTAAGGGAATTGGAGATAGAAGAGTCAATTTAACGCTATCACATCATTTATTGGATTGTCTGCCCAGCCTGTTGTAAATTGTGCCATTGATGATATTTTGATATGGCCTTCAAATAGTGATATGTGCAAAGATTTGGCTGGTTTTGATTTCAATTTTGGGAGTTCCTTGCCCTCCTTAAATGGGTCTGTTCCAATATCCACCCATTCTGGAATACCATACCTGCCCTTGTCTGATCCTGGTATGACCTCATCCCAATGTGACCCCCTCAGCCACTCTGTCTACCTAATGAGTGATCACCAGCCCTTGTCTACTATTTAAGTAGAATCATTTCTCCTAATAAAGACAAATTTGTCCACATTTGTGCTGGCTTTAATATTCTTCAAGCTTTTTCATTCCTTTTTGCCAAAAGGAATTACTCATTGTGTATTCCAGGAAGTTAAGGTATGTGCCCTTAGTTTTACCCTGAAGACTAACCCAAGGCTAGCCTTGAACCTCAAATTTTTTTATAAAGATTTCCCGCTGTGTCCTTCTGGATGTTGTCCCCAGGAGCCAACCACAACAAAATGGTGCTCATTACAGGGGCTGAAAGTCCCTAGGTTACTCTGTTCCCCTGCACCTTCTCTGGTCCTTCTCCTTTTGTCTCTGAAGTACCCAAACCACCCAAAGTCTCTAGTCCTCCGCTTGAAAAAGATATTAATAATTCTCCCTCTACACCAATGGTAATGGTGTTATCTCCTGGGCCTGTGTGGGCCTCCTTCCTGCTTTCTCTCTTAATTACTAAGCAAGCCTGAAATGTCGTGTGTTCCCTCCTTTACACGTGCACTGTGGCAATGCACACTATTCCTGGCTTCCTCCCTGGCTACGCCTCAGAAGGTCTGTATTCTTTCCTCCTGGATTTTGGTCTCCCCTCTGCGTTGATGGAGTCAATGGAAACTATCGGTGTGCTGGTCAACTGATTCATCCAGCCTGCTCATAGTTCACCACCAGTTGGCGCTAGGATCACAGAACCAACTCTTGACTAATGTAGCCACTGCCATCTCCAATAACTATGCACAGAACATGGCCTACCAGGAGTGGACACATAGCCTCTTTGCCTATAGCTCAGACAACCAGCGCAATTTGCTGGCTTTGTAGAAATACCTGACCTCACCTCTGAACTTGCTTCACTCCTTGCTTCCTGGATACATCAGGGATCACATATGTGAACTATATGGCCACCAAGCTATGTGGCAAGGACAGATTGAAGCAACTCTCTTGAAATATTGACAAGATTTTGAGACCCTGGTTACCAAGATCAACCAACTTTGAGAACATGTCAACTCCCAGCTTGAGTTGGTTGGAGCCCACATTGACAATTGGGGCCAACATCTGCACCTACAATATGGTTTAGATAAGGCTGCTCTAGGCAACACTCTGAGTCAGGTTCAAACTATGTTGATGACAGAGTAGCCTCAATTGAGGTGGCTCCTCCTACCCCTCTTGGTGAGAGCCTCCATCTGTTTTTGAGGCTAAGGTTTAGGAGGCCATAATTGAACTCAAGGCTACCACTTGACTCCAAGCTTCTTTCCAGAATCCCCTGCCAGTCAAACCTATGCCTGACCCTTGCATTGCCTCCCTGACAGATCAGGTGGCTACCTTATATGGTGAGATTGAGTATTTAAGACAGTGCCTCTCTAATACAGAGTTCTCCTCTGAATCCAAGGGTGAGGGAGATCCTGAAGCCACTGAGGTACCGGCATAAGCAGACTTGGTTGCTGTCCTGGATTGGAAGGGCAACCCTAGGTCAATGTGCACCGTCACTTTGGGCCAACTTGGCAGAAGTTACAAATGATGTTGCTAACAGGCAGGATGCTCTAGAAAGGAGAGGTGCAGAACCTCTCCTAGCTTGACTGAAGCCAAATGGACAAGTGTGTCACCCTTTGGTTGCTGCAGGCTACTGCTTTGGCCTCCTTGCGTCAATGGAGATTGCAGGCACCTTGGTAGTACAACAAATGCAGATTGATGAATTTGGAACTGTTGCCACCACCGCTAGGGATGTCAGCTGACAGAACAGCTCTACTCTTGAACACTCTTAGGAAGAGAGCATTCAACTCCTTATGGAGCTATACAGCCTGCCGCAGAATCCAAGTTTGAAGGCAATCCTCCTATTAATGTCCTCAACCCTGGTGAAAATAGCCAGTCCACCTTGTTGTCCATTGGTCCCAAACTACAAGCCATCCTTCAAGACAGATCTTCAATCCAAAGACCTCTACCATTGCCACCTTCCTAACAATTTAAAAGACTGCAATGCATAGGGCTACTGATGAACTCAAAAAGGAACTCATCCTCACCTCTCTCCATCCCACCTGCCAAGAAGTAGTGGTCCCCAAACTCCCCTCCATTGTCACTTGGGAGGATATGAAGCGCCTCCTTATTGAGGAGTTTGGAGGAGATCTCAGCTTGGAGGTCAAGAAGGATGCATTTATGCACATTGCCTTTAAGCCCAAGGAAACCCTGGCTGAGTTTGCGGATTAACTTCTATATCAAAGGCCAACAGTTAATCACTAGTTGACAGTTAACCCCCCAGGAAGCTTACATGGCTTGTTCAAATGCTTTGAAAGTAAACTAGCTTCTATTCCTTCACTTTAAGGCACACAATGCTTCACTCACTTCCATGAAGAGTATCAAGACGCTCTTGCAAGACATGCATTTGACCCATGGGGGTACAGTGGTACGTGAAAATAAAGCCAGTAATGCTGGGACTACTTCTTGTATGCCACACATTATGAGCTGGGTGCAGGTGGACAGACTAAGAGGCAAGGTTGTCATAACTGTGGCCAAATAGGGCACCACTCACATACTTGCACTAATCCCCAAGTGGAAGGTTGTGACCCCAAGGAACAGGCAGGAAAAGAGAGGTCAGCTTAGAGATAGAGACGCTCTCTGCTGACCAATCTCCCCAGTCTCCTCCTGATCCTCCTTCTGATGAGGAAGCTCCGTCTTCCTCTGGCCCAACTATTCTTCACCTATTCCACAATCTCTCCAGTGATTCAGACCCTAAAGATTCTGATAGCTATGGCTATTCTGTTCTGGCTGTTCCGGAAACTGTCTCTGTCCTGTACAAGCTTTGCTCTGGGAAGATCACTACCACTTCTTGAGCACCTTAAAGTGAAGCCAAAGCCATGGTGGCTCACCCTTACCTAGCTCAAGATCAAGAACCTCCTGTCTTGGTTGATTCTTCTGATGAAGCTGCTGAGCTAGCAGAAGCTCTCTTCCAGAATGTGACTGTATCCCTCCTGCTGCAGACTGTGTATAAGAAAATCTTGCCTTAAGATGAATGTTAGCAAAATGGGAGAAAGAGCTGGAAGCTGCGCAAGATATTCTGGCTGTCTTACCCCTTTTTTTAAGGATACTACCTGTGTAGAAGTGTTGATTCAAAAGGTTAAGATCAAGGCAATTCTGGATACAGGTTCTCCAGTCAATATGGTATCTTCCAAATTAATGAAGAAACTTAAACTGGCTTCTGATCTCAAATACACTCAATAATATGGTACTGCTGGCATGACTCAAACACAAGCTATTGGTGCCTTCTATGCCTAGCCCATGAGATTCAAAAACTTCTCATTGCTTCCCCTGCTGTTGTCCTAGAAAACAAACACTGAAATTTTCTGGTTGGCACCCAGTTACTCCAAGAATACAATGGTATTTTCAATCTTTGAGATGGGAATCTATCTCTCCTAGGATAAAAAGCTCCCTTAATCTTTGAGGACCTCTGAAACTACCTGGCAAACTTCTAAAAACTTGTGTTCTCAAGTATCACACAGGTATCTTTTTGCTCAAGTACAGAACTCACTTGCCCAACATGCGTTCCTCTCTGTCAGTGATCTAGTCTTGGGCAGCCAGTCCCGCTGTTTTCAGGGGTAACTTGGGCCAGGTATTTTGCAGGCAATGCCCACCACAAGAGGGGAGCTAACTTAAAAAGGTAAGAGGCAGAGTTTCCCACCCAGGACCACGGGCTGGCGGTGGGAATTATAGTGTCAATCACCCCTGTGAGGGTGATATACACAATCCCAAACAGCTTGCCAGAATGGTTGAGTTGGGAGGTTGGGTGAGGAAGCAGGCTTAGGTTTTGGGGTCACAGGCGGTTCCATGGGCAGGTTGTAAGCAGGAAGAAAGTTGAATTTCTCTCTGAACAACTTGGGTGTTGAGAATATCCACAGGCCTTGTTGGTTGTATCTAACTGCAGATTGTATGCAGGCCAAAGGGTCAAGTTTCGAGTATCTTTTCTGGGGTGTAGTCCTTGTATTCAGATTTTAGAGGGTAGTTGGGAAAATGGACGGGTCTGAAGGGTACACCAGGAGGACAGAAAACTGCGGGCAGTGGGACAGGAGGGCCAGGAGATCTCAAACTGATTTGGTAGATAGCAAATACAAAATAAGGCAATAGCTGTGTGAGCCAAAGTAACATAACCTTTATTCAAAAATGGCAATAAGTTTGGAGTGCAGGGTCTTTTGGTCTATATAGTACCCCACCTCCAAACTTAATATTTTCCATGGGGGGGTTCATCAGGGCATTGGGAAAGGCAGGCCTGGGGGAACTGGGTGCTTGGGTCCAAAGGCAGCAAAATGGCACTTGGCCTGGGAGTTATTTCATTGGTTGAGAATCTCAATTTGGCTACCTGATTATCTTGCCTTGGAGTTGTGGTCATGGGGCTAGGCCGCAGGGCCGTGCCTCTTCCTGGGGACGGCTCTTGGTTGGCCACTGGTGTAGACTTCAGATTCATGAAGCAAATAGTTGCCGCTTCAGTACCTCCATTAGGCGCTGTGATTAGTCTTCCATTTGGTGCAATGATTTCCTTGGTTTGGCCTGTTTCACTGCATGACCCACATTCTCAGTATCAGCTTGCAGGGGCTCAATCTCAGAAAGACACAGGCAGGCAGGCTCTTGGTCCATGGGGCTAGCAGCCTGCAGGAGTTTGGGTTCAGGGTTTGAATCTTTCCCTTGGGCCCAGGTTTGGAGGGGTAACAATTTGTCAATCCTGACATCATCCCCTTCTTCCCCCAAGGGCCCTCCCTTCTGGTCCTTTTTGTTCAGATAGAGTTGGATGGCTTCTTGGGCATTAGCTAGGTTGCTCAGTGGTTCCCAAGTGCTTTCCTCTAGCAGGTATCCTTTCCACTTGACGTAGTACTGGGGGTTTTTTGGTAGTGGATTCTGTTACCATGTATGTATTCAATTTCATATTTCTTGGAGCAGCCTATTTGGATGGGTGGGGGGCTGTCTTAAATCTGTTCAATCCAGGAGCGCCCAGTGGTGTTCAATTCCTTCTCGCCAATCTGGGGGTCCCAGGTGAGGTCAAACCCATAGTTGGCTTTGAACGGAGACATCCCAATGGA
>QTSX02003976.1:0-24200 GCA_014839935.2 Entomophthora muscae | reverse complement strand
TATCAAAAATAGGAAATAATGATATCAAAAATCAGAGTACCACATAGAATTAAAATATATGTAAAAAGAAATTGATATCAGTATGTTAATAAATAAAATATGCAGTCACCAACAAATAAAGACTGAATATTAGTAAAAAGGTGTACTACAAAAAGAATATATTAAGCCTATAAACTACAAAATAATAGTCAGGAACAAAAGAGCTTTTTATAACATGTACTTGATATTTATTAATATGGGTATTTTAATGTCCATTGGAGTTCAAAATATATACTGAAAATAAAGAATTTAAAAGGGCTGCAGTTTCAAGATGTGGATAAAAATAAAGTACTTTTCAGAGCTGTTGAGATAGATAACCAAAACCAAGTGCTGAACACACAGAAGTTATGCACAAAAAAATCTTAAGTGGACTAATTTTATTGTTAACATGTATAAATTGTTGATTTTTGTGTGTTTTAACTTGGTGTTCTATGTTTGAGTTTGTCTGTTTATCTCATGAGCTCTACCAAAACTGTAATTAATCTCCAGTCTCTTAAATGTCAAAATATAATGCATAATAAAAGATAAAAACCTCTAATAAAGCCACAATAATGGTATAATAGAGTATTTACAAATCATACACCCATACTTCTCTAATGAAAAGTAGCAATCATAATAAAGCTATCATTTTTATATTAAAAATTACTTTAAATGTCATTAAATCATCTTTTAACAGCCAGAATAGTAAATAAAATTTTAAAAGACATACTGAACTACCAAAAAAGTATTTCTGTTAGAGAAGAAGAAAAAGATAACTATAAAGCTTTACAAGAATGGGGCTGAGTTAGCAAACTGTTTTCTTTTGGTACTCTGCAAACTACTGAACTTTATATACTCATCAATTTTTAATATTATTTAATTGACTAAATCTAAATAATTGCTATCAAGAAACCATAAGAGTGCCCACATCTCTATACAGCTTTTTACCAGGTATATGACTAGCAACACATACTAGCAGGCTGCCATCACACATGGGTTTTCACTAAAAAGATTTATGATAATAATTGTTAAAAGCCTAAAAATTTAAAGTTTAAAAGATATAACTTGACACCTATTTTTAATCATAGTTTTTACTAGCTATGGACTAGAAACATGTACCAGTGTGCTGCTGTAAAAGAGTTAAGCTGATTGTAGTACAGCTTTGCTCTTTTGGCAGCAAGCTTACACATTTTTCCTTTTACCAGCTATAGACTAGCAAGGCATACCAGCAGGCTGCCATCATTGAACACTTTTAATCAGATATAGATCAGAAATGCATACTAGCAGGCTGCTGTACAAGAGTGAAGCTGAGTGTACCACAGCTTTGCTTTTGAGGCAGCCAGCCTGACATACCTTTTCTTTTACCATCTATTGGCTAGAAGCACATATCAGCAGACAGCCATCATTCAACATTTTTTAACAACTACAGACTAGAAAGGCATACCAGTGGGCTACTGTAAAAGAGTAAAGCTGAGTGTAGCACAGCTTTGCTCTTTTGGCAGCTTGCCTGAAGCATCTTTTCTTTTACCAACTATAATATAAGATAAATATTTCAGAAGACCACTAAATTAAAAAAGGCTTTTGGCTAGGATACCTGGACGTGTACCCAGGTGGGATGCTGTAAAAGGGCAAAGCAGGCGTAGCTCAGCTTTGTTCTTTTGGCATCACACCCATCACACCATGCTTGTTACCAATCTACGTCCAAGAACCTTGAAAAGGAAAGTGTGTTTATTGAAATCACAAAATAATATCTCACATACATGAACTAGGTAGAAGTTGACGCAGACTCATACCAAGAGCTCAGGAAACTATACCACATCCAGAGAGACCAAACTATTTAGAGAATAGGCAGACTCTGGAAAAAAGGTTCTATAGCTCTCAGATATTACATCACTGGCATGAACTGAAAACTGGTGACAGCAAAACACTGTACAATTGCATAGCAGGCAACAAAAGCAGGCATACAGATAAGATGCACACTGAGGACCAAACTACTCACATAAAGGCTGTGAAGTGTGCAGCAGGGGATCAGCCAGTTTTGATTGCAGATATTTTTATTGTGCATCAAGCCAAAATTTCTGGAGCTTGATAAATAAGGCAAATGGCATGGTCTCATCAAAACACCATGCACAAGATATCTTCCTCCCTAAACCTCTACATATTCTCTCAATGAAACTGCAAGTAATTCTCTATCATAGCACCATTGAAGCTTTACACAAAGCTAGGAAGGCCATGGTCTATAGGGGTACAACCCTGGATCTGCAGCCAGTTATGAATTATTTAAAGTCCATAGTGACTCTCAACTTTGATAGGAGCTCTATACCCTCAAAATCAATACCTGGTGGTAAGGATCAAGTGTGAGGCCTTCTCCTAAAAAGCATCCCTTATTTACCCTGACTGCTTGATAGGATGCCTTGCATCCTGCTGGGAAGATATTGTCAGGGAATTCTCCCCTGACTACAGCAACACTTCCTTTGATAGTGATAATTAAATGTTATCATTTTTGAGACTTCCAGACACCAACAAGGTATTTGACACTCAAGCAACTTGGGTCAACACTCCCCAAGACAGGGATCAAACCAAGAACCCTAATTTGATGCCAACTGTTAGTTTACACTCTACAATTCAATTCAAATTACCTTTATATATTGATTTGATTCAATTGCTGTCTGCTTTTGACTTAGGTGTTGCTTCTTCTGGTGTTAATATTCCATTGATACACGTCACTTACTGCTCAAAATATGATTGGTTGCTTTCTTCTCTCTTGACACTCTCAGATCCACTCCTTCTTCATGAAACCAAGGCTCCACACTTGATGTACTATGTGATTAAGCTGATAAACCGCTTAATTGTTTTCAACCTAATTTTTCTGGCTTCTGGTGCCTCTCCAATAAGTTCCTACTCACATATGTCATTATTATGACACAAATTGAGGCACTGCTACAACAGGTATTACTTTTACCACTATTTCCATGAAATTCATTGGTAAATCCCCTCATATCCTAGGACCCTCTTAAATTGCTTCAGCCTATTTTGGAGTATTTAATTGACCCATTTATTATCCTTCTTACTTGTTCCAACAATAAAGATTTTCTTATATTCTAAGCTTGTCTACACTTATCTCTTGCACCCCTCTTTTGAAACCATGAAAGGAAGTCCATTACTATTCTGGTTTCTAGTTCTTTTCCTTTCTGTGGTACTGGACCTTGAGAACCCCACTCCCACCACAGACTGGCATAATTCTTCTCCTGATGAATTCCACCAGAAGGAGTCCCTGGAAAATGGTTGGTTCAAATATCCCTCAGGTCACTGGGGAAGGAAGTTCCAGTATGACTGGTCCACAACTCAACCTCCACCTACTGAACCTTCCTTGATGAGATCAATTGCCTCCTTCTACCTGTTGTCCTACCTAGTTGGATATTAATTGCTGGGTAGATTCAGTTCAATGATGGGTTGGTTCACATTTCTAGGGCACTTTGGTCACCTGGCTATGGTTACAGCTCCTATTGGTTTGGTTATTGCAGGGCTCAACTTAGGGGCCTTGGCTCATCAGATTAGGATCTTGTTCCCTCTCAAGTGGGTCCCTGACAGATATAGCTTCTAATTCAGTATCTTAATGTGCAACTTTTATGAACAGCTCCAGAAGAGATCCCCTTACCACCCTCAAAGGTTTCTGTAACAAAGAGATTTTTACTAAAAGAATCAATGCAGTGGGAGGTATGCCGGCATGCTACATAGCCTGCTAAAACATGGTACATCACTATAGCTTTCTGAGTACCTGTCTTTGGCATGAAGCTAAGGCAGCTTCACCAAAAACAAGATTATTGGTTCTTTTAGTTTTTGTTTGCCACATGCTATGGGTTGACCCTCAGGGTTCCAGACTACTGGTGGATGAGGCAGCAGGTATTGAACCCACCACTCTGAGTTAATGCACTAAGCAGAGATTGCTCCCAACTAACATGTTTGTTGAGGCCTTGGTGCACTATCTCAAAGGGGTTCTACCAGGTGTAGATTGTGCTTGACTCAGACAGATTTTCTGCCTTTCAACACTTTGACAATATAGTAAGACAGAGCTAACACTTTTCTATCCCAAAGACAAAAGGTGGCTCAAAGATACCTACCCCCCAGGAAACCTAATCTCTGTTTTACTTGAAACCAACTGTAAATTCACTGCCACCCTTGGCATTGGATTTCACTATCTTCCCCAGACGTACTAGGAAAGGCCCAAAAATATCAGCCAAACCCCTTAAGTCTTTAGGGGATTTAGCACACACAGTTGATGAAAGATTTGTGCTGGCCTACCCTGCGGATCCATTGCCTTTGGTTGCTCCCCCCTGGGAAGAAACATTGGTCAATTTGGATTACTTGTTGGCATGGTGTCACCCACTTTTGAAAACTATTAGATTCAACCAATCAGGCAATGCCACATTGATGTCCAAAAACCCAAGTGAATTTCAGATTCCTGGAGTTCCCTCTAGCCAATCAGATGGGACCGCGGAAATTAAGGGGAAACTTTCCAGTCTTCCTGGTCCTGATAAGCAAACTTTTTCCACCAGCCAATTGGATTTAAGTCCTGGAGTCATGTGACCTATCCTCCCCTGCAACCAACTCCTTTTAACTCAGCAAGGGGACCTCCAGTCCCCTGCTTGTCTATTAGCCATTTTATTAAAAGTTTGGATTTGTTGCACTTAATTTCAATCATTTGATTGGACTGAAACTTAGTTTCAAGTCCCTATTATTTATAAGATTAAAGTGTTAGTCTTTTCCTTGAAGTTTCCCTTATACCCTCCTGTTTTGACCCGGTAACTCTTCTGGGGCCTTCTGAAGAGGTCTTGGCATATAGTTGTTGCTTCTTTTTGCTTTTGCTTTCAAAAACAGCTCTTGAACCTAAAATTTCAATTATTTTTCAATATAATACCTATTCTTATCTTGAATATTCTTTAATATTCTTTGCTTCTGAACCCACTTTTACATTATTTACTGTCCCAAGCCACCCAAGCCTGTTGTCAAGCCAACCACACCTTCTCTGCCACCTCTCACCTTGTTATTGTTTGTGGGTCCCCTTGTTGGCACCAAAATTATTGCTTCCTATCCTGAAAACCTTGCCTACATATTTAAAATTTTGCAGAGAGCACAGCCATGATACTCCCAGTCCTCAACTTTGTTTTGTTTTCCTTGGCTCTGTTTTTGTTACTCCTGTGGTTGACCTCACCAGACTTGTGGTCTAAAATCACCTCTTCTTCTTGGCTTGGGGGTGATAAACCTTCCAGCCTCTTGGACTTTCCAAGTGATCTCCTGTTCTTGGGGAGGCTGTGGTAAAGAGTCTGACCTGCAATGACCTGGATCTGGATGACGTTGATTACACCCAGTCTGCTCCTGCGGGCAAGGAAGTGTCAATGGCCTCCATTCCCAGTCCAGAGAAGAGCAACTTGGTGCCTCTACAGGTCCCCAAGGCGCCTCCTCTTGCTCCCACCCGTACCCCCTGGTTGCTTGCCAGACTGATGCTGATGGGTTTGAATGCATACTTTCCTCAACTGTCTCCCGTGTCCTCTCTGTGGTCCCCTCTTTGAGCAGCTGTCTCAGTCCTCCACTGGGCGGCATCCTGGTGGTTTGTTTCACTGGGATGAGAGCCAAACTTAGTTATTTTAGCCCCCCTCTCTCACACCAACAGCCATCATTTGTCTTTACTCCTAGGAGACCCAAAATTTATCTCCTCCTATTACTGAGGCACCCAAAAGCCTATCCAAACAGCTTGCACACCACCTTTTATACTGTTCTTTGTACTATTAAGGTATTAGACAATTGTTTACAGTAGAGGGCCTCAAAAAGGCAACAGTTCATTACTACCTTCACCAGCTTCTTGGTTCTTAAGGGGGCCGCATATAGCTGGAAAGCTGTTCCAGATATAAAACAACTATAAACAGCCAGCTGGAGTGGTGAATGCTAATTCCATAACATCTACATAAATAAGTAGACCCATAAAGTTTGCACTGCGTCTTAGCATATGTTTATTTTATAGTAAAAAGAGGGGACACAACAACAGAGTGGCAATGCCGCTGATGTGCACCATGGTTAGGGGAGTCCTTGTGGGCCAAAAATGTGTTAGTACAGCACAAGTGTCAACTCAAGAAGGAGGCAAGAGAGCAATGTATACTGTTGAGATCACACAGACAATTCAGCCAGTTTAAGATGAGCAGGTTGGGAGGGCCCAGAGCATAAATCTGAGGGTACCCAAGCTATCCAGAAAGGCCACCAATGTTATCACATCTAAAACAGTGAGCAACAAGGAAGTCAAGCCCACTTCTATGA
Organism: Entomophthora muscae; assembly: GCA_014839935.2. Lineage (NCBI taxonomy): Eukaryota > Fungi > Entomophthoromycota > Entomophthoromycetes > Entomophthorales > Entomophthoraceae > Entomophthora > Entomophthora muscae. The sequence goes on along the minus strand of QTSX02003976.1, from coordinate 17,873 downwards.
TATTTGAGCCTGTTTACTATCATAATTAGGTCCCAAAAGCCATGATGGAGAAGGTTCAGCCAATGATTGACACTAGCTATGAGCCCTATGTAAGCAATAGTGACCAAGACAATGACAAAGAGCCAGAGCTTTATAGAGCTGGTGAGGGGCAGCAGGTTTTAAAAAAGGACACAGCCTTCTACAACAAGGTACCTATGCCTTGTGGCCAGTCACTGTGCAAGATCCTGATTTGACTGTACCCAAAAAGGCAACTCAGAAGGGTTTTCCTGACATAAAGCACTTTATCCTTATTAAGTTGATACAGAAGCAGGTAATTAAAAGACAGCCTCAGACCTTGTTGGGGTGGATCCCAAATATGCCAACAAGATATTAAACACATTCATTGATACTGGCTGAGCTCTTGCCATGGAGAAATCCTTGAACGTTTCCATCATGCTCACCAAGGAGCACAAATGGGAATTGTCATGACCTGAGGCACAGCACAGATACACAAAAGGGAATCACAACCTTAGGATTGGATTTGTACTAAGTCTTGGTTAGAATGGCAGGGAAGGCTATTTGATTACCTTGTGGCCATGATTGAATAATATCTGCTAGACATGGCTAGAGAGGTGCCAAAGTATGTGAAGACACAAAGACAAAAATGTGAATAGAACTTAAATTTTATTGGGTATAAAGATTGGGATTATATACTGTGTAGCTTTACCACAAAAAAGTACATGGACGGTAGGATCACTCGCCACAAGAATGAGTGGGGCAAGTGAGTTACGCAGAATCAGGAAAATGAACAATTGAATTTCCCAATTTGGAGCCAGACTCATTTTGAAGGGCAAAAGCAAAAGAGAGAGATTTGTCTTCAAATTAACCCATCAAAGGCAAAATCAAAACACAAAGAATGGCGGCATTCATGACATTGGCCCCCTCTAGATTGGCCTTAGGGGGTGGTACTTGAGGAGGAACTTGGCATGCACACAGGAAAATGGTTGACCACTAGAGAGGAGTTTCACAGTGTGCTCTGATCCTCACTTGAAGGTCACTTCCAGAGGTCTAACTCACAACATATCTAACTTGTGAGTGTGTCCTCCTACTCTATGCTGATAGTAAAGGACATGATCTTCAACGTTGAACTCAGGCAAGGGAGAGCGTCTAGCATTTTCAGGAGAGAGCTCAAGCATTTCAGTCTTGTACACAGAGGTGTATGCAGTAGCTTGTATATCAATGATGTGGTTGACTAAATCTTTGATATGGTCATCTGGGTTCACAGCCTTATCAGAGGTGAGGAGGGGAGCCCCCAGGAGCAACAGAGTGATGGCCTCTTGCCCATACAGCATAGCAAAGGGGGAGTACCTGGTGACACAATGTTTGCTAAGGCAATAAGCAAAGAGAGCAGCAGGTAAGTATAGATCCCAGTTTGCAGTGTTGGAATAAATGAGTTTCCTCATGATAGAGACCAGAGTCAAGTTTGCACGCTCAACCGCCCCATTGGTAGAAGGATTATAGGGGGCAGAGAAAGACTGGTGAGACCCCAAGGCTTCAACAACAGAGGTTAATAACTTGGCGTTGAAGTTAGTCCCATTTTCAGATAATAATACTTGAGGGCAGTCATGGTGAAAGAATACATCTTGCAACAGAAAGGCGGTGGTTGTCTTGGCAGTGATGTCCTTAGTAGGGAAAGCTTCTACCTACTTGCTAAAATAATCAACAGAAATTAGGATAAATCAGCAACCAGAGCAAGAGCAGAGGAGAGACCCTACAGCGTCAAGGCTGACAGTATGAAAGGTGTGTTGAGGGGGGACTAGCTTGAACTCATGTGAGGCAGCTTGTGGTTGCTGGAGCTGGCAATCATGGCAACTATCAATGACATCTGGAATCAGCAGACAAAGGTTCTCCCATAAATAGTTTTTATGGAGCCATTCATAGGTCTTGGCAATGCCTTCATGTCCTGTCTCCTTATGAGCTTGAAGCACCAACAAAAGGCAAAGACTAGGCTGTACATAAGGTAGGTAGCAGTCTTGTACTTTCTTAAAAAGCTGGTTGTCACAAATGAGTGTGTCTTCAGATAGTTTGGATAGGGCAATACAAACTTCTTCCTCCTTGTTCTCCCAGGAGGAAGGATGCCCAATTAGTTCATATAGTCAATCAGCCTCAGCAGGGTGTAGCGTGAGGATGGGCATTCTGGACAATCCATCAGCATTTTGATGTTGAATCCCGGGACGGTGTAGCACAGTAAAGTTGTAGCCTTGCAGGTGGAGAGCCCATCTAGCTAGTTGTCCTTCTGGTTCCTTAAGCTGTTGTAACCACTTAAGCAAGGAATGGTTGGTGACCACTGTGAAATGGGTGCCATAAACGTAATGGCATATGTGGGGTTCCTGTCCACCAGTCCCCAAAGTGTGTCCTGGATTGTAGCCAGGGACCAGCTGGAAGGGATTGTCATTCTCTAGTAAGGGAAAATGTATCTCAGAAATATGTATAGGGGTCAAAATGGGCTTTTATTCACTCTCAGAAGGAAGATCCTCTTAGAAACCTTCTGGTATATGGCCTGGGGGGTCAAAGAAACAATATGGATTTGCCAATACTTGGAGTCCTCCAACAATATCTTGGACTCCTGCTCCTTAAACTTAAACTCCTGCACCTTAAACTTGGACTCCAGCACCACACTTAAGATCCAGCTTCTTATTCTTGGGCTCCTGCTCTGTTATTGTGGGCTTCATCTCTCTTTATAGCTCCAGTGGCCTTGTTACTCCACTTGCATAAGTACAATCAAGCTCCTGCTGGTGATCAAAGGCTTCCAAAAACCTCTTGGCAGAAACTCAAAAGGCCTCAGAAAGATCCTGACAAAGACCCAGAAAGACCCTGTAACTTTCCAGCCAGCCACCTTCTTATAGTGTCCTTTTCCCAAAGGTTCTGCCTTCAAAATGGCTATCTTCAGAATCTTAAACCATTGCCGCTCACTTTTTCCTATAATAACTTAAGCTTACATACTTACTTTCTCAAAAGCTTAAAGTATTAATTCACTATTTCCTCGCTTATACTTTAAGCATTTGGCTTCCAACCAATCATTTTCATCAGGAAACCTGCCAGAACTCAACCAATGAATGCAGAGCGCAGAAATAGACCATTTATGAAGTTCCACTGGGATCCAACTATGAAAACAATTAACACAGCTCAAACCGCTCAAAGCAGCAACTCTTCACGCACCAAAGCGTTAACTCGTCCATTATCCCAGCACAAGTTCTCCCTGCATTCAACCTAAACCCATTTAAATAGTAGAATACTATTTAAACTGTTCTTTCTGGACCTCTTCAAAGTTTTCCTCATATATTTACAAATCTTGTAAAATCCAAGGAAAACGTCCCACCTTCATCTATCCTAGGAAATTCCTTATTGATTTTACTACTAAACCAAGGCAAAACATTACACATTTTACCATCTTGGCAAATAAATTTGGCAAAATCTTGGCTCATTTCTCTGGACCACCAGTTCTTCATCATCATCTTCTGGTCCTTTGGCCAGCTCATTTCAGTCTCTAACAGCTCAGACCAGTCCTACAGCTACTTCTTCAACAGAAGTCACTAAACTTCCACTTGGCCAACATAAACCCCGCCTGCAAACCACCAAACATGTGGACCGTCACAGCAGAACTGCTTGACGGCATGCAAAACAGCAAGATATTCTTTCTCTGTGACACTGTGATTCTTCTCATGCTTGTTGAGGACACAAGAGGTATAAGCTACAGGATGATCTACACCTTCATCATCTAGTTGAGCCAAGATAGCCCCAATAGCCAGGTCACTAGCATCAGTATATAGGATGAACTCCTTATTGTAGTCAGGATATACTAGGATGGGTGCCTCTTTGAGCTTTTGCTTGAGGGCCTCAAAGGCTTGTTGCTGGCTAGCAGTCCATTCAAAAGGGATGTTACGCAACAGTTGGACCAAAGGCTCACTAGTGTTGGCAAAGCTGGGGATGAACTGTCTGTAGTATCCCATAATACCCAGAAAGACTTGAACCTCTTGCAGATTGGTGGGTGGAAGTATTTTGTCAATGGCCTCAACTTTCTTGGTTATTGGGCAAATCCCATTCTGGGTTACCTCATGGCTCAAGAATTCAAGGCGTTCCTTGAAGAAATTACACTTAGATGGTTTCAACTTAAGGCCAGCTTCTCAAATCTTTATGAAAACTTCCTTAAGATGAGCCAGATGATTGGTAAAGGTAGCACTGAAGACTTTTATATTGTCTAAGTACACTAGGACACATAAGAGCTTTAAATCACAGAGGATGGAGTCCATGGCTTGTTGGAAAGTAGCCGGGGCATTGCAGAGCCCTTCTGGCATGTGTGTAGGCTCAAAAAGTCCTTCAGAAGTGATGAGCGCGGCCTTTTGCCTATCCTCAGGAGAGAGATCAACTTGCCAGTATCTGGAAGCTAAATCCATAGCAGAGAAGAACTTGGAGCCACCAAGGCGGCAGAGAGCATCATCAATGTGTGGTAGGGGATAGAATTCCTTTTTGGTTAAGGAGTTCAATTGGTGGTAATCCATCACAATACAATGACCTCCATCCTTATTCTTCAGTATGAGCAGGGGGAGGCCCATGGACTTTGGGAAGAAGCTAATAGCCCAGCATCTAATAGTTGTTTGAGCTCTTTAGACACTTGAGCGTCTTCCATGCAACTGCAGCAATAAGGTTTAGCGCGGAAGGGGAGAGCATCAGCAGTATTGATCTGGTGAATGAAACCTTTAGCTAGACCATGATCAGAGCTATCTTTAGCAAAGATATCTGAAAAATGATCTAGCAAATCCAGCACCTCCTTCTGTTGTAACAGGGATAGTTGTGGGAAATCTTGAGCAGTGAACAGGGACAGGACTTGGGGCTTGTCTTCAGGTAAATTTAAATCCTGAAACGTGCCAAAGAGATGTGACAACAGGACATCAGGAGCATTCAACAACTTGCCATAGCCAACAACCTGCCCTATAGACAATTTTATGGGGAGACCGGTTAAGTTGATGACCAGCAATCAAACGGGTTCTTTATGAGAGACATCCAAGATTTCCAGGCATAGGTAGGGTTTGTTGCACCCTAGTGAGGGAGGAGAATATAACTCTAGAAATGTGCGCTCTGGTAACTCATATGATATTTGTGAGTCTAGGATGTCTTGAGACCCAGGGGGAATGGTTACAGTGGAAGTGGCCAAGAGAGGAATCCCTTCAGACTCAGGGCAAGCCATAGGGGGACACTTCATGTTGGATGAATGTGTACAGTATTTTAGGGTGAAAACACCAGTGGTATACTCTAAGGCACACATCTTGAGGCGCTTTTCTGGGACTTTTACAGGTTCTTTGAAGATCAGAGGGACTTTTTACCCTAGGATAAAGAGGTAACCATCCTTCAAGTTGATGATCCCATTGTATTCCCTAAGGAATCAAGTACCCACTAGGAGGTCATAACTCTCATTTCCCAAGACAACAACAGGTGCGGCTAAGAGTAGCTTGCTAAACTGCATGAAAAGAGCAGAATAGGCCCCTATAGCGCAAGTCATGGATAGCCCAGCTGTACCACACAATTGGTGATAGTTGAGGTTGGGGGCAAGCTTGAGCTTCTTGATAAGCTTTGAGGAGACAACATTAACAGGAGATCTGGTGTCCAAGATGGCCTTGATTTTCACCTTTTGAATGGATATTTCCACACAAGTGGTAGTACAACCAAAGGGTGGAAGGACTGCCAGGATGTCTTGGGCTTCTGCTAGCTCTTTTCCCCTCTTTTTGATGATGTATCTCAAGCCTGGAAACCCATTATAGACAGTCTGGAGAGAAAGCAAGACTGAAACGTTCTTGAATACAGTGTCAACAACTTCAGCAGCTTTCTTTGACAACTCTACAAGCCCAGGAGACCTCTTAGCTTGTGTGAGGTATGGACAAGAGATAACCTCTTTGGCTTCAGACAAAGGCTTGGTAGTTGTTGTAGTTTTCCCAGAGCGTAACTTATAAGGGACCACAATAGTTTCAGGGACGGCAAGAACTGAATACCCATAGGCATTGGGATCTTCCACATCTGAATCATCTATATCAGAGTCATCAGAGATTTTGTGAAATAACGGTAGAATGGGAGGAGACCCAGTATCAGCAGGCTCAGAGTCAGCAATGAAGGGGGGATTGAAGGAGACAGGGAAGAATTGTCAACTGAGAGCGTCTCTTCCTCTAGGTTGAATGTTCTTTTCCCGCCTGTTCCTTGGGACCAGCCCCTTAAAACTGAGGATTGGTGCAGACTCAAGAATGGTGACCTATCTGGCCACAGTTGCAGCAACCTTGACGTCTAGGAGAATTTTGCAAGTTCATTGTGAGGATGCAAGGGCTACAGGAAGACAAACCATAATTAGAGGCAGCACAATTCTCCCACACAACTGCCCCAGAGTGGATAAAGTGCATATCCTGCAACAGTATCTTTATGCTCTTCATAGAAGAAAGTATGGCTTTATGGTCCTTGAAGTGAAGACACAGGAGCTGGTTAACCTTGAGGGCTTTAGCGCAAGCCATGCATGCTTCATGTGTGGTCAACTGGAAGCTTGTTATCAGTTGCTGTCCTTCCATGTATAATCTATCTACAAATTCAGCTAGAGTCTCCTTAGGTTTGAAAGCAATGTGCATGAAGGCATCCTTCTTCACTTCCAGACTAAGGCTACCACCAAATTTGTCAATCAGAAGCTGCTTCATATTTTCCCAGGTCTCAATGGTGGGCAGCTCTGGCACTACTACTTCTTGGCAGGTCAGGTGCAGACAGGCTAGAATGTGTTTCTTCTTAACCTCATCAGGGGCCCTCTTCATAGCAGTTTTGTAAATGCTTAGGAAAGCCACAATACTAGAAGTTTTGGGGTCAAAGACTTGCTTAAAGGTAGGTTTGAAGTGGGCCTCAGGAGTTGGGCCACCATTGTTGCTATTGAGTACATTTATGCGTGGGGAGAATTCTGCTTCAAATTTGGAGGGGGCTGTCTGGCCCACAGCTGGCAAACACTTTCCTCAAGAGTAGTCAGGGTCTCAGCAGTGCAGGTACCCATATTAGTAGCTAGGGTGGTCTGCCGCTCAGTAACATCTAGGAGTTGGCCCTGTGTTGTTGCTACCAAGGAAATCTTAGCCAGCCAGGAGGTAAGGGAAGGCCCCACTGAGAGGCAAGGGGAAAACATGTCATTTACTGAGTCAATCAATTCACTCATTTCTTGCACGTCTCTATTGAGTTTGGTGTGGTCTTGTTTCAAATGGTCCACCTCATTAGATAGAGCAATCAACTCTCTAGCACATTGAATTCCAGGGGCTCCTGAAAAGCCAGGACAACAGCCATCTTCATTGATAACTCTAACTGGGCTAGCAGCAATTGCCACCATTTTGTGTAGGGCAGCAAGCTCTTGCTGTAGCTCAGTAACTTGGGTTGTCAGAGCAAGCACCTGAGGATCAGGCTGAGGCACTTTAGTAGGGTGACCTTGACTACGGGTAGACACTTGTAGCTCTCAAATGGCATCCCATAGTCTCTGCTCTCTATCTATCAAATTTTCAGATTCTGGAGAGGGCGGAGCATCTGGCTTAGTTGTAGATAATTCATTCACTTGAGTCTGGAGCTTGGCAATAGCAGTGGCAGTGACACCCCTTTCTTGATTGAATTCTTCACTGAGCTCACAAAGACCTTTAGCAGCAAGGTATGCTACCTGTTGCAGTTGCTCAAAGAAGTAAGCGCTGAACGCATTAAGCTGCTGTGCAAGTTGTTCAAAATCAGTGAGATAGGCGTTCAAGGTGGAATCTATTTGGGTTTTCCAGGGCTGTTACAACTGGTGAAACTTGTGTAGACGCTCTCTCACGTATTAGGAGATGGACTGGCGTATTTGTTCAATAGAATTAACCAAACAGGTTTGGGAGGCAAAAGAGTTGCGCTGATTTTCTGATACCAAGGAAAACAGGGAGTGGATCCATTACTGGTAGGCTGCAAACTGATCCCAGTGATGAGTGATAGCTGCTTGTAGGGATAAAATCTCCTGAACGTGGAGCCCTAACACCATTTGATGGTGGGCTAAGGCAGGTTTTACAAGGGATGACAATAGGTGTTCAGCGGAGCCAGCCACTGAGAGGAGATGCTGTGGAAATTGTGGAGCCATAATTGATTTGTAGTATTCTTCTCAACTGAACTGAAGCTGGAGGTGAGGGATGGCCCCATCACAGGCTAACCCAAGGGCTACCACCATGACCTGTTCCAAGTCAGGGGTACCCAAAGAGTAGGCCACTAGGCGGGGACCATTCCCAAGGTTCAGCACAGTAGGGACAATAGGCGGGTTGGCAATGTCTTCCTCAATAGGAGGACTGGTAATTTCAGATAAAGTTGGCTTTTGTATAGGAGGAGGAAAAGGACCTGAAAATTTAATTGCAAAGGGGGTAACTGAGGGGCTTACAGCCCCTGTAGTGAGCACTATTTTTTGTGACCTGAGGCGCGGCACAGATACACAACGGGGAATCCTAACCTTAGGATTGGATTTGTACTAAGTCTCAGTTAGAATGGCAGGGAAGGCTATGTGACTACCTTGTGGCCCTGATTGAATAATTTCTGCTAGACGTGGCTAGAGAGGCACCAAAGTACATGGAGACACAAAGACAAAAATGTGAGTGGAACTTAAATTTTATTGGGTATAAAGATTGGGATTATATACTGTGTAGCTTTACCACAAAACAGTACATGAACAGTAGGATCACTCGTCACAAGAATGAGTGGGGCAAGTGAGTTGCGCAGAATCAGGAAACTGAACAATTAAATTTCCCAATTTGGAGACAGACTCATTTTGAAGGACAAAAGCAAAAGAGAGAGATTTGTCCTTGAAATAACCCATTGAAGGCAAAATCAAAACACAGTGAATGGCAGCATTCACAACAGGAATCCACCATTGAATAAACTGAGACTGTCATCTTCAACTGGTAAATATACAGTCTATGGTCAAGTCTTCTTTTAGGATTGAGGCTTCAATTTTATTTTACTACTGTGTGGTCAAGGGTCTGTTGTTCTTAAGGAAAAACTTGGAGTTTCTCCCTACAACCAAAACAGCCCTTTCAATATTGAGACCTGGAGAAATTACACAGAGGCGTACACTGCTCTCAAAAAAAGAGGCAGAAAATTCTATTATAGTGACAAATCAGTGTTTTCCTTGTCTATGTGTAACTTGTATGGCTATGTCTCCAGAGGTGCTAAAGGCAGAGTATCTTGGTGTATTTCAGTCTTTGCCACAGCCTATTCTATGATGGCTCACCTTGGTCCAAAAGAGATTGATATGTATCAAATGATCAAAGGATCTCATAAAGTAGTTTTAAAAGCTTTGGCAACAAGCAAAAATACTTCAGATTTTAAAAAAAAATAACTAAGATGTAAACAAAATTAAAAATAAATAACTATATATTAATTTACAATAGATTTTTTTATTTTTTATTTTATTTACATCTGAGTTATTTTTGTTTAAATCTGAAATATTTTTCTTGTTGCCATAGATTTTAAAACAATTGTTTTAGCATGAACTTCCTACCATTTCTCTGATTGGTCCAATAGTATCTTAGGTGCACTAGCCTGTGGTCCACAAATGTTGGGGCAGAAATATATTCAGTCAAATTTTTCCTCTCAGCTGATTTTCAGTTAAACTTAATATACTGTAATTTTTTTATATATAAAATTTTAAGCCCTACAATAAATCAAAAATTTATATATAATATATTTAGTAATGAAATTATACTTCACACAACTAATTATTTTTAATTTCATTTTTTTGTATTTAAGAGTCTTAATTTATAATTTCACTTTTTGAAAACTAATTAAATTAAATTTTACTTCCAGAAAATCAAAATAATAACATTAAATTTTTTAAAAAATAACTTTTATAGGGAATATTTTCTTTATTTTTTACTCTTTATTTTTCATTTTTGTAAGGTAAAAAAATTATATATGAAAAAATTTACAATTGGATTGAATTTGACTGAAAATCAGTTGACAGAAAAAATTGATGTGTTGCAACATCTTTAATTATTCCCTCTCAGGAAAGTAATTCCCTGAGTGACTCTCCAAATGATTCCCTGACTAATTATTAAGTTGGTGGCACTGTTATCATCCAGCCATCTATTACAGGGATCAAAAATTTCAAGTCCTAAGCAGAACACAACTTGGAAAGGTCTTGTGAGCCAAGAGGAACAATTACTTGGATAAGCCTCATGACTACCATGATGTACATGGACAGTATATGGCTTTCCACAATACTATATAATACTCTTAACACATATCAAATAAATTATCATAATTTTCTTAATTTCCCCCTTTATCTCGTTAATTATACTTCCCAGAAGTATATCATTGACAGTGGTAGCCCAGGTAGGTTATCCACACCTACACAACTTAAAGGAAAAATTCATCCAAAGAAAATAACCCAGCAGATGGTACTCCCTAACGGCTGGAGAGACTACAAAGAAGGACAGGCTGTACCAGCAGGATTCATTGTCTTCAACAATGTCCTTATACCAACCAAACAGTACAACTTCCTCAGCACACATGGAGTCCTGAACCCACATTGTGTTTCAACGCCTACATTCAGCAGAAATTGGGACCTTCTCAGGACAAAGCCATGAAAATGCCAATCTCTGAATTCAAAGTACCCAAAACAAATTCAAGCAATTAGGCTACACCCACAAACTGTGGGCAAGTGAATTTTGCCTTACACGTTACCAGGGCAGCCTCACTCTTCATAAGCAAATGGTTTAATCAACACCCTGGTCACAACAAAGACTGGTACATGCTCAAGACCGCCTTCCTGGAGAAATTTTCTATAAAGAAATCTGACTTTGTGATCATGAAAGAACTCAGAACCTTTAAAATGACACAAACTATTGAGAAGTACATTGCAGCCTATGAAGACATACATGACCAAGCCCCCAGCACTATTAAATTTGATGAGGCAGGTCCACAACTGGACTTCTACAATGGCCCCCAACACACATCAGACGCCAGTTTGATATGAGCCACTGAAAGAACCTCCAAGACGTATTTTTGGAGGGAAAACAAGCTGCATAAAAATCTGACAAGCTGCATGTAACCAACAAATGGAAAGAAAGCCCCACAGCAAAAATGGGTCCTCAATCTGACAAGCAGAACAACCAAGCCAGAAACTCCCATCCTTGAGGCAGAAATTGTACTGCTCAAGGAAATCAAATGAGCACTGATAACACCACCAAGGAGGAAAAGGCTCAGGGAAGTGCTTAGGTAAGCTGCCCTCTCCTACTTTGCAAGACTTATACAGGGACCAAGACGTGGACTCAATTACCATGATTCAATTACCCTCCAGTAATCCTCTACTGTTTGCTGCCCAAACTGGAAAAAACTCCTTACTTATCCTTTCTGCTTTTGCAGATATCAGGGCATAGCACTATTTGACTTTAGAGAAGACTAATCCCTTTATGACAAAAAAAATTTGCAGCCTCATGAAACTACCCACAACTCAGAGTAACGTCAAGAGAGTTATTATGGCAGATAACAGGAGCAACCCAGTCACCAAGGAAGCAAACCCTTTCTGCGCCCAAATAGGAGACATGTAGACTACAATTAGTGGCCCAATCATACCAATCCCCAAGTATGATGTTGTACTTGGTCTGAACTGGATGAGAAAGACCAAACCTCATACTGACTGGGATAGCGCTACCCTCACCATACAACAAGGAGAGGTGCATCACCATGTGTATCCAACCCACCTTGACACACTTATGAGAGACCACATTTTTGTGGAGATCATGGAGACAGAAGAGGAAAAGGACACCAGCAAAATCAATTGGAACTCCTGCATGTATGGGATTATCTACTTTAAAAATACAGATACCTCATGCAAACAGGACCTAATCCAACAACAGATAGTCCTAGAATTCCCTTCAGCTTTCCAAGAAACATTACCAGGACTTCCACCTAACTGGGGCATCCAACATAAAATTGACCTCAGAGGGAGTATATCAAAAGCACAATCTATCTACTGCCTAAAACCACAAGAGGACAACACACTAAAGGCCTACCTAGACAAAGCACTTGAAAAACGACTCATACAACCTTCTAAATCTCCTTTTGGCGCAACTGTCTTTTCTGTAGCAAAGAAAGATGGAGGACTCTGCCTGGCCACAGACTATAGGGCGCTCAATAAGGTCAAAATTAAAAATAGGCATCCCCTGCCCCTGATTAATGACCTTTTTGATGCCCTGGGGGTCCCAAGTCTTCACAAAAATTGACATGACAGCAGGTTATCACCAAATTTGCGTTAAACCAGAGGACGTACCAAAAACAGCGTTCAGAACTAAGTATGGCTTATTTAAATGTGTTGTCCTCAAATTTGGCATGAAAAATGCTCCAAGTACCTTTATGATCTTTTTGAATGAAGATTTTAAAGAACACATTGGAAAAAGGGCTATTGTCTACCTTGACAACATAATTTTATACAGCCCAACTAAGGAACAACACTGAAAAGACATCTGTCTGGTCCTCCACACCCTTCAAAATAAACATTACATAGCCAAGCCCTCAAAATGTGACTTTTTCTCAGCAGAACTTCCCTTTTTAGGACACATTATCAGCAAGGACAGAGTAAAACCAGACCCAGAAAAGATACAAGCCATAACCAACATGCCAGCACTGCAAAATAAGAGTGAGCTTTGTACATTCCTGGGAATGGTAATCTATGTTAAGAGATTTTTCCCTGAATGAGGCGCCTTGACTGCCCACTTATCTGAAATCACAGGCAAGACAAAAAAATTTATGGACACTGTTAAGAGACCAAAACTTTTGACAATTAAAGGAACATATGGTCACTGCCCTTATCTTACAATATCCTAGTTGTTAAGGAGTGTACAAACTAGAAACTGTTGCCTCTAATTACACAATAGGAGGAGTACTCCAAATTCATACTTCAGAAAAGGACTTCCTCCCTGTAGCATATTAATCAAGAAAGCTGTCTGATGGTGAGTAAAGATATACAATACATGATAATGAACTGATAGCTAATGTCCACTGTCTAATGAAGTGGCAATGTTATCTGGAAGGTGCACAGATATTCAAAGTGCTAAACAACCACAAGTCATTGGTATTCTTTAATATTCAACAACACCTATCTAGACAAAAAGCTGAATGAATGAGACTCATACAAAAATACCCCATGATAATTTAATACAAACCAGACAAAGAAATGCTTACTGCAGATGCCCTGTTAAGGCTATAATGTAAACATTCCCTATGCACTGATGTGGACCCTGATTGGCCCATGTTAATAATGGAAAATCTCCAAGAGGAGTTATCACCTGGTACACTAATAGACATCCAAGAGAAAGTCCTCAAGAACAAAAATATGGGTCATTATTTTAGGAATTAGGCCATTTTCTAATACACATGCTGCTCAAGTCGCAGCATAACACAGTTCGATTTTAAAAAATCAAATTACAAATGTTTATATTTAAAACAGTAATAACTCAACAAATATTTAATATTTTTTCACACTGTAAGCTATCAAAATAAAGCTGAGAATGTTATCTTTCTATTGAAGTTAAAATATTATTATGCATATTATATTGAATATTAAAGCAAAAGCAATTTAAAAGAGCATGTGTCAGACTTTATTATATTATTTTGATAATGAAATAAAATAGATTGCTTAAAGCTTAAAATAGTTTTTTATTAATTAATATATGCTTTTTATTTGACAAAATTAAAGATAAAATTAAGAGCATCATTACCGCATTTTATTTTATTTAAAAAGCTTAATTATTTAGGATTTTATGGTATTTTGAAGTTAGGACGTTAATTTATTTGCTGTTTAGATGAATTTTGAGGTTCAAGTGAGCTTTGAACCTCAAATTAAGCATTCTTTAAATGGATTTCTTTTATATTTTATCATTTTAAAAACATGCAGAAGAGTTACAACTAAGTGAATACATCATTTTAATTGATTTGCATTGATTACAAAGAGGATATGATGTAATAGTGAAGCTTAGCTGCTTCACATGAATCACTTGTACATAAAAACTGGGTATTTAATTAATTCTACTTACATAAATTCAAGTTCAAACTATAGTAAAAGCTATCACACCATTTCTTTCAGCATGGTGCCATTTAGCTTGTTCTATAAAAACTAAAGCACCACAGAGCTTCTAATCCAAAAGACCCCATTCAAAGGCCACACTCTGATCAGAACTACTCCATCATTAAGGCACATTTAAGAGATCTGACCTTGTTACAGATTCAAAATACTACCATGTCTTTAGTTAAATTTACTTCTGCCATGCTACCCTTTTTTTCCTTGGGAGCTTCAACAAAAAGAGAAAGAATTGCAAATTAAAAAGGCATTCCTCTTTATTGCTGGTGATGATCTTGATACTTTCATCAAGCACTTCTTTACTCAAACTGAATTTGGGAGATCTCAGTTCCTTCCAACTATTCAAAATCAAAAAGGCAATGATTCCATTGAAAACTTAAAGTATCTCCTGAAATCTTCTCCCCAAAAGCATCTCCCAGCCTTGCAATCTCTGGTTACTTCCGGCTACTCTTTAAAAGAGCTTAATGATATGGGGTTTAATATAATCAAAAGTGAGTTTGAATACTCAAGAAAAATAAATATAAATAAAAATGTAAGCTTAAACAAAAAAAGCCAAAAAAATAAGAACTATTCATTAAAAAAAAGAAATAATTAAAAAATAATTAAAAAATTGCTGGAAAATTCTTTTGAAACAAGCCAGTTTACAAAAAAAGTACCAGAAAAAATTTATAAAGATATCAAAAAAGAAATGAGTGAATACTCAACTGCAATAAAATACTCTGCCTCAAAAACAAAAAAAGAAATATATGAAAATAAAAAATGAAATTTCAGTTTCAATTTCTACTTACTGTAAATTAATCCCTAAAAATATAATAAAAAGTAAAAAAAACTGATATGTGCAATATTTGTAATTTAAAAAAATTCACTAGAAAAAAAGAAGGAAGAATTTGAAAGTAAAAACTTACCATTACCAGAATCTATAGATAATGACTTAAAGACTATTAAGCAGAACTAAGACTTTTATATTCATCAAAAAAGGGAATACAAAAAAGATATTAACAAATTAGATGATGAGTCTTGTGTTGTAGTTATAGATCATAAAGAAAACTTAAAGGTTGGAAGTGGTCCAATTGAGACCAATAATTTCTTTTATTCAAAAAACCCTATCTCATTATTAGGGTTTGCATTAGTTTTTAAAGAAAACAATAAAATTAAATATGAATATCATGATTTTTTGTCTCAAATATTATCACATGATTCTTTATTTTCAGGTGAATGTCTAATAAGTCTTCTTAAATTAGATAAATTTAAAAAAATAAGAAATATAAAAGTGTAGACTAATACAGTAGTTTTAGAAGCTATGGCAACAACCAAAAATACCTCATATTTAAACAAAATGATTTCAGATTTAAACAAAATCCAAGTCCCAGGTTAAAATATATACTCTGTTAACAGGGTTTATTGGCGTTAATGGGCAAAATGGGTCAACACAGCAACAAAAGGCTCACATGCAAAGCAAAACCATTCAAAATATAATCCAAAATACATCAATTCACAAAAAAAATGGTGTGAGTTGACTTTTGGTGTACATATGCTTACTATGTGAATTGGTGAAAAAATACACCCAAGCAAGGTGAGGCAAAACTCAAATAAAAAACAAAACACAATAGCAACTCACTATGTAAACAAAATTTCTCACTCAGTGTGTAAAATGGATTATAATCATGAATTATACCAAGGTATCTAAAATAAGACACAAGATCTGAAACATAAATTTTAAAAATATTGTGTTGGGTGTTTGAATTTGGCAGTAAAATCTAGGAAAATGGGTGTGTCAAGATTTTGGGATCTTGAAGAAGAAGTTAGATTATTTTTATTGTGCATATTAGGTATTTTGGGATATGTGAATCTGTATGGAGACAGATGTACTTCTATTGGTGTGACAACAGGCTGTATTACGTGGTTGGTTGATCCGATTGAGGTGGAAGTCCTGGGGTCCTTTGGAGACACAACACTGTCTGTGGTGGTTTGGCAGGAGTTTGCAAGAATCAATAATTCAAACCATATTGTACTTTGACACCACCACTATTTGGACTAGTAGGGATGTTGAAGGGTATTAAATTGTCTGTCTTCCAAGTGATCTTAGAAGGACCCTTTATAGTTGACAGCTAGCAGCCAAACTGGCGTCTAGCTGTGGACAAATTTTTACTAGCTAGCCTATCATTCCCAAGCTACTAGTTTCATCCCCCAGAGTTGGATCCCAAAACCCAAATAGGGTTTGAGATGAGATAATATTCTAGGCTGCTGATTTCTCCTCTTCAGCCCAGATATTCCTTGACTTAGTTACAGCAAACTAAGTTGACACCCAATTTGGCCAACCTGCCCTTGTGCTTGGTGTAATGTGCAATATTTGCACAGGCGGTCTTCTGTCTCACTTTTTGGTGAAACAGGATGTTGTAATTCTCCAATCAATCTCTGGGTCGGGTCTGTGTCCCTATTTGGAATCCAGAATCCTTAGCATCTAATTATAGAAGCTTCTGGATTGGCCCGTGACCTGAGACCTGGAATGTCTCAGGTGTCTTCTGACTTGGAAACTATATCAATCTTATTATAGTTTCTCCGTATTCCAGAATAGCTGTGTCACTTTGGCTGTGTTGCGTCTAAAGTCAACCCACAGCTTCAGTAATAGGGATATGAATCAGTCAATCCTAATGGATCAGGATTTCCTGACATTTCCCCCCACTTGACTGAGCTATATAACCTTTGAAGAACTTCTTTGGCCTGAAATATGAGCAATAACTCTAATTACTCTGGTATTAGCAACAAGACTGATGCCCGCCAAATGGTGGTGCAGATGTCAGAGGAGGACTGTCAACATTTCTGTGGGCTCTCCAAGGAAGCCAAGGTAGCGTTGCTCCGTGGGCTTTGGCAGGCAGATACCGGTTCACTCTGGTCTGGGCTGGAAAGTTCAGTGCCAGGTGAGAATAGTGAGGAAATCCCAGTGGAGGGTGATTCTGTGGGGTGGTCTTCTGTTGGGGGTGAAAAGCGTCTTTCTGAGCCTCATTCCAGTTCAGCGTGCACCCGCCCTTGAAATCTGGAGAGGGAGCCTTTGGTTGTGGACCCTCACTTGGGCGCCTTTACTTATTGCTCAATGGACACTAACCTGCCTGACTTTGATTCTGTGCCCTTGCTTTGATTGGGTGACAAGGGTTTTTCCATTTCCCAGCTTTATGTGGGAATGGATATAATTCCTCAATTCCTGTTTGTGGTAATGGCTCAGCACCCACACCATGATCTTAAGCGGTGCATCAATCATTCTAGTGAGGGCTTCCATAGCGCGGAGGACAAGGACTTGGCAGGGCAGTTAGGCGAGCAGTTGGCAGAGCTCCTGGTGGCCACTGGTGACGCAGGCGGGATGAGCAAGGCCTGTCAAAGTTATGTACTGGACTTTAGCTTGCAGGGTTTCTCTTCTTGGTTTGGCGCTTTAGAGGGGTTTCCGATGTTATACTTGTCACTGGGTGTGGACAACTCAGATGCGCAGGACAGCTGTATCTGTTGTGTGGTCCAGAGTGTTTACGCCGACATCAAAAGTGGCGCCAAACAACAGGCAGTTCACAGATGGTGTTATGTGGGGACATAATTCTTATCCCTGATCTTAGCCTGTCAATGGCTAATGCAGACAATATGGCGGCATAGTGGGAGAAAGTCTGCAACAAGCTAGGCAGTCTTAAGGCACTGTTGCCTTGCTGCTATTTGTATATATCCGACTTCATGTTGGATTGTGTGGTCTTGTCATGCGCTTTCCCTTTGGACG
>QTSX02003975.1:0-24361 GCA_014839935.2 Entomophthora muscae | reverse complement strand
TTTTATTATTGTTTTTGAAATGTTTTTGGACTCTAATTAATTTTTAAGTTATCTGGCACAGTTTAGCCAGAAATTTGACATAGAGTTTCTAGATAGCATTTTCTAGATAGTTCTTTCTAGATATTGTATCCCACCCTACTTGGTATGCAGTCTGGGTACCCTGGATTTGTTCTTGTGTTTTTTGGTTTGGGTTTTACCACCTAGCTCACAACAACTCCCACTGTCCACCTCCTGGACTACAGCCACTCTGTTCTTTGACCCACAAGGGCATCCATGTCTTTAGTGTAATCCTTTGGCTCTGATACTATGTTGTTGTGATGTATTCTATTTTTGTATAAAATAAAAATAAAATAAATCATTTTAAATCAGTTTAACTATATTATTTATTTAATGTTATCAATATTTGTCTATGTATAGTAAAACCAAAGCTTCTTGCCCTTACCCTATTTTTCACATTAGGTTATAAATCTTCTATATATATTATTTTTGGTTGCAAATATGCTCCTTTATTGGTATATATTGCTATATTTATTTAATTGATCATTTTTACCCAAAAACAGACACTAATAATATTAAATTTCCCTTCTTTGTTCTATATTATATGCCTTGATTGGGATGAACCTGTAACAGTATTATAGATTTATTGATTTGTTTTGGTATTTAATGTTTTTATTGTCTATTTTGGTTACTATTGGGGCTCCCTGTAGATTAATATTTTCATTTTAGTGACTGAGTTCATCTTGTTCTTAAAAATTATAGTAAATATAATGGCTTTTTTTGTGACTGAAATTCATTTGTTATAGTGATTGGAATATTTGTTGTTGAATCATCATTCATTTTTCTCAAATAACATCATTTGTTGTGTGTCTGGACATTTTTTCTAGTTAGTGCACATTTTCTGTGAAATTAGCTTCTATTTCTATCAAAAAAGTTGAAAATTGTAATGTTAACTGATTTAATTTTCTCTAAACTGAACAATTTTTACTTATCTCAAAAGGTTAATAAAACTACTGTACCAAATGGATTCCTCAGTTTTATTGGTAGGTGTGGGCTCAGTGGATTTGAAGTTAGCATTGGCTAGGAAGAAAAGGAGGAACAAACAAAGGACCCATACAAGGATGAGTGGCTTAATTCTGGGCTACATACAATTTCAAATACCAATCAGTTATTTTAGAAAAGATAGGATTTATTGTGAATTGAAGAAGGGAAGAAAATATTTTTGGAGGAATTACCTTTGGAATTAATTATCAGCTTAAATGCTGATGGGAACTTGGTGGAGGAAGGAAAGGTTTAAACATTAGTCCTGCACATTCTTGGTGGTGGCACAACAATTTTTTACAGGCATGCAACAGGCTGCAGCCTGTAAAGCTGAAAGAAGTAAAGGCTTAGTTATCTGGCAGATTGGCTACTCCTTAGCTGGTTTATAATGGTATGGATTGTTTACTGAGATTTAGCTTATTTCTGTGGCCTGGTTGAGCTTCTGGTTTTGATTGGTGGCTTGGTTCATAACTTAATTCACTATTTTCCATAGTACATTATTCCTTAATTTGATTGGTCATTTTTTTAAAATCCTGAGGTGTATTTTAGAGCAACAATTTATTAATTTATCATTGATCAAGATTCTTCTGCTTGCTGGAGTGACATTTACTGCTAAAATTGAACTTAAAATAGGCTTTATACTAATTTCTTTGGGTTTGGACTGGTTTTTGCCTCTGGATTTGATTTCAGTTTCACATTCGTTTTATATATTTAAATGTGTATTATTTGAATAACTGTTAATTTGCTTAATTGATGTTAAAGACTATTTTCTGTTGCTGACTGCATGTTAAAACTGTAGTTTTGGGACATGGACTATGTTGACCACAGTTGAAAGATTTATTAATTAAACTGATATTCTCCATTAATTCACAGTAGTTTTAAAAGCTATGGCAACAACTAAAAATACCTTAGATTTAAACAAAAGGATTTTGGATTTAAGCAAAATCCAACTATCAGGTTAAAATATACACTCTGTTAACAGGGATTTTTGGTGTTAATGGGCTTAATGGGTCAACACAGCAAAGAAGTGCTCACACACAAAGAAAAACTATTCAAAAAAAATCCAAAATACATTGATTCACAAACAAAATGGTGTGAGTTGACTTTTGGTGTACATATGTTTACTATGTGAATCAGTGAAAAAATACACCCAAGCGTGGTGAGTCAAAACTCAACCCAAAAACAAAACACAATAGCAACTCACTATGTAAATGAAATCACTCAAATGTTGTGTGCAATGGATTGTAATCAAGAATTATACCAAGGTATCTAAAATAGGGCGCACAATCTGAAACACAAATTTTAAAAATATTGTGATGGGTGTTTGAATTTGGTAGTAAAATCTGGGATAATGGGTGGATTCTTTTTGATTATTTTAAAATGGGCAGTTGTCTAACCAAAAACAACTAATTAAGAAACAAAAAAATCTGTAATTGGGATATGGCTGGGGGAAATATTAATTAAATATCCATATTCAGATAAAAGCAAAAATTAAAATTAGGGAGTAGCTTAATTGAAATTTATTTAATATTTTATTAAATTCTCAAAATAGAAGGAACACAACAACAGAGTACCAATGGACCTATTGTGCACTACAGTTGTAGTTGTCTTGCAGGTCAAAGAACAGAGTTAGTGCAACCCAAATGCCTACTCAGGAAGGAGACAGGAGAGGAGAGTTCAATAGTGACGCTGCACTGAAACAGCCAGTTCAAGGAGCACAAGATTCTAGGGTGAAGAGCATCAACCCTTGGGTCCCCAAGCTGACCTAGAAGCCCACCAAGGTTACCACAACAAAAATTGTTAGAAACAAGGAGGTAGAACTTAATTTGTATGTGTTTGACGTGGTGTACCGGCAAGAGTTGGTCCCATCAGCCATGATGGAGAAGGTTAAGCCTGTTTTTGACACTAGCTATAAGCCTTACATCAGTGATGGCAACCAGGAAGGAGTGAAAGGAGCCTGAGTTCTATTAGAATTGATGAGGGACAGCTAGTGCTCAAGAAAGTTGCAGCCTTCTACAACAAGGTACCCATGCCTTGCAAGCCAGTCCCTGAGCAGGATCCCAATTCAACTACTCCTGCAAAGACCACCCAGAAGCACATTCCTGACATCAAACTACATCATCCTTATCAAGCTAATGCAGGAATCTGGCAATTGCAAGACAGCTGCAGCCCTTGTTGGAGTGGATCCCAAGTACTCTCAGCAAGACCTTCCAAAAAGCTCATCAATACTGGTTGTGTCCTTGCCGCGGCAAAATCCTTGTGTGTTTCTACCATGCTCACCAAGGAGCACAAATGAGCAATCCACCAGTGGATCACCTGGGACTGCCATTTTTAACTGGCAAATATACAGGCCATGGTTAAACCTACTTTTGGGATTAAGGCCTCAATTTCCTTTTATTATCATTTGGTAAAGGGTATGCAGGTTTTCATGGAAAAAACTCGGGTATCCCCCTACAATAGAAACAGTCCTTCCAACATTGATGTCCAGAAAAAATATGCAGAGGTGTACACTGCCCTCAAAGCCAAGGGGACGGTCAAATTTTACTATATTGACAAATCAGCATTTGCCTTGTCTATATTTTATGCATATGGCTATGTCCCCAAAGGCTCCAATGACAGGATGGCTTGGTGTGCTGCAGTCTGCGCCACAGCCTACTAAATGGTTGCTCTCCTTGGTCCAAAGGGGGTCAAGCTATACCAAATGATACTGGGCTCCCACAACAGTTGTACCTTTCTATCATTCCTCCAATTGGTCCAGGAGCACCTGAGGTGCACAAGCCCGGGCTTCACCAACATCATTATGTTGGACAATATTGGTCTCCACAAGGTGGCTGACATTCTAGAGGAAGTCCCAATGATTGACACCAACAGCGCAGTGGCCCCCCAGCAATTGGCCACAGAAAATTTGCGCCTTCTCTTCCTCCCTGCTTATTTACTCTTCCTAAATCCCACCAAAGACATTTTTGTGTGGCGCAAGCAAGTCATAAAGCGTGAGACCCCAACTGGGACTGAGGATCTATTTGATTTGCTGGAGGCCAGGTCCACACCCTCCCAGCTGAAACTGTGACCAAATTTATGGCCACACTGATTTGTTCATCCCTACGTGCCTAGCCAAACAGCCAATCAATTAAAGGCTTAGTGTGTCCAACTTTTTTTATATTCTCATAATTTATTTTTTAAGATTTATTAATTATCATTTTATATTTAGAAGCTTCTAAGCCCACAATCACATTCAGCGGGACCATCAATGAAGGTTAGTAATTTATTTATTTTATACTAATTTTTTATTATGGCATCTGAGGCTATCCCAGACACTTGATACTTGATTATGTGAATATATTTTTATCACTTATCAAATAAATATAAAAATGGGATTAAAAAATTAAATGTAAAATGTACCAATTCAAATTGTATTTTGTTAGTGTATGTTTTTATGCTTTTATGAAAACTGTTTCCCCAATATGTTTTGCAAAACTTGTTTGCCAAAATAAAAATTATAAAAATTTATTATAATAAAAATAATATAAACTGTAATGAAATTTGTTGGAAGATAGAATTTTATTAAGAGCGCCTGTAGTGAGTTCTTTGATATGTACCCACCTGGCAATAGAGGTGGAGCACAACCTCCACTGCCATACTGTAGTTGGTGGATACACCCTGATTGAAATATTCTTGGTGGCTATTAAAAGTGAGTATGGTGAGGTGGGAGTTCAGGAGCAGCTTTTCTGCTGGAGCTGCAGTCCCAAAAATTCCTACCAGAACCAGGGCGTCCTGGATTATGTGATCCACTGAGTTGTACCTGGGGGACCTTCTTCCTGTCCAAAAAGAGCCAGGCCTTGTCAATCCCAAGAAGGACCCTGTCTAAGTCCTCCACGCTGGAGCCCATTCTAAAGTAGAATAGATACCTGAGGTAAACAACAAGATGAAGCCTTTGTTCAGCAAAGGCTTCTGTAAACTCACAAAGTTTGTTGTATACTGTGCTAATCTTTTTCTTGTGCTTAGTCTTTGCAAAGTACAGCTCTATGGCTGCAGGAGCCCCATCTCATTGGCAATCTAGGCTAACCCAAAGTTGGCAAGGAGTATTTTGTATTCTTTATGAGTTTTGTGTCTGCAACAGCCAATTTTAACACCTTTCACCCAAATTTCTCTAACAGGTAAGACAGGGTGTGCTCCAGGGAGTAGCAGAAGCAAGAAGCTTCATGGGCCTGGCTCATCTCAGGTATATTCTTGAATGGGAGCGTTGCCAGGACGTCCAAAACAAGCTCAATGAAGTTTACACAGTAAACTCCATTGAGGGATACCAGTTCAAGGCGGACCAGTTGGGCATCCTTGTAGGCAGTAACTGCCCACTCAGATGCTCCCTCAGCATGTGTAAGCTCAGCTGATGCCTCCCTGGACATTGGGAAGGACCCATGGATACAGTCCTCCAGCTCCTGCAAGACAGGGGGAGACAGAAACAGCTGCCTAGCCACATGATTGATGTAGTTGGCGTAGAACGTGACAAGGACAAATGGGATCAGGACCTGGTGGAATTCATTGTCATTGTTTTCTAAAAAAAGGTAAGTATTTGGAAATTTGCATTGATTTTATTTTTCATGCTACCTTTGTGTGTTTCCTCTTTACTGGCGGCTTTGGCAGGCTTGGCCATTCTTGGCGCAAGAAGTTGAGTGTGCAATTCAGTATCATATTTCCTTGCGCGCTTTGCAGGTTTCAGGTGGGCATACATTTCAGGGTTGTCAACCCAGACAGATGGCGCAGAAAGATTGTACGCCTTAAAATGAAGGCCCCAACCACTGTGTGGGGTTCCTGGTCACCAGTCCCCAAAGTGTGTCCTGGGTCATAGCCAGGGACCGGCTTGGAGGAGTTGTCATTCTCCAACAAAGGTGAATGGTTGGTTAGGAGCTTATACTTGGCCTGCATAAGAGCAAACTCTTCCAGTATCTTCCCAATCACTAGGCAAGCGTTTCCACCATACACTTGTACTTCAACAGGTGTCAGCTCTTTTGTAGGCCATACCAATCCTGTAATAGCCTAGCAAACTCTCCCCTGATAAACTCCCTTCCTCTATCTTTCATTTCAAGATGCCTAGTCATCTTTTCCCACTCCTTCTGGGCAGACTTACTAGATACAAACTTTCTGCACCCTAGGCAAAGGGATTCCTTGTCCCCTGGACTAGGATAGAAAATGTGGTGTAATTGACTCATAGAACTTATATTCTGTTATCACAGGAAATTTGGATAGGGGTTGTAATAGGCGTTTTATTCACAGTCAGAAGAAAGATCCCCTTAGAAACCTTCTTATATATGGCCTTGGGATAGGGAATAATGAGGGTTTGTGCCAGTACTTGGAGTACTTTAAAAATCTCTTGGACTTCTTGTACTTGGTCTTGAGCTCCTGCTCCTTGGCCTTGGGCTCCTGTGGTCTGTTCCAGCTCTGGCTTACTACGCTTGGTCTTTTTCTCCTTCTGTAGCTCTTGTGGCCTTTGTAATCCACTTGATCCAGTCCCTGAAGAGTCTCAGATAGCTCTCCCCTTTACAGCCCTTTGTTTCAGACCAAAAACCTCTCTTAGAACTCTGGTTTTTCAAAGCTTAAACTATCCAGTTTTTCTACTTTCAAAATATATTAAACTTTAAAACTTACTTCAGCCAATGAAAGCCCTGAAATTTCTGCTACTGCTCCTCATTTTTTAGGATTTAACTCTCAAGTTAAAGCCCTTAAAACACTGATCAAATAGACTTCAGCTTGCAGTCAATCAAACGCCTTGCTTCAACAGTTTTGCTAAAATAGTTTATCTGGATGACCCGTTCCTGACCCTGGTTTGAACTCCAAGCTGTCCTGCTCCAGGTAAACCACTGCTCCACGTTTCAAACAGGTTTGCTGTAATTCCCGTCACATTTCCCCGGCAAATCTCAAGCGCTTCCACATATGATTTACTTAGGCAATTTTTGACCCCTTGATTTTACAGCGCTTCTCCGTGTTTCACTCAACGTTTTGCAACTTTGAACCCGCTTGCTGCTTGTCCTTTCACCTCTCCTAGTTGTTCTTGGCAAAATTTGCTCTTTTGCCCTCATAGTTTCTCTGTTCCATATCTGGCCTCTTTCTGGCTTCTTTCTGACTCAATTCTTCTTTTACTATAAATTTATAGTTCTAATAAACTATATATTATTTTTCCTCCTTTTTCTTTTTAATTTTATGATATTAAATCCTTTTTTAATCATAATCAGGAAGTATTTAATTATTATTTAACTGCTTCTTTTCATCTATTATCCTCTCAAAAGACACTAAAACAGTTCTTCCAGCCTCTATATACAGTCTGGCTAGTTCCTTCAGGTTATCTCCTGGTCCTGCACTCACATACTCTCAGCTCTTCAGTCCTTCAACACAAACTTCTGGACCTTTTCCCTCCTGCATTATGATCAGCTAGTCCTGCATAATAATCTTCTTGTCCTTCAGCTTATCCTCAACCAGTTCCTCAATCAATCCTCACTAAGAACCTCCTTTGTTCCTTCTACACACTGAACTATATTGGTTCCCACAATTCAATATGAATTAACAGTCCACCAACAAACCTCACTGTGTTTAAACAGTCCCTCTTGCTAGTTTTCTCTGTTAATTCTGTGAACCACCTTGGTTCTTTATCTCAGTCCCCATTACCAGAACTTTTAGACCCAGGCATGAGTCTACATTAAACTGGTGTTTGACTGGGCCCTTGCAAGTGGAAATCCACTTAGGCCATTTAATCATAGATCAATGTTTATGTGTTGTCTTTACTCACCCAGGTGATTAAGTCTGGGCTTTCAGTTGCAGAGTAATCAGCTCCACTTCCCAGAGGCCTGATCACACAAGTTCTGCAGCTTGCTTCCCCAAGCAAACTACCTTGGTGACACCTCTGAGCAAATCTATGCCCTCCAATGCTCACTTTGGGTTCCCCCAAAGCTCCCATAGGGGCAAAACAAGAACACCCTACCAGTCTGTTAGGTAGGGTGCTTGCTCACAGACCTCCTGTAAGCGTATTAGGGTATGTAGAGCCCTCAAAGCTCTTCCCCTCCCTGGCAGCCCGCGTTACCCACCAGGGGTCCAAAACCTACTCCCCCCAGACAGACAAAGTTCCCTGCTTGCTATTTCAGTCTTCACCCTTCTGCAGCCACATTTCCCTGTAAGGTGAAGCACTATAGCCCACAGCAGCCAATTTCTTCTGCTGGGTGGAGGCAATATCTGCCTCTGGTAGTCCTATGTTACCTACCAGCCAGGCCTTACTTACCCTAGTAGTCCCATGTTACCTACTAGGCTCACCCTACTTACCCCTAGTAGCCCTATGTCACATACTAGCTTACAGCGTCACCAGCTAACCACACAGTGTCACTCTTCAGCATAGTGTCTTTACTTGAAGCCAAATCAACCCTTGACTGCAAAACAACACACATGTAGATCACCACACACCTTCTTCTGAATTTTTAGTAAGCACTCAATTGTCTTCTTAGGGGTGTCTGGTATTTTGGTCATAAGGGCCTTTGCAGACACCTTGTCTATTTTCTCCCCTTCAATGACAGCAGACTTAACTCTTGCTTTGACCTTGCAGTCAATCTCTTTAATTTCAGCAATTGCTGAGTCAAGGTCTTTTAGCAGCTTCTCCAATTTTCTCATTGATTTTTTACTAACCTTTTCATATGTTTTTATAGCTTTTGCTCCAATAAATTCTGTATTGTGTTGATACTGTTGCCACTTTGTTTATTCCTTTTTTTTCCCATCTACTACATTATCCCATCTTTTTACCCATTTTGTATATGTTTTATGCTCATATCAATATGTGTTGTTTGTGTTGTGTTGGCATTGTCCCTTAATTACCATATTATTTTTGGCGCTTTGTAAAGACCCTTGTGAAAACATTAACAACAATTTGGTGATCAGTCTAAATTTGGATTAGAAAATTATAGGTTAATTGTATTTAGATAAAGTTGTTCTCTGATCTGAATTCAAAACCTTAATGATAAACTTTAAGCCAATCAGGAGCCAAGTGATAAAGTGGTTGTTGTGACATAAAGGGTCACCCAATAATTCTTTGATGCATGTGCACTAATTAATATGATTGGCTGGTTGTTTTTCATTGAGCGCCATTGTTGCTGTGGCAAGTTTGTTGATGGACTAGTGCTAACCCAGCAGCTGATTGAGCACTAGTCCATCAACAAATTGCCACAGCAACAATGGAGCTCAATGAAAAAACAACCAGCCAAATCATATTAATTAGAGCACATGCATCAAAGAATTATTGGGTGACCCTTTATGTCACTACAATCACTTTATCACTTGGCTCCTGATTGGCTTAAAGTTTATCATTAAGGTTTTGAATTCGGATCAGAAAACAACTTTATCTAAATACAATTAACCTATAATTTTCTAATCCAAATTTAGCTGATCATCAAACTGTTATTAATATTTTCACAAGGGGCTGTGTTTAAGTGCCAAAAATAACTGTGTTCTGGATCTAGATACATGACATAGTAAATATATGATTTTATAGAAATAAACTGAACATAAAGAATAAAACCAACTATAAACAAAGTAGAACATGAACAATTGAAATTCAAAATAAAGATAATATAAATAGAAAATGTTTGGTAACAGGGGGTTTATTGGGGCGGGGAAGAGTGATGCCAAGTAGGCAGAATAGCCCAGGAAGGAAGGCGTAGAGGCAGTGTTGGTCTGGGGGGTCTGGGATTGGGTGGATGGGGCTGAAAGGTGGGGGATGGTGGTGGCAGGGGTAGGGGTAAGAGGATTTTGCAAGATGGCTGCCATATACCGCTTGTCATATTTCACATCTGTCATTGGCTGGATGGGCTGGTAGGTGGCAGTGGCACAAGGTGGGAGGCGCTTATCCTTACATGATTGGTTGCCCATATTCACATGGAAAACTATTTGCGCAAACAAGTCATCCACCATTTGGTGACCAAAGAGGGAATTGTGGTCAAGGACCCCAAGATAGAGGCCATTGAAAGCCTGAGGGTGGCGCTCCTGGAGTGTATCTCCAAGATTAAAGAGCACAATATCAGCCAGATGAATGTCTGTGTGACTAGCTGGGTACGCAGAGGCCTGGTGCCTGCGTTGCTGGATGGCCTCAAGGGCAGTGGAGCTACCCTCCATCTGGTGGCTCAAAAAAACACTGGTACTTGGAATTTGAGCCATCCCAAGAGCCAAGTAATCCACTGAGGATGTGGCTATACTTGTAGCCATTGATGAAATCTGGGGTGTCTGATAGCAGACAAACCCCTAGGCTGAAATAGCCAGAAATGCATCAATGAAAGTCCCCATCTTAACCTTATTCCTTCCTCTTTGGGTGGTGGCTCTTCCTTGCTCATCAAAATTGTCAAACAAAATTGATAACTTGTAGTACAAGACAAAAATGATGTTATCTGTTAGACTAGTCAGGCATCAGACCAGGGTTGATTTGATGGTGAGGGTCATACAGGGAATCCTTGGCGCTATCTTATTGGTTGCTGGCAACATTTTTAAGAATCCTTATTGAAGCAAATCATTTCCATGCATCCAGAGCTGCACCATGCGCTCAGATACCCAAATGCCATGGTGCTCAAGTTGCTTCCAGACCTGGATTAAGGGAAGCTTGGGGTTCTGCTGGAGGAGGTCAAGCATAATAGGGTACACCTCAGTGATTTGGGACTCATGGGCCTTTTTGGGCTTCTTGGCTGTCCCAATCAGATTCCCCTTGTTCATTAAACTGTTGAACTCCTGCATTATGATGTCTCAGGTAAATTACAATTGGATTGCAATCTGATCCTAGGACAGACCCTGTAGGTTCAGTGCCACAATCTTCTGGAGAATTTGGGCGGTGATGATTTGTTGTTTGGGGCACTGGGCCAGGGGAGCTGAAGCCTGATTGGCTGTAGGGGGCAGGTTGTCTGTTTCAGGAAGTTGTTCTGAATTGAGGTTGCCATCCTGATTGGTTGGTTGACAGGCAGCTTGTGCTGGGGTGGGTATGGGAGTGGGGGAAGAGCTAGACACTAAGTGGCTACTGAACAAGTTTAAACCATATGGGTTGGGGGTCAGGTACAGGTTGGCTTCCTCATTATCTGCATCAAAGGCTTGGGTATAAACAGGTGCCTCCAAGTTCTGAGCCTTGCCTCCATTGAAGCTGGCTTGGCTGCTGGAACCGTCAAAGATATTGCTGTTAAAAACCATTGTAAAAACCCTAGGATAAAATCACTAAAAGTAGAAGTTTTAAGATTTAATAATTTATTTTTATTGTAATCATGATTCCACATTTGAAAGGTTCTCAAAAACATATCCACATAAATAAGGAGCCATGAAAATGAATAAATTGCCTCTGTTCCTAAATTAGATAGCTGTTGATTGGCTATTAAATTGCATAGTTATCTAGTTTAGGCTGCTCATACTGCACATCTTGTGTGACTTCATTTTGTTTTGTGCTTGTGGAATCTTGCTTCTAGATTGCTCTAATTTTGTGTCATTTTAGTCCTTCTGTTGGTGCCCCATATGAATCCTGATTGGATTATAATATACTCTAGAACAGCATCCATTCATCTCACTTCTTGAATCAGATCATTTGGTTTGTGGTTTGAACTATGCTGTTTGATGTTTGATATAATTTTGTATAAAGGGCTAGTAAATTTTTTTTTTGGTTTGACAGTTTGTTTATTAACCAAAAATATTTAAATTAATTGAGCCCTGAATCTTGTGCAACTTGTATTTTGTTCAAATCTGAAATCATTTTGTTTAAATATGAGGTATTTTTGGTTGTTGCCATAGCTTTTAAAACTACTGTATTTGTGTTTCTGTTAGAGGAAGAAATGTAATTCTTTACACACCGTATTTGAGGACCTCTTTGGTGATGTGCAAAATATTTTGGCCACTAGCACCAAGATTTGAGGTATATGTGAAGTTATTTATTTTGGGTATTTCCTAGGTCTATATAATAACAATGGATGGTTTCAACCTTTTGTGTTTATTGAACATAGGGTACAGTGACACTGCTGGGTAGAATGTATTGAAGTATATCATGATGCTTTTTTTGAGCATATATTTGCTCTTGAGGACCTTTTCTTGAGTGACCCTTGCTATGCCCAGTGAGAAGCCCAATTTGAGATCTCCTGTTAATATCATGGTCCAGTCAGAGTATTTTGCTGCTGGTGAAGAGCAGATGCTTTAAAGCATAGCCCTGAAAGGGTTTCTGAGGTAAGCTATCACTTTCCTGGACCATACTTGATGATCATGGGGTACCTTTAGGTAAGACCCATATTTTCTGCTTGTCTTCTCAGAGGGTGCTGCTGTGTTCTGAAGACCAGGGTAAATCTGTGGTTAGTTGGCCTTTTTATATATCCAAGTCTTCCCAGTAATAGCCCCATTTTATTAGACAGTAGACAACTGCACCCAATTCCTTACCATGGACATGAGGTATTTTCTTACCCTTCAGGAGTTTTTAAGGATTTTACACAACCCAAAGGAACTCCTTGTCAGTTTTCTGTATTCACAGTACCCCTTTAACAGCAATGCCATAGGTATCTGTCAGGGATCCACTCATTGGGAAGCCTCTCCCCAATTGAATGGAGAAGAGCTCCCAAGTTGAATTTGATCAGAGTTGAACCTACTGGGATTCCTATCATTAGCATGTATAGAAGATGACCAAATAGATGAATCTTCCCAGGAAGAGAGTGAAGTGATTGAGAAGATAATAGACATGGTGTACCCCAAGACCAACCAGGGGGCCTTGGGGTAGATGATTGGTGGGAATCAAGTGTTTTAAATAAGGGACATGTCTTTGATGCAGACCAAAACAATATCAAATTGAGGTCTTCAGATTTGTCAGTAGGAGTTGGTTCAGGGTTTTTGAAGTTAACATTTGCTTGCCCATAATTGATTAACACACACAAAGTCCATACAAAGAAGATGAACTTCATGTTGGTGGGGGAACCTTTAGAATCTATTAATCAAGTGTTTATAATTGAGAATATAGATGTATTGGGTTGATAGGAAATAAAGAAATTGTTGGAGAATTTGGATGTGAGGAATTTGTCAGTTTAAATACTGACTTCAAGTGAGGAAGGGAACATTGTGGTTACCAAGTGTATCTGCAAGAGTGATTTGAGAAGTATTGCCTTGCAGGACTGCAGAGGCTGCAGCCTGCAATGAAGAAGAGGAAGGTTGGGATATTGATTGCAGTATTTTACCTTGCTTTGGTTGGGAATGAAATCTGGGGTGGATGAGAAGTATTCCTTGGCTTGGGTGGTTTGCTGGATTTGATTGGATACTTAGGTCCCTGAATATCTGGTTTGGATATCCTTTGCATTTAATTTTGGATTGATTGGTTGTTTTATATTTATCAGAGTCCAAAAATAATGCTGAATTGTTATTTTTGTCTGGGACCTTGATTTTTGTTTTTGAAATAAAATTTATATTCTGGCCTTGATTTTCATGTTTGCTTTTGTTTTTGCTTTTGAAGTTAAATTTAAAACATTTATTAATCAATTTCAAATGGGCTTTCAAATTTGTTTCATTTAGAGATTTGATTTTGTCCTTTGTTTCTGATATAGCATTTATAAATGCAACTTCTGGTTTCTTAATGATTGCAAAACAATTAAAATTTGATTCCCAATTTGTGTTAGGGATGGAATCCCTTACAGTATCTGTCTGCAGTGTTTAGATTCTATCTAAGCTGGGTACTGCTGAATGGGCACTGTTACTACATGCTCTTTGATCCAGCTGTAGTTGCAATCTCTGAGAGGAGTCCAATCAATCTCTTTTTTCAGGACTAGGATTTTAGGCTGGGGGCAATCAACCCTCCCCCACTCAGTAGGTATCTTCTGATATATGTGGTCATGTCCAGCAGGGGGCAAAGGTTATATTGTTTCTGGGTGGTGGCATATCAATTATGGCTACAATTCTCTCTAGATCTGGCCTTGCTCCATCTTTGCTGATAACCTAGCCTAGGAAGGGCAGAAGTTTGGAAAGGAGATCAACTTTAGATGGCTTATAAATTATCTGGTTGCTCAAGTGGGTTGTGAGCACTGGGTGAACATCCTCCCCATGTTGGTCCAGGCTAGGGCTGTAGATGTTAGTGTTGTCTAGGTACGCTGGGGCTCCCTTTCCCAAATGGCTTTAAAGGCTTTGTTGACAAAGGTCACCAGGGCACTGGGGCGTCAGCCATGCCAAAGATTTAAAAAATAATTAAAGGGATCATATCTGGTCCCAAGCTACTGATTTAGATCCATTCCCAGGGTTGAATCAGATCATGTTGCATCCTGTAGTATGGTTGACCCTTGTAAAGATTTTTACCCCTATAGAGGATCAAAGACATCATCAGCTAAAGAAAGGGTAACTGCTCTTAACTGTAGCTTGGTAAGCATTTCACCAATTGGTTATGAGGAATAAGTAGACATCATGTATGCTAAAGAGAAAGCTGTTGACACCAAATGAGGACTTGGAAATTTAAATAAGCCTATTTCAAAAATCTCTGCATAGTTATATTTTAGCCATAACTCTTTTGTGGTGTCAGTTGACATATGGGTCTTGCCTTTGAAAAACTTCCCTTGAGGTTAGCCCCATGCTAGATAATTCTATTGGGAGATGGCCCATGGATTCCTTGTGGGAGATGGAAAAAGACTTGTGGGCCAGGGTTAGCAAACATGGATCAGGGTAGTGAGAGGCCTCTATATCCCTAAGATGGGTGATCTGGTGGGGACTGGAGGGCTAGTCCAATTTTCTGGGCCCTTTCCCTACTCTTATGGTGTGAAACTAAAAGATCTGCACCTATCATGAGGGTGTCAAGGTGTGTGGGTGGGCAGGGAGCTCAAACCTCTGGGATACTGGGCAGGGAGCTTCCTCAACCAGCATATAATCTGGTATTTCTACCCGGTCAAAACCCAGCGCTGCATCATACTTGAGTACATTTGGCCTATTAGAAGTGTTATAGATGCCTTCTTTCTGGGCTCATCCTGGTTTAGCTACTTTGGCTACTACTACTTCTTTGTTGCCCACCATATTAGCCCTTCTAAAATTAGTCCAGGGGATCAGCAGCCCACAGGACCAGGAAACTGTTTGCTAACCTGGATCCATCTGCTCCAGTGTAAAATAAAGCTGTGCTGTAGTAGCTTCAAGAGGAGAGAGGGGAATTAAGATATTCTTTTCCATCTGGGGAGCAGGCAGTATGGGATTGTTGGAGGGTACTTGGATCCTGGTTATTTAGCTTACATCTTGGCCTATGTACAAGTCATATTATGGGGGCTTCCCTAAGCGCTTCCCTGCTCTTTTCTGTGTCTGAGGTTTCCTTGGTGCTCTGCATGTGATCAGCTTGAGGGGAAAAGTTCCTCCTCTGGGATTGGAGTTGATGGGGAAAGGGGTCTTCCTGGTGGGGCAATAACCTTTCCTGTGGTTGTTCTCCCCTTGCGTTTTTCAACGTGCTGTAGACTATCTGAATTTTCAGGAGCTGGGTTCTCTTTCTGGAGGGTTCTGGAAGATTTGGGCAGCTGCTCAGCTAAAGATGCCCTGCAGGATAGAATGGGAGGCCACTATAGAAGTTCATCCAGTAGAAGGGTTGTCAAGGCTGATATGGCTGGGTACTCAACCTTGGATGCCCCTGTAGGTGGGGATATCCTTAGCTTGGTTCCTGGCAGTAATATTTTCTTGGGACCTGGGCAGCTTCTCTGTCCATTTTTTGGGCTCAAAATTTCCTTAAAGGCTGTTTCAAACAGGTCCCCCTCTGTTCCCAAGTTGGGCTGATGCCAATTTATTTCCCTACAAAATTGGCAGCCATGCTTGATGGTCTGAGTGAGATTTAACTTAGCCAGATAATTTGGGGATATCCACCTGGTGAGAATTCAGTTTGGGTGTTTCAAATACCAAGGGTGGGTTTCCTTGATGTAGTTCAGAACAACACCTATATCTCTTCAGAGGGAATGTGACATAATACTATGGATGGAATCCTGGGGGCTGCCTACAGCCTGGGTTGGTCCAAGGTGCACCTTTAAATGAGGAAGTTTAGCTGTTAAATGGGTACAGGAGCATTCTTAAAAGATGAGGGATCCTTCAGAGACACCTTTTTCCTCCTTGTAGGCTCTCTGACTAGTAGCTTGGGGCATATATTGGGTCTTCTAATGTATAGGAATTTTTCTTTAGGTAAACTAGTTGTGGATACCCTCTTTCTGATTTTGCTGTTTATTATATACTTCTGAGATGTTTATAATAAGATTTAAAGGGAAAATTAAATAATATTATGGTACCTTTATTCAATAGAATATTAGTATTATATATTTATATGACAAGCCACACAGTGCCTATGTAGATCATTCATGCCATGTGGTCCTGGGAAGAGTTGGATTACTTGATAACCCTGGGATTGATTCAAGTGTGGCAACTGGACTAAGTCCTAGTACCACCCCTTTACTTGACATACAAGTGATTTCCAAGGGAAAGTGTTTCCTGAGGGGGAGTGATTGAAGATGTTTCATAACCCTGTACCAGTTACTTCTACCCTGATCTGCTGCCATTGAGTTATGAGAGGTATGATGTCCATCTATTCATGGGGTATCCTTCCCCAGCACAAGTCTATCAGGACTATGGAGGTTCTGGTTAGATGCCCAGTCTGGGATAAGGTCAAACTTTGGTAAGCCAGATGATGTGGGTTACTTAAAATGTTATATAGGTATACTGGTTAGATGTAAAGGGGTTGGCGTTATATTGTTGCTATTAAAGCTTGGAATTGAAAGGCTCATCTTTAATCAAGTTCTGGAATGGTTTCAATTCCGCCAACTTTGATGTGGGAGATTGGCTGGGGCGAGGGGTCAGGAATTTGTTGGGAGGGTTTATCATCCCAAGCTGGCGGTAGATACGGTTGTTGAATCAGGCCAGTTGGGACCGGGTAGCTTTATCTCTTGATGGGAAGTGGGAGGATTAGCTCTCCCTAAAGATAGGGGATCTCTAGCAGGTAAAGTTTTTATTGGTTTATTGGGATTTTAACATCATCCTAATAAAATGATGGGCAGCTCAGGGAGCTAAATGGGATGGTTATTGGGGTAATATAAATTTAAACATGAGGCGTTTAAACTAGGATATGATTGATTTCAGGGGCACTGAGGTGAAGCAACATTGTTGGATCTTTGAAGACAAACGTGATGATACTGTGATAAAACAAGAGCGTCATCTCCTCCGCCATAATGGTAAATACATTTGAATAGTCAGGCTTGTCAAAAGCAATAAAGGGTACTAAAATAAGATGATCTAGTTTTTTTTGCGAGAATTGACTTACAGCTATGTGGTTTCCAAAAGAATATTTAGATTTAGTATTTTATTCGTTTGTATGATGAGGTGGAAGATTGTACAGGCTAGCTTAGTACAATGAAAAGGAAGGGGAGTTGTGCGGGTTAAACCACAGCTTGAGAAGCAAGACATAGCCAAGAAAGAATATGGAGGATAGTATAACATAGCTCCACTGGCGATGGATGCGTTCATGGAGGTGGCTCAGGATGGGTTCCAACCCAATCACTACAAAGTTTCCCATGGCTACGGAAAGAAAGATGATGCTGACAGCAATTGCCTTCATCTTGTCTCCAACATGCGAGTAAGCAAACAGATTGCAGGCGGGGATCAGGATGGCATCACCCAGGCTGAACAGCACCCATTGCGGGATCTGCCATGCTCCATTCAAGCACCCCTCGCAGGAAACCGTCACGTTGTTCTTCAGCACCTGATTAGTGGCATTCTCTGTCACCCAGTATTTCAGGATTGTTGAGATAAAGAAGGAACTCAGCACAAAGCAATACCCAATCGCCACTCGCATGCCCGCCGTCAGTTTCACCCCAACGCTATCCAGCCAGGGGAAGACACCAAAGCTGACCAACGGAATAAACCCAATCACCAGAAATGCCCCGTACATGGAGCACGCCTCCGTGGGAACTTTGAAGCCAAACACACGCTTCTCCATCATCTCGTATTGGTTCTGCCACTCAGTTGCATTCTGCTCGTGCAGCCCCCAAGCAAACACCAGCGGCACAAACATCCCCACCACGTGCAGAAACTGCCTCGCCTCTTGAATCAAATCCACGCTGTAAGCATCGCCTGCCAGCTCCAGCCAATCATCCGCTATATCCCCCTGCATCTTCCTGCTTAGCGCATGCCCCACTAGCCGGCATAGCTTCCACGGCAAAAACTCCCCCTGAGGCGGAATCACGCGGTAGTAGCACCGTCCACAGGCAAAGATCACCAACGAGAGCAGCACCGCCAATGCCGGGACAGCGTATGCCAGCGGATAGCACGCGCCACCAAAACATTCAACTCCATCCTTTAGCATTGGGATTGACGTCACTGCCAACAGGATCCCAATGTTCATGGCCAATATGTACGCAGCATAGAACTTGTCTAGCCCCTTGGCACCACGGAACTGGTCCCCAGCATGGGATGTCACACACGGCTTGGCACACCCTGACCCCAATGCCACCAGCACCGTTGGCAGCAGGAAACTCCACAGCGGGTACGTGCCAAAATCCCCCACCAAGCCATCTACCGAAAACAGAGTCATCAGAACATTGCCCAGAGTATGCAGGCTAGAGAACAGGATCACCGTCTGGAACTTGCCCAGGTACGAGTCTGAGATGGCCCCGCCCAAAATAGGGAACAGGCAAACCAGCGCATTGAACAAATGCACGTACGCCTTGGCCTGGGCCTCACTCATGCCAAACCCCGCCTTCAGGTACTGATTTAACAGGGCGCGGGTGCCAAAGAAGCTGAACCTTTCGCAAAGCTCATTTGGGAAGATAAACCCCACTACCCACAGCTTACTTTGCTTCATAATCAGCCATCCCCACCCCAATCCAGCTTTATACTCCACAAGGCCGCACATTTTTGCTGGCCACATGAATGGATGAGAAACCCAATTAATTCGATTCCCTGCCCCCGTCCTGGGTTTCTTCCTGTCAAAACCTCCATTGACATTAGTGGACAGTCAAATTGAATTTGCCACCATATCGGGTATGAAACCAATTTGGGAATCCCAGCCAATCAAACCCATTTCAAATCATGCGACCCTCTTTGACGTGATCTAGTTTCTACTTGGAAATCAAAAATAAATATTTCATAACAACACATCCAATAAACTCTCTCAAATACTGTCAACGTCGATTCTATGGTGGCTAAATTAGCCTAAATTGCATGATATATCCCCATATATTGTTTAACTACCAACTTTGACGCTATGGCTATTGCCAGAGTTATAGAACACTACATCTCGTTATGAGTCAAGTGGACTTGATAGAACCCCCATCCCATCCTTACTAGTTCAAGTGCCACAGCGATCAACCAATATATTATCAATTCCATCCCACATCACTTGAACTTATCATGGATCCTTGAAATCAACTGGCATCAACTTATCACTGCTACTTCCCTATATTGATCTGATCACAGCTAAGCGTTTATAAAATCTAAACCCATACCAAGCTAGTCTATAGATACCGGTCCTTCTCTTCCATAGCTCAATTACCCTACGCTTCAATAAAATGCAAAGCTTCCCATCCAACCCTGAGTACCAATAATCAATCAAATGGCACTAAAGTTGTAACCACAAGCTTAACAAAAATTTATCTCCGTGGATGAACGAACTTTGGTTGATAATTAACAGCCTCCCAACCTTATCTTAGCTCTCAAGAGATAATTCAACCTCGCTTTGAACCACGCTATATGTCCATTCCCGGCCTCCGACCAATCAAACTGCAGGGACCTTTTTCGAGATAGCTTCCATAAAAACCCATGCCCCGATTTGAAGCTACTTAGCCTCGAACCCCCAAACAATACCTTATTGTTGGCAACACCGCCCATGTCGACACTATAGTAAAGCGCGATTTCCGCTCTTAATAATGTCGACACTTTTTTAATTGTTTGAACACTTTACCGTAAATATTTTTAATATACAAATCCACATATGGCACCTTAAATCGACCCCAAATATCTCATAAATGCAATAAAAAGTATGCCATAATTAATAAGAATAAGGAGGAATAAGGAATTATTTTCTATACTACTATATAAAAAATACTCTTTACTATAAAAACATTTTATATTCCTAGAATAATTGGAACCTCAACAATACATACAATAAGTAAAGACAAAGATCCTGTAAACACACGAAAAAGGGTTAGATGATTTTTTATTCAGTATACTTCATATAAGCACAGCTAAAAATACCTCTTGCTTTACAGATACATCAACAAAACACAAGATATCTCTGTATACCCTCACCTTGAAGCTATATCACAAGCTTACCATTTATAACTAATAAGATTGGTACATTACTAAACAAATAAAGAATGTAAAGATTTTGGAGTAAAAAATATAAAGGCAAAGCAAAGCAAGGGTTAGTGGGCTAGTTGAAGTCACCACCAAGGGCAGTAGCAGCATCCTCAAGGTGACTTCTGCTCTTTCCCACCTTAAATTCTTCTTACCCACCTTCTGTTCAGCCATCTGGGAGTCCTGCTCCTTGGACTTCTTCTTGGGGGCCACCTGGCTGTTCAGGCCCCAGAGCTTGGAGAAGGCCCTTCCCTGCCCCCTGCAGCTTCCGGAAGAACTTGTCAAAGTTCATATTGGCACCAAGCTTAGATGTGAGGTGCTTGTGCCAACTCTCAAGGCTGGATGTTATCTTCTTCTCCCCATTTATTTAGGGGCAACCTCCAGAATCAACTCATACAGCATGGAACATCCTCCATGTCAAGAATTTCAAAAATTGGTTTTGCTTTATCTCTTATGATTTCAATTGAAAGCTCAAAAATAAAAATCAAACATTGCTTTTATTGTCAGTGCCAATTATTTAATCCAGAAAAAGCATTCTTTAATATTGAAAATAAGAAAAATATTTTTGATGATTGTCAACATGGAGGATGTTTCATGCTGTATGAGTTAATTCTGGAGGTTGCCTATTCAGGCACTGTGGCAGTTCCCAGGCACAGTACCCCCATTCTTTCCTCTACTAACAATCAACTTATTGCTAACCCACTGCTTCTCTGTCTTAAGATTGAGTACTCCACTCTAATTGCTATTGAGATAATTGGAATTAATACATTGATACAATTTGACAATGGATTCCTTAAGTTGATTTCCTCAATTCCAATTGAATTCAGCTGGTGGAGCTAAAATACTCAGGGTTATTATCAACCCATATGAGTTTGATAAACACAGCTTTTAACCTTACACTTAACACATAATTTGACATTTTCTTTTGTTTAGTAGTTGAAGTTGGTGTTTAGTAAGCCTTAAATAGCTTTAGGATTATTAGTATATTGTATCTATAATTTATTTTAGTTAAACTTTAGTGCATGGCTTTAGCTAGTTTAGATAGCCCAAATTTACGACATTCTCAAAGCCCTCAAAGCAGCCCTTGAAGAAGGCAGAGCACCTCTTCACATAACCATCTTCCTGGATGGCCTCAAATCCAAGCTCAGTGTGCCCAGGCTTTACAAAAACCAAGACAGCAAGCTGGTTCATGGCAAAGTGGCACTTCCCCTTACAATTTGTTTAGGTGCTTGCCAAAGAGCTCTTTCTCACTCTTAAGATGCTTGATGAGGGCCTGACTAAAATGGAAGAAGCAGCCCTGAAATTCTCTATCAAAAGTAGTCTCAAAGACTCTGAACTGAGAAAGCTCAAAGTTCATAATTATAGGCTTTGACCCAGGGGTGTGCACACAAGCAAGCTGC
The DNA here is from genome assembly GCA_014839935.2 of Entomophthora muscae. Lineage (NCBI taxonomy): Eukaryota > Fungi > Entomophthoromycota > Entomophthoromycetes > Entomophthorales > Entomophthoraceae > Entomophthora > Entomophthora muscae. The sequence continues at coordinate 2,621 of QTSX02003975.1, read as the reverse complement.
TCAGCGGCACAGTGAAACTCATCCTTCTTCAAGGAGGAAGGGTCTGTACAGTTGGGTGTGTAGGGGGAAGCTTGTCAGTGGGGAGAGAGGTTAGAGCATCTTTGATGATCCTAACAGCTCCAGCATAGACCTCTGCCTTGGCACTTGGCAGGACCTAGGAAACTGGAGGGACAACCTGGGCATTGAACTGCCTGTACAGAGCCAATGCTGCCTGAAAGAGGTGGGGAATGTTGCAGAAATGATGTCCTGCAGCCAAGATGTTGCAACTCATGAGCTGCTCCAGGTTTTCTCTATGGCATTGGCTATGACCCTACCCTCTCTTCCTGCCCATTTTCATGGAGCAGGAGAGTCTCTCCACCCCCTGTAGTTTTGAGGGCATTAGAGAGGGACATATCTTCAACACTTGCAGTGCTCTAGGCCAGTGAGTCAAAGGCTTGGTGCCAATTACTAACAAGCTTGACCAACTGAGTGTGGGTTGGCACCCTCTTCAGATGGGTTTTTTTAAAGGTACTTGCAATCAAGCACAGCCAGCTGGGGATGGTTTGGCTTTTAGAGGTGGTCATAATCTGCACCAGGTATCATTTCAGAGGGCAGGTAATGATGATGTTTGGCATGGTGCAGGTATGCTTGCCTTTAATTGGCTGCATGTGGCGCTACTGCTCCTAGGAGGTCAACAAGGTGTGTCCTAGATCAATGTCAGAGACCAGAATCTTGGGATGACATTCTCAGTGATACTAGTTCTATGGAAAAGATAATGGTAAACTCCTTAAATTGTTTCAAAAGGGATGATAGGGGTTGAGAAAGTCTTTATTAACACAGAAGGAAGATACCCCTAGAAATATTCTATTATATAACTTATTATTGATCTTAGATGATCTGCTCTTGCTCTTGCTTGTAAACCTTTTAATTGGCCACTATTTTGGAGTTTTTTTTTGAACAGCTACTCCTTTATCAGGGACTTCTGAGCACTTTAGAAGGCATCTGATTACTCTAAACCAACCAGATGTGTAACAAGCAAGATGTATATTAATCACCCAACAAAGACCCCACTTGCAATCAAAAGAGTTCCAAAAGACCCCTTCAACTTTCCAGTCAGATTTTTACTTATAGCAGCCTTGTTCTCAACATTTACAGCTTCATAATGACTTTCTTCAAAAAATTCAACTATTGGCACTCGCTTTTCCCTGTAACAAAATAATCTTACACATTTACTTTCTCAGAAGCTTAAAGTATTGATTTAAAATTTTCTCAATAATACTTTAAGATCTTTTCTTCCAACCAATAATATTCATCAGTAAATATGCCCTCAACTCAACCAATGACTGCAGCGTCCAAAACTTCACTGTTTCTGAAGTTTCATTGTGATCCAACTTGGAAATAAGTTTCCACCAACAAACTGCTTGAAGTGTTAGTCCTTTGCACACCAAAGCGTTAAACGGTTCCCTGTTTCAGCACCAGTCTTCCCTGCATTCAATCTTAACTAATTTTAATAGTAGTTTCATTTAAATTTATTCTTAATTTTTTTGATGTTTTGCACAGATCTTTACCCTTATAGTAAGCCCCAAGGAAATGTTCCACCAGAACAGCTTTGTATTCTGCAATTTCCTCAACATTCCTCCTTGATTTTTCTATTGCAACAAAACCATGGGAAAATATTCCACCTTTTGCTACCTTAGCAAAGCAATTTGAAGAAATTTGGGTACATTTCCCCAAATGGCTCCAACCTTAGCCTAATAAATAGCACCTAGAATAGCTATTAAAAAACTTATCAAGCCCTTACATATGGCCTCAACCCTGGCTTCCTTTTGGTAGTACTTGTCACTCAACACCTCATACTCAGTAAATAAGTCTCTACAAGTGAATCAACCTAGACTTGATCCTCATCAGTGACCTACATTTCAGGTCATCAGAAGCAAGAATTGTTGCAACCAAGTACCAGACTTTCCCACCAACATATCTTACATTACACAGGGGGAGCTTGATGAGTTGCCCCTTGTTGTATCTAACAACATGAATCAATCTGGTGGCAATATCAAACTGTAGGCACTTTCTCCTAATTAGGAGCGTTACCAAATTGACCTGCTGATCCCTGCACAAGTTATTCCTTGGCTTCAAAACCTACATGGAACATGCTACTATGCCACCCCCTTGTGGCTTTCCCAATATAGTATATTAACCACAATATTCTACAGTAAACAATACCTTATTCTATTTATTATTGTCCTTTCTATTGGACTGTTGTCTTCCCCAACTCAAATACTGAACTCTCATTGGTTCAGTTGCAATAGTGGTAGCAGAAGTAGGTTCACAACCTACCTAAAAGAAAACTTCCCCCAAGAAAGGATGGAGTACAGGCCAGATGGCTACTCCCCATCAAGAGACCTTCCTGCCAATCCCTAAGGGGGACATCCCCAACAGGTATGTCATTTATCAAGACCAGCTAGTTCTCACTAGCGTGTACAATTGGCTCTGCCTTAGGCAGCGTGACGCCAGTGTCGTCCTGCCCCAGTCAGATCCTGTCCCAGTGCATGCTCAACCTTCAGTTAGAAGCCTTTGCTGGTGGTGTTGAGGGGGCCAACATTGGCAGTTGGCTCCAATCTACTGAAACCCCCCTTTGCATC
>QTSX02003974.1:0-24616 GCA_014839935.2 Entomophthora muscae | reverse complement strand
CTTTTGAAACTAATGTACCCTTTCTGCTTTTGAAGTTACACAAGCTCAACACTCATGGACTCAGGCGCAGATCAAACCCTGGTCAACAGCATTTTTGTAGAAAAGTTTAAGCTACCCACTAATCCCTTGCAGATTAAAAACATGGTTTTAGCTGGTGAACATCACATTATTATGACAAGAAAAACTGCCCCCTTCTCTGTCATGCTTGAGAACCTGCATTCCACTATCTAAGGCCCTGTCATTGATTTTCCCAAATTTGATATTTTTCTGGGGCTGGACTGGTTACAAAAGAATAACCCCCATGTAGACTGGGTGACCTCGGTATTGGCCAACAAGCATGAAGGTGTTAATCACCAGATTTACCCTGACTCAGTGGACCAACTCCTATGTAACCACATCTTTGTACACATTACTGAAACCCTGGACAAAAAGGAGAAACTCAAGGAAGAGACTGGGACTCCTGCCAGTACAAGATCATACACTTCAAGGACCACCAGGATACCACTACTCCTCAGGATTGCAACATTTTGGACCACCATCCAGAAATCTTCAAAGAGGCTCTACCAGGGTTACTATCAGAGAAGCACATACAGCACTCCATCCAACTCAAAGAAGATGTACCTAAGGAGTGACCCATCTATCAACTTACCCCAAACAAATACAACACCCTACATGCTTACCTCAAAAAGGTGTTGGAAAAAGGACTTATCTGCCCCTCACTGTCTCTCTTTGGTGCTGCTGTATTTTTTGTGGCAAAGAAAGATGGTTCCCTTCAATTGGTCACAGATTACTGAGCCCTTAACAAAGTCACCATCAAGAATTTTTACCTACTCCCACTCATTGACAGCCTCTTTGATGCCCTGGGTGGTGCCACAGTCTTCTCCAAGATTGACCTGACCGTGGGCTATAAACAAATCTGCATCAAGGAGGAAGATATACACAAAACAGCCTTCCACACTAAGTACGAGTCATACAAGTGTGTGGTGCTCAATTTTGGGATAACAAACACTTCTTCAACCTTTTTAACCTTCATTAACGAGGTTTTTGCCCCCCACATTGGCAAATATGCCCTGGTTTACCTGGACAACATTATTGTCTACAGCCCTTTGGTAGAACAGCATCATAAGGTCTTGGAAGTAGTCTTTGCTACCCTGGCACAACACAAACTGCTAGCCAAGCCCTCCAAATGTCAATTATTTTGCAAAAAGTTGCCCTTTCTGGGACACATAGTTTCAAAGGATGGCATTAATCCTGACAACCAAAAAATCCAGGCCATCTGCAAAATGTAACCTCCAAAGGACAATTCAGAACTCTGCACATTCCTGGGAATGGTCACCTACATACAACAGTTCATCCCCAACTGTGGTGTCCTGACTGCACCTCTGTCTTCCATAACTGGCGCCAAATCCAAGTTTGTATGGATTCCCCAATGCAACCTTTGCTTCAGAAGTCTTAAAGAGAAGCTTACAAATGCACTCATACTGCAATACCCCAAACACAATGGGGAATATCAAATGGAAACAGACCCTCTGATGAATCCATTGGGGGAGTGTTAAAAACCAAGAACAGTGATGGTAACTTCCTACCTGTAGCCTATGAATCACGTAGACTGACAGATGGCAAGTGCCAATACCCCATACATGACAAAGAATTGTTGGTAATCATACACTTCCTGGCCAAATATTGTTGTTACTTGGGATGCCAGGAAGAATTAACAACATTAACTGACCACAAATCACTCATATACTTTAAAGCAAAGGTGAACCTTTCACACCAACAAGAACTTTTAATAGAGCTCCTATATTGGTTCAATATGATCATATAGTACAAGCATGGTCCAGGACTTGCCATGGCAGATAAACTCTCACACCTGTACGTTAGAGCCACAAGAGGCAAAAATGAGCTCAACCCAGACTGGCCTCTCCTAGTACTTCAAACAAAGAACAAGGGTTTCCCCCTAGTGCCACTGGCATTATAAAGGAGACAGTTGTCAAGAACAAGCATCTATTTGAAGATGTGTACGGGACCTTACACTGCAAAATGAAGGACAGAACCACCATCCCTTACATCCTTACACATCAGCAAGTAGACACCATCCTACGTTACCACAGAGACCTAGAACATACCAAAAGCCGCAACCTCTACAAACTCCTTAAACACAAAGCATGCTGTCCAAACCTATACCAGAATTTCCAGGAAGTTCTAAAGCAATGCAAAGTATGTAAATTTTTTTTCAAAAAGCGACCCCTCACCTAAGTCTGTATTACCTATTTATTCACAACTGCCCTTCAAAGTGTGGGCCCTAGATAATGTAGGACCCATGCCAGGAAAGCACAACAAAAAGAAAATAGATCATCACTGCTATTGACTTTGCCACTTTCTGGCCAGTGGCGCAAGCAATAAAAACTTACACAGGCAATGATGTATGTTGGTTAATAGGAAAATAAATCATCAGTAAGTTTGGAAAGCTAGAACTCCTGATAACTGACAGAGGCAAGGAATTGACCTCTGAATATACCAATGTATACCTCACCAAGAATGGAGTCCAGCACACAGTTAAAACACATTGCCATCCTCAGGCCAATGAACACCTGGAGCGGCTGAATGGCAGCCTAGTGCAGGCCCTGGCCAAACTCACCGCCAGGAGACCTGAGGACTGTTATAAAAAGCTACCAACTGCATTGCTTGTATGCTGGATCTGTGTGAACAGATCCACCAGGAAAAGCCCCTTCAAGTTAGTTTATGGAAAACAACCCAATATCATCCAAGCACTATCTAGACTTAAGTTTAAAATGCCCAGCAAGGTTTCACCCCACTTGGACCCTCAAGTTACACAGGCCAATAGCAACCAACTAGAAAGAGAAGAAAAATGCTTACAGAATACCTTTGTACCATCCAAAACAGACATGAGGTTGATGACAAAGTCTGGGTAATGAATACCAACAAGAGTAAATTAAAGCCAGAAAAAGTGGGCCCTGCCATCATCCTAAAGGTAAAAAAACAACACTTACCTTGTGCAAGGGTTTGGAAAGCCAAACAAGATAAAGTCCTCCATCAAAACTACCTAAGTCCCTGTAAAGCAAGCCAAAAACAATGTGAGACCATCCTACCTGCCACCAAGCAACAGTTAGTGCAATGTGGCGCTTGGGCTCCCAACAACCTCCCTGACAACCTGCCCCCATAGGAAGCCAACCTTCAGTTGGGGGTGTTGAAACAGAAGGCTTGACCTGCCAACAAGGTTCTGAGTAAGCAGGTTTGGGACCCACAATCAGATTATCTGGCCACTCAAAGCCAGACTAAGAAGTCAACTCAAATTACCAAATACAAAAACATGAACAAATGCTGATCTCCTACGGTGGATACCTCATTTTGGCGCTTGACTCATTACCAGGATCAAGCCACCCCCTTTCACCATCCAGCCGTGTGATTAACACAAGCATGTTCCTGCTATCCATGACTTGCATTAACTATATAATCATTATCTCCCAATAAAGATTATTATCTAGTTTCTAAATATTTTTCCCCTTGTAACTCTGCTAAAACAGCACAGTTACGATAAAACAAGCACAGCTTCTAAGTCTTTTTGGGGATGATATGATACTACTGCCGCTTCATTCCTTACTTTTCAATTTGGGTGACTCTCTATTACACAATCTACAAGCTGAATTATAAATTTTTAGAGTTCTAGTTGTCAGACTGCCTTTAATACCCTAAAGAGCACTCTGGCTTGTACAATTTCCTTAAAATATCCTGAATTTGTATCCCCCTTTGCAGTAAATGCTAAATTCAGTCTTAATAACATTGGTGTGGTACTCTTCTAGATGGATGCCAAGGGGATAAGAAGTCATGTGGGTTAATATTACCAACCACTCAGCACATATGAGAGGAACTAAATCATCATTTATAATGAGTTTTTAGATGTAGCTTACTCCTATAAACAATTCAGAGTGCATCTTAATGATATAATTTACATTTATGACTGAAAACTCTTCCCTTAAATGTTAAAGGCTCTAAAGGATTCCAAATGATGCCCGGCCAGATAGGCCATAAATTTGTAAGCCTACAACTAAAAAAGTTTCTTGCCAGCCAAATGCCATTCATCAGAACAATGACTGCCTCTCTTGCAGGCTCACTGTTACCCTGGTGTCTTATATGACTGAGATGCTATATGGCAAGTTCTGGTATAACCTTGTTTGTGAATAAAGGATCCATTATCGTAAATAAATGATTGAATAAACTCTTGACAGAAACTAAGGTGAATAATGATCAACTTCTTGATCTATGTGGTGAATAATGGTTACTTTATACTCAATTTTCCTTATGCATGAAATCTCTTATAGCTGGCCAAAAGTCTATTGGATATAGATGTTATTAAATTAAAATCAACCCCTCCAAACACATTGACATCAGGAAGCCATACATACAGACATAACTGAAACTCTGGATGGCTGTGGTAGCTTTGACATAGAACAATCCAAGGATGACATGTTTCAACACAAGAAAATTTGGGCCAACTTTGCCCTCCACACTGTAGCCATTGATTTGGTTGTCCCCTACCAGTGACCAATGGATATAATAACTTTATCATTGTTGCAAGCAATCACTTGAAAAACAGGCTGAAGCCAAGACCATCCCCAACTAGACCTATCTTATTGCTGCTACATCTGTCTTTGGGAACAAAATGATAGCACAGGTGCCCTCTATATTGTTAACCAACAACACTACAAGTTACCACAGCTATATATTACATCAACTCAATCAATTAGAGATGATATACAGAGAACTATATCACTTCACCACCCTCAAACTAACGGTATATTTAATCCCATCAATAGAAGAGCAGTACAGATCTCAATGCCAAGGAAACAACCCTGGGCAGTTGGACCGTCAGAATCAGGGAGAGGATAGGAGCAGGCCAGGTGGCTGGAGCCCACAATGGGATCATCAGTGACTTGAAGAGGTACAACATTGATCTTCTAAACCAGGGCCAGCAGCCGGAACTATGGTATCTGTCACCCCTGAAAGGGTAGTAATACTGTTATAAATAACTTGCTGGTGCCGTCCATGAGAAGGCTGGCAGTAGACACAGCATAGGTTTGGGATTGAGGAGAGGGCCACGCTTAGAGGTAGCTGGGATGGAAGACATGCTTGCCTTGGAACAGGCAGGTTCAGTGATAAGTCTGGAACCCTTTTGGTTGAATCTGGCAATTTCTCAATGTGTGTAAGGGTTAAAAGGCAAGTGGCGCTACTAAGCAAAAAACAATGAGGATGAATCAAACAGATTGTCAACTGCTTTAGCAACACTGAACTGAATTGGGTGAAGGGTTTAACAGATTTTGTACCTTTGGAGGTATAACCAAATGCAACAACCAAAATCCAACATGAGAAAAGCATTCAGAGGGAAAAAATGATGACAGAAATGATTGAGCAACCAGGTACAACACCAGCCAAGGGATGGCCAGGGATTCAGCCGCAAAGCAGAATGCAGCTGAGGATGGCTTATCCACAACAGGGGCCAAAAGACCAAATGATTCCAACATTGAGTTTCAAATTCTTTTTTATTTTTATCAGGGATATTAAGCTATCTAGAAACAAGTTTCTAGAGAGGAATGGGAAAGGTTTTAAGAGTGTTTAGGATGGAGAGAGATGGGGTTTCTAAAGCCTCTGATTTGTTGGAAAGAATATTTTCAGCAGTTTTGGAACCTACTTTGATATTTGACCCAATGGCATCATATTCTGAAAAAATTTGGCAACCAGCGGGTTGAGCACTATCATCACCAAATAGTGTATAACATGTGATTTTTTTGCCATTATTAAATGGTGAAAAATAGGGCAAGTCCAGGCTTTCTGGGGATATTTAAACACCAGCTTTAACCCATTTTTTTGTCAATAACAACATTTAAATTGTCTAAAGTTTTCAAGGCTTTGGCAGAGACTCTACATTAGTTCCTTGCTGTCTGGGGGTGCATAATCCCTTTATGTTTGTCTTTCTACTGTAACAATTTGTAGTGCAACCAGTAACTAGATCACATCACCAGGATGCTCCCTTATGGATGATTGACTACTGCTTACAGTATAATAGTGTTAGATTTTAAATAAAGCTAGCATCTGACTCTATATTTATGTTTTTACCTCTTGGCTGTTGTATTCCCCAAATCCAATATGGAATTAAGTTAGTTCAGTTACAACACTATTTTTCTCTTTATTAAAGCCATAGGGAACTGGTCAGAGGTCTGATCTGATGGTATGCAGGTGCTGATGCCCCATCCTTATAAATTTGTGTTCCCTTTAAAAAAAGCAGGTATTATATACTTCTGCACCGGTATCTATTTTGGTATTCAATCCCCTCCCTTTCTATTGGTTGAACCTCTTATAGGTATACTATATATAGCTCATCTGGTTTCCAAATAAAAACTAACTTTTATCCTAGCATTGATTCAACTTTCTGCACTGAGGTGTTCACTATCCTGTCCACAAGTATAGTGATTGTAGAGCAATTTGGGCACCAGCTACAATAAAACATAATACCATTTTGGTCAAACTTGAAACCATTCCTTGATGATAGGGTCTGGGGTTATGTTGCATCAATAAAGGTTTGATCAGCTCCATATTTATATCTCAGGATAAAACTGGGTACAAAAAATATATTGGAAGCTAAGAAAGATATCGTTTAAAGGGATTGACTGGGGTCTCAATTGAAGATGCCTATACTGTAAATTCAGAACCTAAAGGTAAGATGCGGGATTGTCAAATTCTTTTGTATGAACTCACCAACTTAATGGATTAATTTTTATCCCAGAACAACTTAATTTTTTATATGAAAGGATGAAAAATATTTCATTAAGTTGGTGAGCTCACGCAAAAGAATTTGACAATCCCGCATTTTTACCTTTAGGTTCTGAATCTACAGTATATTCTGGGGAGTATACCCTGGTAAACAGGTACCATTCCTTTTTAACCCTTCCTATTAAGTAAGGTTTGAACATTTGGTTAAATGCTCATATTGGCTAGGGCCATTAAAGTTTTGGGGAGATTATAATTGTCCCAATGACTTGGGGTGATGCAGGTGCACTGCTGCCTGTTGTGAGATGATATGGAACCACTATTCGAATTATTGGTTACAATGATTCAAAGGAGATATATTGTCTCTAAAGATAAACTTGAAAACGGATAACATAAAGATATGCCCATAAAAGAATCCCAAATCCGATCCGGTATAAGGATGAGATGGATATGAATTATTGGAAAATACTAGGTTCTGCCGGCAACAAAGGTGGGCTACGCTTTATAGATTAGTTCAATTTAACTCATATTTGCTTTGCATGAAACATGATTTATTATATTAACTTTAGCTTGTCTGTTGATTGGAAGATATCACTGGATCCTGCTGTAGTTTCCAATGACATACCCCTGTTTTATATGGATATCTATATTTGTTATCGCGTACAGTGTGGGCTGCTCCGCTAACCGGAATATAGGCGGAGCTTCCGATATGGAAGGTTTCTTATCAGTAATGATTAAATAATTGGTTATAATAAAGTACATAGGATGGCGTGGATGCAGGAATCTCGTATGAAGTGTTTGGGTTAGCGTCAAGAGAAAATTGTTTGCGGTTTAAGTAAATCTCTTAATTAGGAAATGTATTAATAAGGAAGAACTATGCGATGTAATTTAGATTGGGATTTATCAAGAAGAGATCAAAGCATGGGAGTGATTCAAGCTTAATAAAATCTAGTTTAAACTTGAGCAGTGCTTGAAGGGAGCTGTGTTAGTATTCTAATGATGTCGAATGGCTAATTACTAGCGAATTGTGAGTCTTTGTAATTTCAGTTTAAACCCTCTCCTGCAACAAGAGAGTAGCATATCTCGAATATTTTACGCTAAGAACGACAATGTCTTAGTTTTTTATTCCTTTCAAAGCATCGGGAGGTTGCAAAGTTTTATTAAAATATATGTTTGTTACGCACATGAGTCAATGACATATCTGTTTAAAGCAAGCAAGTTGGGGTATTGGCAGTCTAGCTTCCTCGGAGGGAAGGGATATTTGGACATGCAATTATGATGCCATTACCAAGCACGTTGTCATTGTTTGTGTGCCAGGGGAAATGCCAATTTATAGCAGTTTCAAAGGCTCTCGGGAGACCCTCGGGAGATTTAGTGTTAGCTTTTAAATGATCGGATTTAGCGATTCGGCTTATAGATTTTTATAAGCGGGACATGGAACCCGAATCCGCCGCAATTTGGAAATTCGAAGGCAATCTAAAGAGATCCCGAGCCCAGTTTATCGACTTCAGCTTCTAGTATAAAAGGATGTCGATGCTGAGGTCAGAATCAAAAATGAAATTCACTACGTTTATCTTATCAGGGGTCTACTGCTGGGCAGAGAGAGATATCCACGGGACTTTTGTCTCGACGAACGTCAGCTGCAGCGAAGTATCGGAAATCCACTTTGGCTCCAACGAGGTGCTTGTCAAGAAATTCCCCGCGTGCCACACCGGCACGGAGCTGTTCCGTGGCCACTGGTACAAGGCCAACCATGCCACCATCCTCGAAGGCGGATTAGACAGGAATGACCAGCAAGTCCCCCTCATCTACATCTCCAAAGACAGAATCAAGTACCACTATACCGATTTCATCCGTGCCAACACGGCCACTTCATTGGACACGCTCGCCATGCTGGGCTACGGCTACTATGCAGCCCGTAGCGCCACCTCGGCCTTTAAGCGGATTCTATTCCACGAAAGCGAGGTGACCCTGTTCTTTAGCGATTCTGTCAAGCATGGGCCATGGAGCGTCACCAACTTCTCCTCCAACAGCGTCCAAGGGACAATTTACCAGGATGAAGTTACTGAACTCATTACCATCAACAAAGTTTCAAACACAAGCCTCGAAATCAACTCCACCATCTTTGACAAGGAAAGTCAATAAACCATCTTTCTTAAGCCATTTAAAAATGACAATTTATATCAATTGGAAGACTATTCGCAAGCCCAGCCTTTCAAAATCAAACTTGCTTCAACTTAGTCACCAAGTGAAACGTCACAACAAAATATTCATTCCGCTGAGTCTAGATTTCAACAATTTAAAGCCAGTCAGCTGTTTAAAAAGTCGCTTTTCAGTAGAATAAAACTATCCCAACTAGAAAAAATAAAGACTGAATAAAAAACAAGTTCTAGTCCAAAAAGCGGATATGGGGCTCGTGTTTAACATGCGATCCAAATAAAGCTATGGCTTAAACTTGTTTGATATGGATCCCTATAAATAACTTGTCGTACCAGCTACGTCACTCCTAGCTAGGGTTGAGAAGGAAACGCCGTCTCTGAACCCTAATAAACCTGTGTTCCCTCAAAAAAAAAACCAGGGTTGGGAAGGACACAGTTTTTTAAATCAGAATAAAGTATTCCAAATAGAAATTTAAATTAAACTGTGACTGTCCCAACCCTACTCCTAGCCTTGTCGTTGATTGGCATGTCGATGATGTGGTACATGAGTAAAGATTGAGTGGGGATCCTAATTTTTTATATTATTCCAGATGGAAATTTGAGATTTGAACCGCGAGCCAAGAGTTGCAGCAACTTCAATAAATACCATTAAGTCTTTCTGCTGCTACCCACATGAAGTTAACTTTTAATAAAAATATAAGGCAAAATCTAATTGATAAAATGTTATCATTACATCTCTTTTAAATTTCCAAACGTATCATCTGCTTTGCCCTTCTTGAACTTCCTCTAAACCATTTCTATTGAACAGATCCTTCAAACTACATAATTCAACGGTTGCTTAATAACAGCATACAAGCAGAAACCCCTTTATCCAATTTTGATCTTGGGCGCCATCAATTGATAACTGGTTATCTGTTCTATTCCCAGCTGAGCTGGCAAATTTTACCAAGAGAGATATCGTATAATTATCAGCTAACAAATATTAACCAGCCTAACTTCTTTTAAATGCTTGCTATATGGCCCTTACTGTGCTTAATCAGTCCCATGTATCTGTTCTGTCTTCAATATAAGCTCAACCCCTTCAGGTCTATTAACTATCTTACCTATTATTGGGCAATTTCAAAATGACTTAGGAGCCAAATGAAAAAATAAACCATGTTGCTTTAAAAGTTACTTCAGTGATATATCAAACTAACAAAATGCCTACATACCCAGTGTGCAAAAAGGAGGCCTATTTAAAAACCATACCAGAGGCGAGTAAAAGCAGAATCGTTTGCTCTAAACTTTGCAACCTAATCTAACCCTTTGGTATAGCTGCACCTCGAGCTGGGTTGGATTTAACGCCCAGCTTTAGCATACCTGGCACCAAAGTTTACGCTCCAAAGAAATTCAATAGCCAACCCTTCTCATGGGCACATGGAATAAAATTTTAGATTGAAAATCTTCCTTACCATCCTAGAGTCTAACCTAGTATACAGTCTGCTCTGTTTCCAGCCATGTGTTAACAAACATCATCCATCCAAGCCTGGAATGGGTAATCTGATGGAGGGAAAAGTTTCCTGACTTCTCGCCTACAAAGCAACGGATAATTTTCGCCGGCACAGGTCAACATGACCATCCCAGGTCGAAGCCCGCCTACGCATAGGGTTGCAGCGGATTTAAGAACAATAAAATTACACGATTCCCAGTAATCGTTTCCCCTCAACGTCGGTCTGGGGTTCAGAACGTGGATTCCCCTGATAAGAGGAATCCAATGGTTTCAAAATCGGATCTAGCCAATGAAGACTTTCCTTTCCTCATCCAGATGCACGACCAATTGTTCTTAATATTTCAACAGTAAGAATTCGATTTTTAAAAAGCATTTAAAGTTTTAAAACTTGTAGCAAAAGCTCTTATATTTATTAAGTAGAGATGAATTAAAAAAATGTTCATCCACTAGTGGATGTGGGAAGGAAACAGCATCTGAGATCTATGTCCAGCACAAGTTTTCCAGAATCGTTTCCGGATCCGAAGCAAATAGTTGCTATTGTATAGCGTAGCCATACCTACTAATAAACAAGAAGCAACCAGCAGAGCTGATTTCTATTCCACTTTAAAGGTCAGATCATCTGATATATATGTTATGCCATGCTTAAGAACCTTTAACGGATAGTTTCAATGTAACGGAGATCAATGCCGTTCCAGTAGGACCTGGATCAATTGACCCATACCCCAAGTTCACCAGATTGATCCTTTAGTTTCCCCAGCAGTGGCACTAATAACACCAGCTCCTGAGTAAGCATGATCAACTCACCCCAACCAGGGCCCTAGCATACATGTGAAAATACTTGCAGTTATCAGGGGGTTTGGGCAGTGATGGGGAAAATGCCTCACCAAACCAGCAGTCAGCTCAGACTACAAGCAAAATAGCCAAGATCCCTTGAAAAACACTTGGAACCCAAAAAGGTTGGTTTGATTTCCCTTTGGGAGCACATGTTTACATGTAAACCAATGACAAAACATACTCAGCTGCAGTAAGTCAAACCCCAACCCAAATATGAAGCACATTGGCTGCTCTATTTGCAAAAACAAATCACTCAACAAATGTGTAGTGAGCTGTACCTACACATGCTACCACCTATCAAAAATATGGCCTACAATCTGGAGTATGGCTTATGAAAGTACTTCTCTGTATATGTGTGCCTGGCAAAGGAGTCTAGGGAACTGTTAGGAACCTGGTTTATTGGTCTCAAAGTGGGTTGTGCAATCCAAAAATGACTCATGGGGGTATAAAATCTTAAAGACAAGCAGTGGCATGGTGGGCATCTAAACCCAACAGCCATAATCAGATAACTGGCAGCCCATAAACCCAGGGTGGTAAATTGACCTAGCTTGAACTATTTAAGATCTAAGTAAAGCAGAAAGAGCACAGCAGCCAGGTGGCAATGCAGCTGGGTTGGAAAACAATGGCAAAATCAACTGTAGGGATGCAAAAGTGAGAATCTAAAAGTGGCCAAGTCAACACTTTTTTAAATTTTCAAGATGGCTTTTTATAATAAAGCAACTACTTTTTCTTGACTTTTTAGTTGAGAATGAATAAAAAGTATTTTATAGGGCCATAATAATTTTTAATTCCAGATGAGTTGCTTTAATTTAATCTTAAAAGTTTAAAATTGTTGTCTTGGCCACTTTTAGATTCTCATGTTTGAATTCTCACTTTTGCATCCCTACAGTCAATTTTGTCACTGTTGCCCTGGATTGCACTGTGGTTGGGGACGTCCTCACAGGTAAGAAACTGGTGAGTACACTAAAAGTTCCCTCTCAGTAAGGCGGGAAAGGGGAGCCAGATAACTTTGGAGTCACACAGTCACAGCACCCATCAGGGCATGCAGGACGGGGATTAAAAATTAAACCCAAGTGTTTTAACTGTGCTGGTAGAGGCTCTTCTCACTATACACTTACCTTATAGATTACTATACTTTCTTACTGAAGATTAAGATATGACTTAGCTATCAAATACTTATCAGTTTTAATAAAGTGTAAATGTAATATCTGAAATTTGATTCTTTGCTTATAAGTTAAAGAAAGCTTTATATAGGAGAAATATGACCACTGGCTGAGCCCTGATCCCTTTTAGGATCTAATAGGGCTCAGTAAACAGCCCCAGCACACCCATAGTGCCTATAGTATCAGTAATTGCAGATGATTGCATTATGGAAGGAGTCAGCCAAACATACCTCTACTTATGTTAATACAATAAGATAATGATGGGATTGCTTTTTGCGTTTTTTAAAGTATTTTAAACTCAGCTGCTGGAGCTCTGAAAGTAGCAGTTGAGCTGTACAGCAGCTGTGTCATCAATTTGTTCTTCAATCCCACAAATTTTCTGGGGTTGTGGTTACACATAGCCAATTTTCCTTATCAATAGGCTGTGTGATATAGATTATTCTCACATCACTGGCCTTTTCCTCTGCCACCGTCCTCCTGCCTCCTTACCACAACTCCTCTATATGGCTCTCCCTCCAGCCAAGTAGTATTTGCCTGCTTATGCCTATATAACCTTATGTCTATTAAATAAATAACCAGCTTTGTCTTATATTCTATTTTCTTCTTTCCTCTTTAATAGCTGCCACTATACTGTTAGCAGGTATAGCATCACAAAATAAGAGGGTTAAACTAACTATCTGTAGAATCTCTGCAGCCAAGCAGCAATCTAAAATATCTGGTGTTCATGTCTTTTCCAACCAACATCCCTCACCCCACAATCAGTTCTTTGAAGAGGGAGGTCAGTCCTGAACCAATTCATCTGTCCCTACTCCCAGTTACCATCAGGTCCCTTCTTTCCCTGCTGCTAATAGTTTTCACTGTAGTTTTCATAATTCTGGGAACTTTATGCCCCAAATGGAAAGCCAATAAATTGGGAGTGCAGTTAGCTAAGTTGACCAAGTTGTCAGCTTTAAACCAAACTGTTGACCAAAACCGGGTTACTGCTCTCCAGTTTGTCAGCATAATATGATTAATCAAAGAAGATTGACACTGATAAATAGACTTAATCTAAGGGTCACTCAATACAAACTTGTTTATCAGAACATAAATCAAAGATTGATCACTCAATGTTATGGAGGTAACAGTTCTGAAGCCCTGGCAGGAATCAAACTTGCACTACCTCCAGGTAGGGCAAGCAGGTGGCAGAGATTTGCCTGTACTGGATTTGCTTCAAAAATCAAACATCCAGGCACAGGAATTATTCCTGCCCTGGCTACAGCTGCAGGGTCTGCACTGGGCCCTGGAAGCTATGCCCAAGCCTTTGTGGGGTTGTCTGGGCCTGGGCTGACTAATTATAGCTGCACAGGGCTCCCAGTTCAAGCACACCCTCCATTAAGTAATTTTGGGTTCCCAAATGTGACCCCTTTTTTAATCAAGTTCCCCAGCCTCAGAAATGCCTGTCAAGCCAATCTAAAACTGGTAATCAGATTGGAAATGACCCCATGACACCTGCAGCCAGACCTGCCAGAACCTTTGACCAATCAAGCAAAGATAGGCCACCAGCAAGCCAAGCAGCTGTTCCTGAAGACCCCAAAAATGATGAAAAAACAGCCAAACAGCCAGCAGAATTTTGAGATGTCAAACCTTGATACCCAGATAGCACCAGAAGAATGCCCAGAGGCACCTGTATGTGAATAACTATATAAGCCAAATGCACCAGAGAGATTATGTATTGTCATTTTTACCAAATAAAGTTTGTTATGAACATTTGGGACATTATTTTTCTTGTTATGCCTAGGCGCCAGATTGGTTATTTTATAACTTAATCACATTATTCATATTCAAATTATTCAGAAAGAGTAAAATACAATCAATCCCAAATATTTAATTGATCTTGGGCTTGGGTGATTTTTTAAAAAATAATTCATTGATTTTATAATTGAAAATTGCAACTTATAGTACTACTGAAAATATCTTAAGTGCTACTACAAACCAAAAATATTTATGATGAGATGCATGGGAGAGTAATAGCAGCCCCAAAGCTATAAATGCTATTACCCTATCTTTGGCTCATCATAAATATTCTTAGTTTGTTTCAGAAAAAAAGGTTGTTGTTTTTGAAAGACTGATAACTCTATTTAAAATACACCCTCTAGTAAGCTGCCCTACTTCATGAACTTGCCCCAATACACTACTAGCATCTTCTGATATTTTTGTTTCTCTGATATCATCACGTGATTTCAAATGATAAAATATCTCAGAATATTCTGAGAAGCTTTCAAATGTTAAAGGTGAAGTATATAACTTCCCATCTTTCATCAAATATGAAAGATTAATGCGCAGATTTTTAACTTCAAGCTCTCTTTTTATAGGCCTAAATTTCATTTCATAAATATAAAAAAATGCTTTTTGGGAAACAATTAAACCAGTTAAAGCTGAATTGTATAATTCTTTTCTTCTTTCTTCTTTCTTCTTTCTCACAAATATTTTTTAGATCATTAATGTTGTTAATATAAAGTGCATTTTCTTTTTCCTTTAACTTTTTTGATATTACACCAAAGTGACCATCAACAATGCTTTTTCCATGGCATTCAACAAAACAGTTATATTTTATGGAACCCTTAATATATTTAGGTGCCTCTTTAAATAAGTAATATAAAAATTCATATGATCTAAAATGATTTCCATTATCTGTCCATACTTTTATATTTTTTATTTTTTTAAATCTATCTAATTTAAGAAGACTTATTAGACATTCACCTGAAAATAAAGAATCATGTGATAATATTTGAGACAAAAAATCATGATATTCATATTTAATTTTATTGTTTTCTTTAAAAACTAATGCAAACCCTAATAATGAGATTGGTTTTTTTGAATAAAAACAATTATTGGTCTCAATTGGACCACCTCCAACCTTTAAGTTTTCTTTATAATCTATAACTACAACACAAGACTCATCATCTAGTTCATTAATATCTTTTTTATATTCACAATTTTGATGAACATAAAAGTCTTGGTGCTGATTAATAGTCTTTAAGTCATTGTCTATAGATTCTGGTAATGGTAAGTTTTTACTTTCACATTCTTCCTTCTTTTTTTCTAGTGAATTTTTTAAATTACAAATATTGCACATATCAGTTTGTTTTTTACTTTTTATTATATTTTTAGGGATTAATTTATAGTAAATGGAAATTGAAACTGAAATTTCATTTTTTATTTTCATATTTTCATATATTTCTTTTTTTGTTTTAAGTAGAGAGTATTTAATTTCAGTTGAGTAATTACTCATCTCTTTTTCTATATCTTTATAAATTTTTTCAGGCACTTTTTTTGTAAACTGGCTTGTTTCAAAAGAATTTTCCAGCAATTTTTTAATTATTTTTTTAGTTATTTCTTTTTTTAATGAATAGTTATTATTTTTTTGGCTTTTTTTGTTTAAGCTTACATTTTTATTTTTATTTATTTTTCTTGAGTATTCAAACTCACTTTTGGTTATATTAAACCCCATATCATTAAGCTCTTTTAAAGAGTAACTGGAAGTAACCAGAGATTGCAAGGCTGGGAGATGTTTTTGGGGAGAAGATTTCATGAGATCCTTTAAGTTTTCAATGAACTCATTGTCTTTTTGATTTTGAATAGTTGGCAGGAACTGAGCTTTCCCAAATTCAGTTTGAGTAAGGAAGTGCTTGATGAAATTATCAAGATCATCACCAGCAATAAAGAGGAATGCCTTTTTTAACATTGCAATTCTCTCTCTTTTTGTTGAAGCTCCCAAGGAAAAAAAGGGTAGCATGGAAGAAGTAAATTTAACTGAGGACATGGTAGTATTTTGAATCTGTAATTAGGTCAAATCTTTGATGTGTGCCTTAATGATGGAGTAGTTATGATCAGAATGTGGTCTTTGAATTGGGTTATTTGGATTAGAAGCTTTGTGGTACTTTAGCTCTTATATACCAAGCTAAATGACACCATTCTGAAAGAAATGGTGTGATAGCTTTTATTATAGTTTGAACTTGAATTTATGTTTGCAGAAATTAATTAAATACCCAGTTTTCATGCACAAGTGATATATGTGAAGCAGCTAAGCATTATTATTACATCATATCCTCTTTGTAATCAATGCAAATCAATTAAAATGATGTATTCAGTTAATTGTAACTCTTCCGCATATTTTTAAATGATAAAATATTTAGAATTCCATTTAAAGAATGCTCAATTTGAGGTTCGAAGCTCACTTGAACCTTAAAATCAATCTAAACGGTGATAAAAACATCCTAACTTCAAACTATCATAAAATCCTAGAGAATTGAGCTTTTTAAATAAAATAAAATGCAAAAATAAAGCTCTCAATCTTATCTTTAATTTCGTTAAATAAAAAACATCTGTTGTGTATTCAAAAAAGAGTATTTATTAGCTTTGAAGTGATCTACTTTATATCATTAGATATAATCATATAATAAAATCTGGATTATGCTCTTTTAAATTACTTTTGCTTTAATATTGAGCATAGCATACATATTAAAATTTTTACACCAATAGAAAGATTGAATTCTTAGCTTCATTTTGATAGTTTACAGTGTGAAAAAATATTAATTTTTTATTGAGTTATTAATGTTTTAAATATAAATTGTGTAATTAGTTACTTTTTCAAAATCGAACTGTGTTATGCTGCGACTTGAGCAGCATGTGCATTAGAAAATGGCCTAATCTCTAAAATAATGACCCATTTGGTTCTCCAACCTATTGCCTTACTTATTTCTGATACTCTTCCCCCTTCAGTTGCCCAGATTCCAGAACACTACCTCAGGAGATGAGCATCAAGCCCCAGCTAGAGACCTAGAAGCGCCTGATTATTACCGCCCCCTTTTGCTCTGTTTGGCTCTGTACATTTCACAGAGTATCCACCCAACTCTAACCACAAACCCTGGACTTTGGAAGACCTGCAGTGGTACACCTGCCCAGACGCTCCCAAAGAACCTTACCAAATTTTGCGCAACACCAAGGGAATTACAATGTACCCTTTGTTATCCAACAGGGAATACAACAATCCTTCCGCCTACTTGGCCCCATAGAACCACCCTTGACATCCAAACTGTCTGTCTCAACCCCTTGCCTCTGATGCTGCTGGCCAGAATGGTCAATTTATGGGAGTGCTATACCTGGCACTCACTGGATTAATTGACTCTGCTTTTCCAGCGGCCAGACCTTGGGCCGTGGGTGGGAAGGCCCTCTCCTACTTGGTAAAGTTAGGTCCCATCATCTGGTGGGCCATACTTGTACCTGCATCCCCCTATCTCACCTGAAGGGCATTGTGGTACTCTTGGTATCCTGACACACAAGGGATTTTGCATGCTGAACAGGATACACTTTGGGATGATGGGACAGAATAGGAGTGATGGATTTGGATGATATTGCTGAGTCAATAATTTTGGCACATATCAAAAATTTTCCTTGTCAAATCTAAGAGCTGAGTCCTCCCCAAAATTGTTCAATAAACTTAGATTACCTCCCAGTCAACACTTATTTAACATGCATCCTCTAGTGGGCTTTTCTGCTATATCCCACACAACTTAGTACTAAGTCATATTGTAACCAGAAGGTGGGGTCTTGATTTGGGCTCTACATTGTCTATGCCTCCCAATGTTACGCCAATGCCCACCAATCTTGGAGCTTTTGACCTGGAATCTGAAGCTGAGACTATTGCTACCTCCTAATGATCTGAGCTTTACTCTGAGGATCCTCTCATCTTGTTGCAAGCTATTTATCTGGGACTTCTTTGGTTGGGTTTAATTATCTTGTTAAATTCTAGTGTATCTTTTGGAAATTTCACTAACCGGTAATTGAAGCTTCAGTTGGAGTTAATTATCAACTTCTCATGGATTTAGGGGTTATCCCTCACCTTGTGGAGACCTATTTATACTACCCAGTAATTTATGTCACAATAGCCATTCTGGGGAGCAAGCAGGAGTCCCCTATGGCCTGCCCAGTTTTGGCCCCTTAATGCTAGAGTGCCAACCCCCCCCCCAAAGTATCCACCCTATTATCCTATATTGCTGCAGGCACCTGGTATATGGAGGTGAATGATAACTCCTCTTTATCTGAGAAGGTCATTGGTAATGTCATGGCTGCCATAGATACTGGTGCCACCGGCTATGATGCAAGTTCTGACCACCTGATCATTCAGCAACCTGAAGATTTGAGCTCCTTGGTGAAGTTTAAAAGCTTCTCTCAAAGTTAGTTTGCACCAATTACTCTGTGATAACACCTATTGTAGAGCACATAAAGTGCTACCTTCAACAGTTTACTTGGCTGTTTTCCATAATATAGTACACTTGGGCCAGATAAAGAACCTGGTTTATGACTGATGAGTCCTAGTCTTCAACCAATAACCCTCCTTCCAGCTCTGCACTCTGAGCTATGAACAAACTTCTCCACAGTTGATCAATCAATGCTGAAGCAACCAATACCCAGAATAGCATGATCCAGCAGGTAGATGCCAATAAACGCAGCTTAACAGAGCTAGTCCCTAACCACGCTGTTACATGCTTACTCACCAAGGGGTAGATGCAAAAGGGATTAGTTTGGCAACCAACCATGTCCTGAAAACCAGTCCTGCTTTCAGAGGTTGATTTTAATAGGTAGAGACCATGGACCGCCACCTAGCTACCATCTCTACCTTCTCCAACCCATCAGGAACCCCCTCTAACAATATGCTCAGCTGTGAAATACTGAAACTCTTTGAAAATCCTAGGGAAACGCGGACTAGACCAGTGCAACAGAGCACAGATTTGGCTTTCCTTTTGCTGGGAGCAGGCTCTTACTGAGCTACATGGCTGTATGAAGCTGAATTCTTTCATAGAGCTGCTGATCACCAAGCCCTGGCTAGTGATCATAAGGCCACCATGGATAAACTTTTTGGATTGGTGATCTCCCAAGAAAAGATGTTCACTTCCCTGGAAAATGGCTTGGATGTCATCCCCAAGAGAAAAAGGTCTACCAAGCTCAACTGGACAACCATTGTGTACTCCTGGACGCCTTCAAGAGCCCAATAGAAAAGATAAACATCAGAATTGCTGCCCTAGATCTTCAGGCACAGCCCCTGTGACAGTCTATATGGAAGCTGATGTTCAGGCAAGGGCTGATTTGACTGCAATAGAGACTCTGTGCTGAATGTTGGTAAAATATAGTGTTTTTGGAACAGGTAGAGGCCTATTAGGTAACATTGGCTACTAAAGGCAGAGAATAAATCAGCCTAGCATGTAGCATTGACTGCTATGATTCTGGTTAGGTGTCTTCACCCATAGGGTAACATTGACTGCTGGGGGTGGGGAGGGTACCAGCCTAGCAGGTAACATTGGCTGCTAGTGTGAAATTTAGGTGTCTGAACCTAGTAGTTAAATTGACTACTAGGGGTGAGGAATGGCTCTTATCCCCAGCAGGTAAAATTGGCTGCTAGGGAAGGGAGAAGCTAAGAAAGTTCTATGTGTCCTTGTGCACTCACATGAGGTCTGTGAGTAAGAATCTTAACTAACAGACAGGTAATTTGTGCTTATCTGTGTTTCTCTGGAGGCTTTGGTGAGGTCCTAAAGCTACTATTGGGGTCATGAATATGCTCAGAGATGTTGCCAGGGTAGCTGCTTGGGGAAGCAGCTGCAGAACCTGATAATGATCTTTTCTCTGGGAAGTAAAGTTGGTTAATTTGCACCTGAAAGCTCAGAATTAACCAACTGAGTGGGCAAAGACAGCTGCACAGACATGAGGATTATCTGTGGTTCAATGGCCCAAGTGGAGGTCACTTGCAGGGCCCAGTCAAACGCCAGTATCCTTGTAGACTTATTGCCTGAGTCTTAGGTATTGGTAACAGGGACTGAAAATGAAACTTAGTTGGTTCACAGTGTAGACTAGTTGAAGTACTTAAAGATCATAGTGAAGATTAGTTGAATACTGGAAGATCCCAGTGAAGACTAGTTGAAGGATTGGAAGATCATAGTGAGGAATTAAACCTAGGTGGTTCATAGTGAGGGCTAGCTTGAAACCGGAAGATCATGGAGCAGGACTAGCTGAAGGACTGGGGGATTATGGAAAAGGACTAGCTAAAGGACAGGAAGTAGGTTAAAAAGGGCCAGCAGAAGTGGATGAAGAAGCAGGAATATTTGACTTGGACTTCTGGAATTAGGGCTAATAATAAGAAAGAAGCAGTTAAAAGAATTAAGTGAGCTGCCAAAAAGATATAATAAAACAATGAAGATAAATATAACATAAAAATAAGGAAAAGAAAGGAAATTGTTTACAGAAAATAAAATGTAAATTTATAAAGAATTGATTGAGTAATAAGGAGCCAAAGTAGACAGAAACACAACAGAGAAACTCTGAGGACAAAGGCTGGAGTTTTTCCAAAAGGATTAAGTGAGGCAAGAAGCAAGCAGCAGACAGTTTATAATGGTCAAAATTTTAAGGAAAACACAGAGAAACTTAGAGAAACTTTGAATAAATCAAGGTTCAAAAATCTCTAAGTAAACATAGTTGGAAGCGCTCAAGTTTTCCTGGAGAAACATGATGGGAATCCTGGCAAAACCGTTTAAAACATGGAACAGGTGTTTATCTGGAGCAAGATAATGCCAAGTTTAAACCAGGATCAAGAGAAAGTCATTTAGGAAAACATTTTGACAAAGCAGTTCAATCCAAGTGTTTGATTGGCTGAAGTTCAAAGGCTGTTTGATCAGTGTTTTAAGGGCTTTAACTGAAGGATTTAAGCCTAAAAAATGAGGGATTGAACTAAAAAAAGCTGACTTGTAATTGGAGCGGCAAGTTGAAAGGTTTAATATATTGATGAGGAGCGCCTTTTGGGGAAGCTTCAAATATGGAATTGAGAAAGAAGAGAAGTATATTTTATTGGATAATACTTTAGACTTATATAGCTTTAGCTGTGGCAGAGATTTAGTTGCATCAAACCTAGGGGTTGGTCATGTGCAGGATGGGTTCAAGTCACTGTATACTTGGATAGTCATGTGATATTGCTTGGTTGCCATTTCCAGTATGTCAAACTGTATATTGGGAGGGCACCAAATCAGGCAATGACTGGATGTTAAGTGAGTTGGCGGTAGACATAATACTTGCACATCCAGATCCTTAACAAAAGGTTTCATATTATTGACTAAAATGCATTGTCTATTTGATTTGATATTATTAAGTTATTGAATATTGTGGTTTTGATGTTTTATTGTGGAACTTGAAATTGTCTTTTTTCAGGTTTATTTAATATGTGTTTATAGTTGAAAATTGAAATTGTTCAAGGAATTCAGAGATATATTTTTTAAAATCCATGTTGACATTTATTTGGATATCCATCATTCCTTTGAAGTTGATACTTGCGCCTACTTCATAGGCTTCTCTTACCCAAGTTGAACTTCCTTCTGGTGCTTTGAATTCCCTATTCATTGCTTCTTTTGTTGCATATTGATTGATGTTATCTTGAACTATTTTTATTTATTTGTTTTACAGGGGCTACCAGTGACTGGTAACCCCGTAGAACCAACTCAGCGTAAAAGCCGCCACTTCAGCGACCTTGTCCCCATTCCTAGCTATAATTAAAGTAAATATAAGTAAGACACAAAAAGACTTACTGATTGTTTCCCCTGCAGCACCCTCAGCCCTTAGTTGCTCCTTCAGCAAACTTCATGAGTGTTGGCTGCTCTTGATTTGTTTTTCTGGGCTTGATCTTCCTTATTTTCTGTAATACTTGTTTTTCCTCTTGATTTTCATTTGATACATTTTCATTTTTTTATTGCAGCTCTTCAGCTTCTTGATTGTGCTTCATTTTCATTGGTTTCCATTTGACTGGTTTCCTCTTCATTTGCGCTATATTTCTTTGAGCTTTGATTTACTTAATCAATTTGATTTTTTGAGTATTCTTTCTGTTGGTTTTTGCAATTTCCCACAAGTTGTAACCTTCACTTTTGAAATCTAGCCGCTTAAGTATTTCCTTTTGAAGATTTAAAACTATTTCCTTGTGTTCTTTATTGACTATTGTTCCAAAGCTATTTTTTGTGTTTTTTTTCTGGACCAAGGCCCTTCCCTCATTTCCCAGTTGATTTAACACAATTTCCCTTATTTTATATTCAAGCTCAACAACCTTTTAGAGGGCTGACTCTAATTATTTGATAATGCTGTAGAAATTTGACATTTTGTTTAAATTACATTAAAAACTGATTTTTATAGTATTATCTTCAACACATGAGTATTTTTCATCATCATTAATAAATTAAAGATCATAAATGCAAATATTGCATTATAATATTGCAATTAGACATCAACTCTTGATATTTTGATATTATGTGCATAACTCAATGAATTTTGTTTAATAAAACTCATTGTAAACAAGGCCTTTTTAATTGTAATTTATTAAATGGACTGTGTTTATATTAGAGAGCCATTAACGCCTAGTGAAAATATTGATACATAGTGCATTTTACAGCCTGTATTTTTACCTATTGGTAATAATTCTGTAAACCTAACAGTTTGATTTTTTCAGGCAATAATAATGTAATGGGTTAATAAATTACTGTTTATTACCAATAAATTAGCTGATTTTCTTTGCTGTGGCAATTGTGCATTTACTGATATTTATGCACTGGTATCCAATTGGTTGGTTTCACATCCAATCACACAGGCAATAGGAAAACAAGCCGCCACACTGAGACTGGATGTGGTTGTGGTGGCAACCATGTTTCCTATTGCCTGTGTGATTGGATATGAAACCAACCAATTGGATACCAGTGCATAAATATCAGAAAATGCACAATTGCCACAGCAAAGAAAATCAGCTAATTTATTGGTAATAAACAGTAATTTATTAACCCATTACATTATTATTACCTGGCAAAATCAAACTGAAAGGTTTACAGAATTATTACCAATAGGTAAAAATACAGGCTGTAAAATGCACTATGTATCAATATTTTCACTAGGCGTTAATGGCTCTCTAATATAAACACAGTCCATTTAATAAATTACAATTAAAAAGGCCTTGTTTACAATGAGTTTTATTAAACAAAATTCATTGAGCTATGCACATAATATCAAAATATCAAGAGGTGACATTTAGTGAAATATTCTAATGCAATATTTACATTTGTGGTTTCTAATTTATTATTGATTACAAAAAAATGTATGCTAATAATTTTATGTTATTAATAAAATGTACAACATTGTATTAATTATGGGAAATGTTGATAATGTAAAAAGAAAATAGTATTAATTATGATTGGAAGATTTAATATTGACTTCAATAAGTTGTCACAAAGAAAAGTTTTATTTTACTGATCAAAGGACAAGAAGGGGAGGGAATGGGCGGTGGTTTGGAAGTCAGGGTTGGAAGGTGGGTGGCTTGATGGGGGGTTGGGGAGGCAGAGTTTTTTGACTGGGAAGGGGCAGCAAGAACTGATTGCTTCAATTGCTCAAATTTATTTTCTGTTACATATGTAGGCTTGGTGAAACAAAACGTATTGGCGGGGGGAGTCAGGAGTTCTTTCTGGACTTATCACTATCACTTGCATAGAATATGACAAGATCAGATAATCCTGGACAAATATGGACAGGGAAAGCTCATAGCCTTTATTCAATTTGAGTGCACAGTTCAAAGTATGTGGCAGGCTTCAAGCGCCTGAGAGCGGAACCAAAATTGTAGAGATATACATCTGCAAGATGTATGTCAGCGTGGTTGTTGAGGTAGGACCAACAGGTATGCCCCACAGCCCTGATTTCTTGGGTTTCTCATTCCTGCTACTCCATCTTGGCATTCAGTACAACTGTGTGCACAGCATTTTAGGTAGCTCACTCCTCCAGCATGACCTTAAGCTCTGTCTGACAGGCATACCCATCTGCTGTGTTTGACAACACAGAGTAATTATTGACACCCAATGAGGAAACTGCCAACAAAACCCTGACAATTCAATAAAGGATTGGCCCGCGCTTGTATACGTCAGATTGGGTGCACTTTCCCCCAAAGTCTTGAATACTTGCCAAAATCTTAGCATATGACAAAAAAACAACGTCATTACAGGCTCTCGTTGCCCTCCCTTTGATAAAATTGATAACAAAAGAATCATAGGGGTTGGTATCCACCAAATTGGGGCCACTGAGAACCTGATTGGATAAGAGTCTGGCGGCACCCACAACTATGTGATCCACAAATTCACTGTTCTCTT
>QTSX02003973.1:0-24851 GCA_014839935.2 Entomophthora muscae | reverse complement strand
ACTTGGTGTATTCCTTGTCAGTATTGGCTGGATAGGCTGGTAGGTGGCAGTGGCACATGGTGGAGGCGCTAGTCTTTCTGTAATTGATTGCCCATATTCACATGAAAAACCATTTGTGCAAACAAGTCAGCCACCAGTTGGTGACCAAAGAGAGAATTGTGGTCAAGGACCCCAAGATAGAGGTTGTTGAAAGCCTGTGGGCGGCGCTCCCAGAGTGTATCTCTAATATCAAAGAACACGACATCAGCCAGATGGATGTCGGCGTGATCAGCTGGGTACACAGAGGCCTGGTGCTTGTGTCACTGGATGGCTTCAAGGGCAGTGGAGCTACCCTCTATCTGATGGATCAAGAAAACTTGGTACTTGGAATTTGAGCCATCCCAGGAGTTGATTAATCCACCAAAGATGTGGCTGTACAAGTAGCCATTGATGAAATCTGGGTTTGTTCAATAGTAGACAAAACCCTTGGCTGAAACAGCCAGAAACGCACCAATGATAGTCCCCTTCTTGACCTTCTTCCTTCCTTTTTGGGTGGTGGCTCTTTCTTGCACACCAAAATTGTCAAAAGCTATGGATAGCTTATAGTAAGAGATAAAAATGATGTCATCTGAAAAACTTGTCAGGCATTAAACCAGGGTTGATTTGTTAGCGGTTTAATACAGGGAATCCTCAGCGCCATCACATTGGTTGCTGTCAAAATTGGCAAGAACCCATATAGAAGTCACCTTTCTGTGCATCCAGCGCTGCACCATGCGCTCAGAAACCCATATGTTATGGTGTGCAAGCTGTTTACGGACCTGAGTTAGGGGAAGCTTGGGGTCTCTCTGGAGGAGGTCAAGCATTATTGGGTACACCTCAGTGATTTGGGACTTGGGGGCCTTCTTGGGCTTCTTGGCTGTCCCAATCAGATTCACCTTGTTCATTAGGTTGTTAAACTCCCGTATTACAGTGGCTTGGGTAAATTGCAATTGGGTTGCAATCTGTTCCCAGGACAGACCCTGCAGGTTCAGTGCCACAATTTCTTGGAGAATTTGGGTGGTGATGATTTGTTGCTTGGGGCGCTGGGCCACGGGAGCTGAAGCCTGATTGGCTGGGGGGGCAGGTTGGCCAGTGGCAGAAAGTTGTTCCAAATCAAGGTTGTCATCCTGATTGGTTGGTTGACGGGCAGCTTGTGTGGGGGGTGGGTACAGGAGCAGGGGCAGAGCTAGACACTAAGTGACTACTGAAGAAGTCAAAGCCATAGGGGTTGGTGGTCAGGTACAGGTCAGCTTCCTTGTTACCCGCCTCAAAGGCTTGGGTATAAACGGGTACCTCCACGCCCTGAACCTTTCCTCTATCAAAGCTGGCTTGGCTGCTGCTGTCTTGGATGCTGGTGCTGTTGAAGATGTTGCTGTTGAAAACCATATTAAAAAACCTAGGATAAAATCACTAAAAGTAGAAGTTTATGATTTTATATATTTATTTTTATTATAAATTTCAAGTCCACATTTGAAAGGTTCTCAAAACCATTCCATACAAATCTGGAGCCATGAAAATGTCTAAAATGCCTCTGTTCCTAAATTGGATAGCTGTTGATTAGCTGTTAAACTGTTACATTTCTATTTTAGGCTGCTCACACTACACATCTTGTGTGAGTTCATTTTGTTTTGTGCTTGTGGTATCTTGCTTCTAGATTGCTCAAATTTCATTTCATTTTAGTCCTTCTGTTGGTGCCTCATATGAATCCTGATTGGATTATAATATAATCTGGAACAGCATCCATCCATTTCACTTGTTGCATCAGTTTATTTCATTTGTGGTTTGAACTACACTGCTTGATGTTTGATATAATTTTGTATAATGGGCTAGTTCAATTTGTTTTTTTTGTTTGACAGTTCATTTATTAACCAAAAATATTTAAATTATTTGAATCCTGAATCTCACACAACTTGGATTTTGTTCAAATCTGAAATCATTTTGTTTAAATCTGAAGTATTTTTGGTTGTCAACATAGCTTTTAAAACTACTGTATCAAGTACAGGCTTCAACTTCCTCAGCATGGCTGACAGGACCGACTCTTGCTGGTACACAACATCAAACACATACAAAGTAAGTTCTACCTCTTTGTTTCTAACCTTCTTTGTAGTGGTGACCTTGGTGGGCTTCCGGGTCAGCTTGGGGACCCAAGGGTTGATGCTCTGCACCCTAGCAGATTGTGCTCTTTAAACTGGCTGTGTCAGCGCAGTGTCACTATGGAACTCTCCTCTCCTGTTTCCTCCTTGAGTAGGCACTTGGGTTGCACTAACTCTATTCTTTGACCCGCGGGGGGCAACCGCAACCGCGGCGCACAACTGGTGCATTGGTACTCTGGTGTTGTGTTCCTTCCATTTTAAAATTTAATAAAAGATTAAATAAAACTTTATTAAGTTACTCTCTAATTTTAATTTTTGCTTTTATCCAAATATGGATATTTAATTAGAGGTTTTCCCACCCAATATCCCAATTATAGATTTTTTATTTCTTAATTAGTTGTTTCTGGTTTTACAACGCCCATTTTAGAATACCCAAAATAATTTCCACCCATTTACCCAGATTTTACGCCAAATTAAGCACCCAACACAATATTTTTAAAAATTATGTCTCAGATTGTGTGTCTTATTTTAGATACCTTGGTATCATTCTTGATTACAATCCATTGCACACATTGAGTGAGTGATTTTTTTACATAGTGAGCTCCTATTGTGTTTTGTTTTTGGATTGAGTTTTGACTCACGTTGCTTGGGTGTATTTAATCACTAATTCACATAGTAAACATACATACACCAAAAGTCAACTCACACCATTTTTTTGTGAATCAATGTATTTTGTATTATAGTTTGAATAGTTTTTCTTTGCCTGTGAGCACTTCTTTCAGTGTTGACTCATTTTTCCCATTAACACCAATAAACCCTGTTAACAGAGTGTATATTTTAACCTAATAGTTGGATTTTGCTTAAATCTGAAGTATTTTTGGTTGTTGCCATAGCTTTTAAAACTACTGTATTGTATTTATTTTAAAAGGTAATTTTAAACATGCTAACTTTCTATAATTAAGGTTAAACAAAAAAGACTAAAGACTCCATATATAAAAAATAAATTAATAGGCTCTGAATTTAACAGCTAGTAGAGAACATTGGTAACCATTAATTTTATTAAAAATTAGTTTTCAAGCATGAAAAAATAGAATATGCTACAGTAGAACACCAAATAATAGGTATAGTACACCCACACAGAACCAGAAACTGATGAAGAAAATCTGCCAAACCCTTAACTATTTTGGACAATTTAAATATTGTTATAGGTAAAATGGGTTAAAGCAAGAGTTGCTCAAATAATTGTTGAAAATCAGGATCTCTTCCTCTTGCTGCCAATTAATTACAATAAATTAATCACCTGTTATTCAC
Organism: Entomophthora muscae; assembly: GCA_014839935.2. NCBI lineage: Eukaryota > Fungi > Entomophthoromycota > Entomophthoromycetes > Entomophthorales > Entomophthoraceae > Entomophthora > Entomophthora muscae. The sequence goes on along the minus strand of QTSX02003973.1, from coordinate 21,429 downwards.
TGTTTAGCAAGGATAGCGCCTGACCTGCTGGTCACCGATTTTTTTAAAAATTATGATGTCATCAAGTCAGATTTCAGTGTAGGCCCCCTAACTGCTGAAAAGATTATATCTAACTAATCATATTTGTTGTAAACTCTTCCTCCCAAGCCCAGATTCTCTTAAAACTTTCTCTCCCTCACCCTAGAAACTTGTTTACAGATAGTTTAAAAATCTTAGTGAAAATAAAATAAAGGAAGATTGAAGCCCATGCTGGAATATCTTGGCCTGTTATCAACAATGTTTTTTTAGCTTTATTCTACCTTGCTGCTGACTCCTTAGCTGAACCTTGACAGCTTCATATCCATCATCCTCATCATCTTTCATTTGTGATTTTCCCTCTCAAGTGCTTTTCTCAATTTTAATTTTGGTTACTGTCTTCTGTTTTACCCCCCCCCAAAAAAAAAAGCAAAATTAGTGGGCCTCTTCACCCAATTTAGTTTAGTGCTGCTCAAGCAGTTGAAATTTTTTTGACATATCCTCATTTTTTCACTGAATAGTGCTGCACATCATTTACAGTATTTTTAAAACCCAACAGGATGGACAAAAAATGGTTCAGTTCAAACAAATTGGTTCAGTTACATAACAAATTACAACTGGTTCCAGTTGAAGGTCAATTTACTCAATATAAGCTTCATTTATCTAGGGCCATAAAACAAAATTAGTCAATCACACAATGAAAATAAAGTCAAATACTGAATTCCAAAAATGAGACAGCAAACACATGAAACCCAAATTCAAAACAAACCCAAACCAGTCACTTCCTAAAGCATTCTACATTAAATTTGATAATAAGTGTGTGGCAAATATGATACAACCAGAGAACATATGAGGTTCAGTCACAAAAATGATGAGCTCAAACACAAAACAACTCATTTTTTAAATATTGATTATTTTTGGGACTCAATAGAAATAGTGGATTCCAGGGGTGAACCTAATAAAATCTATTCAGGGAGCTGCAGCATTATTTTCAATGCACATGCTTCTAAATTTGGGCATTTATGTCTGAGATAATGTCTCAAAAGGAGCACTCATTTAAATAAAATCAATTTTCTAGAAATACTTTGCTTTTCTGTTTTTAATAGAATTTTATTTATTTTTTGTTTAAAATGAGTTTCACCAGTGAAGATAACTTTGACATTGCTGAGGAGCAGTACCAGGAGCTACTCCAAGCTTGGGCTGGTGATCAAGGGAGCTCAACTACTATGGTTTCTGTGTACATTCAACTCAACTTAAGTTGTGAGGATGGTGTGTTATATGTGTCACTAGGTGCAGCGTTTGGTGGCTTTTCTGATAGCCAGTATGTTGATCTCCAAGACCAGGTTTAATCCAAGCCTGTGTGTCAGGAATCCATCCTGCAGAAGGCTCCTCAGAACTTGCGGGTGGACGGCCCACTGGTCCTGAAGGGAGGGCCCACCATAGAATGGGTGCTAACTTTACAATATATGACAAGGACTTCCCAAGAACGGCCCATGGACCGCTAGAAGGCACCATGGAATTGATGAGGCCAGTAAGAGTGATATAAATCACCCCAAATATTTGGGTTGAGGTGGATTCACTAGCAGCAACTGATTCCTGCGGACAGTTGGGCCGTGAGGTGAGGGGGAAGTCATCAGTACCAGGTAGGCAGGCAGGTAGTTGTATTTGTCTTGGAAAAGCAGGGGGGAACAGTGATCCAGGCTCCTTCTTGGCTGATAACCCCAGTTTCTCTGGTCCTGGCTTTGGGGTCGTAGAGTAGGATTTCCTCTAAGGCAAATTATGAATACACTGGTTTGGGTGGGTATTCAGTAAAATGTACCGGGCTGTAGGGTGCTCCTGGTGGTTGGTATAGTTCAGGTGGTCTGTCTGCGGTTTCTTGGGGTTGGTTGGCGTAAGAAACAGTGCTGCAGAGGTTAGAATGCAAATAGAAGAGAACTAAAATCAAATATAGGATGACCTGGTTGAAACAAAGGTTCATATCACTTTAATGTAAAAATGGCAATGGGCAACTTTCTGGCGGCCCAGGGTATAAGTATGCCCATCCACCATGGGAAAACTTTTGTGAACCCTTCCAGCCTGGGTGGTACTGTCTTCCATGGTTTGGAAATCATTGGTGGCGTCCTGCAGGGGTGGTTCCTCATTGGTTGGATTGGGGCAGTAAAACTTGAATTCCTTTTTGAGCTGCAGGATTTGTCATCATCTGGCGACCTGCATTCTAAGGGAAGTTTCTTCATTTCCCCATCAGCAGTGGCCCTAGTTATCTTGGAATTGTTGCTCAGGTCAGCGCTCTCATTGGCAGAACTAATAGGATCCTTCTGCAGGCAGGGCTTCAGTGTAGGTGGCTCCAAGTTGATAGGTCTCAGGAATTTCCCCAAAATTGAGTTTGTTTCTGGTTCAAGCCCAAAAAACGCAGGCAGCCAGAAAGCTGGTCCTGCAGGCTGGCGGCCTGCAGGGTTTCAGGGGTTGAATCCTTTAGTTGATATTTCTCTATGTGCATTGTTAATAAGAGTTTATCAATTGTGATACTGGGCCACAGTTTGAAGACTATGCAACTGTGTCCCCCTTTAACCTGGTCCAACCATTGCTTGACAATTTGATCCAATAAGAGCAAGCCTGCCTAATCCAGATGCCAGCATGTCAAGTGTTCTCCCAAGTGGCAATTGATAACCAATGAAATTGTTGAGAAGATACTGAGCCCAAACCAAAGCAGCATGAGCTTTGCAGAAATTGCCACCCGTCTACAATTCACCAAGGTAGTGATCAGACAAAAATTCTGTGCTCTCATGAAGAGAGACAGCACAAAAATTACCAAGAAACCAAAAAAGCAGTCAGATTTCCATCTCAAGAGTGCACATCCTGTCATACCTAACTTCCTCCAACAGGACCCATACCTCCAAATGACTAAGGTAAAACATCTACTTGGGCTTGTAAAGACCCAACAATTGAGGGAGTATTTTAGCAAAATAAGGTACCAAGTTGGCAACTTGGAAACCTGTGAGCGCCATCACAACGGGATAGACCGTCATCATCCATTTGAAGACCTTGGTGTGTACGCTATAACGTCCAAAATTACTGGCAAAATACGTGAGTATATAGTATATACAGGTGTATATAGCTACGGACTGGGTGAAGTGGGGCAATACCAGAGTGGGCCAGGAGTACTGCTTGGAGGAGTTTAGCTCCGCTGGCTCCTTGTAGATGTACTTGCCAGGTGGTCAATTTAATGGTCCATGCTGGTGATTGTATTGGTGGTCCCCAATCCCTATGCAGGCTGTGAGAACAGCTGAGAAGATTAGATTGTTCATCTTCTGATCCTGGGAAAGGGCAGACAAAGCTTAGTGTCTTTAAATTTCTTGTAGGGTAAAGTTCTGATTGATTTATGTGATACTATTGATGGGTAATTTCACTCAATGATAGCACAAACTATCATCAAGTGAATTGGCTTTATTATATACTATCATCCTTGTGGGGGCATGAATAGAGTAAAATACTGGACAGGGAACCCCAAACACTTATTGTTGTCTGGAATTCCCTTTTGGGAGGGGAATTGGAAGTGGTGTGCAGGCAATGAATTGTTACTTCTGGGCTTACATTGGCTTGGTGTATTATTGGATGCTTTCAAGCATCCAATTTTGAATTCTGCAGTTAATGCAGGAATGGGTGGGTTGAGCAGCTTGTCAGCCCCTCCCAAATTTGGTAGATTCCAAATTTAGGCAGCAGCTCCCCCTCCATTTGGGTTTGGGGAAACTGCTTTTTTGGGTTTCCCCATTTGGCAATTTCCCCATTCAGTGGGCTGGCAGGAGCAGGCAGCTGCGCCTGGGCAAGCTGCCAGGCTTGGGGTGCGGCCTGCAGATGGCTGGCAGCCGGCCGCGCGGCCTGCGGGCGGGGTATAAAACCCGTCAAAATTAAAAAAAATATTTTTAATTCTTGTTTTCTTGGCTTGGCCTTTTGCGGCAGTTTCCCTAATAAGGGGGAACTGCTGCAATTTTCATTTTGTTTATTGAGTCCAATTGTGAACAAAATATTGTCCTGAACCAAGGTGTTGTCAGCAATATTCCTGCCAGGGTTCCATATCATCTTTCTTGAGTCCCAAACTGCACATCTCTAGATGCATGGGCTTTTTTTTAAAATTTTGGTTCTAATCAATTGGGCAACTGTGGTAAAATTGGCTCCCTGGTGCTTGACTTCCTGCTTCTCAACACTATAGTAAAGTGATAATTCTGCTTTTTCCCTAATTGACAACTGGAAAGCGACACTTTTTTAATTAACAGATCTTGATGTACTGAAAACTTTTAATATAAAAATTAAGTTATAAAACTATGATACACTAAAGTGACCCAAAAAACTTCATAAATGCAATAAAAACTGTCTCTTAATTAATAAAATAAGGAGAAAAAATAAGTATTTCTCATTTTACTATGTAATTTACACTCTTGCCTATAAAAATTTTTATTCCCATATAAAGTAAAATTCCAATGAACCACAAATAAACATAAACACAACAATAAACAATATTCAAAATATAAAGAAATATTAATATTTATTTGATATAGTTTATATAAGTACAAATGTGAATATCTTATGTTTTATTAGAAAATTAACAAAATTAAGATATTTCATTCACTTTCAACTATAACTATTCATCTCAAACTTAAAATATACACATAAAAGGATCATTCTTATCTAACTAAATCAAAAAATATATAATTAAGACTAAAAAGTAGATGATCAAAACTAAAAATTAAAAATTAAAGGTAAAAACCATATAAAACAAGCAAGCAAGTTTATTCTTCACCCTTCTTCCCCTTCTTCATTTTAGACCCTTCCAGGAGGGAAGTGGCAGTAAGTTCAATCTACTGCTTGATCTCAAAGGCCTTGTACTTGTGCTTGGCTGCAATCTGGATGGCCTTGATGAAGAGCAAGGACTTGGTGGTGGGCTTAGTGGGGGAACGCGGTTGGCAAGATCCCTGAGCTTGGAGATGGTTTTTTCCTGCTCATGTTGAAGAAGGGAAAAGAACTTGTTGAACTTTGAGTGCGTCCTAAAGTTGGCCTTGAGATGATTATGGTAAGCCTCAAGAGCTAAAGTGGTCTTCAGCTCGCCATTTACTGCAGCTCTGTACATGTTCCAGCTGGCCTTGGCTCGTGTCATGGCCCAGGAAAATCTACTAAGATAGTCATGGCAGAGAAGAGCAGTCTAGAACTATGGCTTTCACCCTAAGCCAAACAGGTTGGCTGAGATAGTCCTTTATTTAATACTCATGGGAAGACGTCCGGAATCAGAAGTGAAAGGGAAGGGAAGGAGATGTAAATGTAGAAAGGACTAGCTAGGATGAATTAGGATGTCCAGGTCCTTGAAGTTTGCACCCATCCCAAAGTAGAAGAGGAGCCCCAAGTAAGCCACAAGATGAAGCCTTTGCCCAGCAAAGGCTTCAGTAAACTCACACAGCTTAAAGAACACAGTACTAATCTTCTTCTCATGTTTTGTTTTAGCAAAGGTCAGCTTCATAGCTGCAGGGAGCCCCATCTCATCAGGCTCCAGGCCAACCTGAAGTTGACAAGGAGGATTTTTGTCTTCTTTACAGCTGTTGTGTCTGCAACAGCCAATTTCCCTACCGTGTGCCCAAAGTTCTCAAGCAGGTAAGAGAGTGTGTGCTCCACCAGGAAGCAGAAGCAAGCAGCCACATGGGCCTGGCCCATCTCTGGTATGTTCTTGAATGGGAGTGTTGCCAGGGCGTCCCAAACAAGCTCAATGGAGTTTACACAGTAATCTCTACTGAGGACCACTGGGTCAAGGCGGATCATTTAAAATCCTTGTAGGCAGTAACTGCCCACTCAGATGCCCCCTTGCCATGCGTCATCCAGGCTAAGGCCTCCTGGGATATCAGAAAGGTACCATGAATGTGGTCCTCTAGCTCGCGCAAAACAGGGGGGAAGAAACAGCTGCCTTGCCACATAATTGACATAGTTTGCGTAGAATGTGGCAGGGACAAAGGGGATCAGGACCCAGCGGATTTCACTGTCTATGTTTTCTAAAAAAAGGTAAGTATTTTGAAATTTTTTATTAATTTTAATTATTAGGTTACCTTTGTGTGTTTCTTCTTTGCCTGCAGCCTTGGCTGGCTTGGCCATTCTTGGCGCAAGAAGTTGGGCAGGCAATTCTTTATCCTCTGTTCTTTCTTGCTTGGCTGGCTTGAGATGTTCATACATCTCAGGGTCGTCAACCCAGACAAACAGCGCAGAGAGGGCAAATGACTTGAACTGAAGGCCCTCAACTACAGTTTTTTGAATGTTAATAAGACGCTCAAATGTTTTTTTCAGGGGTGTCTGGTATTTTTGGCATTAGTGCCTTTGAGGACATATTGTCAATTTTTCCCCAGTGAGGACAGAGGACTTCACTTTGGCTTTGACCTTGCAGTCAATGTCCTTTATTTTGGAAATTGCCAAGTCAAGGTCCTTCAGAAGCTTTTCCAATTCTCTCCTTTATTTTTTTACTAACCTTTCCATATGTTTTAATAGCTTTCACCCTAATAAAATCTGTATTCTTCTGATACTATTGCTTCTTTTTTTATTCCTGTTTTTTTCCCATTTACTACATTATCCCATTTTTTACCCATTGTGTATATGTTTTACACTTAACTCAATATGTGTTGTTTGCTTTGTGTTGGCATTGTTTCCTTAATTGCCATATTATTTTTGGCGCTTTAAACAGCCCCTTGTGAAAATATTAACAAAAATTTGGTGATCATCAAAATTTGAATTATAAAATTATAGGTTAATTGTGTTTAGATAAAGTTGCTACTGATCTGAATTAAAAACATTAATGATAAACTTTAAGCCAATCAGGAGCCAAGTGATAAAGTGATTGTTGTGACATAAAGGGACATTCAATAGTTCTTTGGTGCATGTGTGCTAATTAATATTATTGGCTGGTTGTTTTGCCATTGTGTACCATTGCCGCTGTGGCAAGTTGTTGATGGACTAGTGCCCAATCAGCTGCTGGGTTAGCACTAGTCCACCAAAAACTTGCCACAGCAACAATGGTGCACAATAGCAAAAGATACCACCAATTATATTAATTAGTGCACATGCATCAAAGAATTATTGAATGACCCTTTATGTCACAACAATCACTTTATCACTTGGCTCCTGATTGACTTAAAGTTTATCATTAAGCTTTTTAATTTGGATCAGTAACAACTTTATCTAAACACAATTAACCTATAATTTTCTTATTCAAATTTAGTTGATCACCAAATTATTATTGATATTTTCACAAGGGGCTGTGTTTGGGTACTAAAAATAACTGTGTTCTGGATCTAGATACATGACATAGTAGATATATGATTTTATAGAAATAAGCTGAACATAAAGAATAAAACCAACTATAAACAAAGAGAACATGAACAATTGAAATTCAAAATAAAGATAATATAAATAGAAAATGTTTGGTGACAGGGGGTTTATTGGGGGAAGGGAAGAGTGATTCCTAGTAGGGGGAATAGTGTGGGAAGGAAGGTGTTGAGACGGTGCTGGCCTGTGAGGTCTGGGATTGAGTGGGTAGGGCTGGAAGATGGGGAGTAGTGGTGGCAGAGGTAGGGGTAGGAGAATTGTGTGTGATGGCTGTCATATAATGCTCGTTATATTCCTTGTCTGTCATTGGCTGGATGGGTTGATAGATGGCTGTGACACAGGGTGGGAGGCGCTTATCCTTATGTGATTGGGTGCCCATGTTCACATGGAAAACCATTTGCGCAAACAAGATAGCCACTATTTGGTGACCAAAAAGATAATTGTGGTCAAGGACCCCAAGATAGAGGTTTTTGAAAGCCTGAGGGTGGCGCTCCAGGAGTGTATCTCCAATGCTAAAGAAAACAACATTGGCCAGATGGATGTCTGCATGGCCAGCTGGGTACACAGAGGCCTGGTGCTTGTGTCACTGGATGGCTTCAAGGGCAGTGGAGCTACCCTCCATCTGGTGGCTCAAGAAAACTCGGTGCTTGGAATTTGAGCCATCCCAGGAGTCAAGTAATCCACTGAGGATGTGGCTGTACTTCTAGCCATTGGTGAAATCTGGGTTTTTCCAATAGTAGACAAAACCCTTGGCTGAAACAACCCGTAAACGTACCAATTAACATCCCCTTCTTGACCTTCTTCCTCTTTTTTGGGTGGCGGCTCTTCCTTAGGCGCTAAAATTGTCAAAAGTTATCAATAGCTTATAGTAGGAGATGAAGATGACATCATTGGACAAACTTTTCAGGCATTGGACCAGGGTGGATTTTATTGCCTGATCATACAGGGAATCTTCAGCGCCATTTCATTGGTTGCCAGTGTTGCAACATCTTTGATTACTCCTTCTTGGGGAATTAACGCCCCAAGTGGTTCACTGAATGAGTCACCAAATTGCTCACCAACTAATTGATAAGTTGGTGGCACTCTTATCATTTGCCCATCTATTACAGGGATCACATAGTCCAGATCCTAAGCAGAACACAACTTGAGTAAGCCTTGTGACTTAAGAGGAACATTAATCAGATAAGTTTCATGACCCCCATGATGTACATGCACAGTATGTGGTTTTCCATGATACTATATAATATTCAATATTCTACCCAATAAAGTATCATTATTCTCTTAATCTTCCCCTTTATTTTATTTATTATACTTCCCAGAAGTATAATCTTGACACCAGCAACATTTGTAAGAACCCAGTGTTGCAACCAATTTTCCCACCTTGCCTGCTAATGTATCTTACAATACACAGGGGGCGCTTGATGAGCCGCCCCTTGACGTATCTAATGTTATGGGTTAATATGATGGCAACATCAAATGGCGGGTACTTCATACTAATTAGGAGCACTGTCAATTCAACTTGCTGATTCCCGCACAAGTTATTCCTTGGCTCCAAACCTTACATGGAACTTCCCACTATGCCACCCCCTTGTGGCATTCCCCATATAGTATATTAATCCAAATATTCTACAATAAATGATACCTTATTCTTATTATTCTGTCCTTTCTATTGGACTGTTGTCTTCCCCAATTCCAAGTACTGAACTCTCATTGGTTCAGTTGCAACACCAGATTGACACAACCTCTTTCCATGCATCCAGAGCTGCACCATGCGCTCAGACACCCAAATGCCATGGTGTGCAAGTTGCTTTCAGACCTGGGTAATGGGAAGCTTGGGGTCCTGCTGCAGGAGGTTAAGCATAATTGGGTATGCCTCAGTGATTTGGGACTTGGGGGCCTTCCTTGGCTTCTTGGTTATCCCAATCAAACTTCCCCCTATTCATTAAATTATTAAATTCCTGCATTTTTGTAGCCTGGGTGAATTGCAATTGGCTGGTAATCTGGTCCCAGGACAGACCCTGCAGGTTCAGTGCCACAATTTCTTGGAGAATTTGGGTGGTGATGATTTGTTGCTTGGGGTGCTGGGCCGTGGGAGCTGAAGCCTGATTGGCTGTAAGGGGGCAGGTTGGCTGGTGGCAGAAAGATGTTCCAAATCAGGGTTGCCATCCTGATTGGTTAGTTGACAGGCAGATTGTGCAGGGGTGGGTGTGGGAGCAGGGGCAGAGCTAGACGCTAAGTGACTCTCAAACAAGTCAAAGCCATAGGGGTCGGTGGTAAGGTACAGGTCAGCTTCCTTGTTACCTGCCTCAAAGGCTTGGGTGTAAATGGGTGCCTCTAAGTTCTGAGCCTTGCCTTCATTGAAGCTGGCTTGGCTGCTGGTGCTGTTAAAAATGTTGTTGTTGTTGTTGAAAACCATATTGAACTAAAACCTAGGATAAAATCACTAAAAGTAGAAAATTTAAAATTTAATGAATTATTTTTATTGTAATCTCAAGTCCATATTTGGAAGGTTATCAAACCCTTTTCATACAAATCTGGAGCCATGAAAATGGTTAAAATGCCTCTGTTCCTAAATTGGATAGCTGTTGATTAGCTGTTAAAATGTTATATTTCTATTTTAGGCTGCTCATACTACATATCTTGTGTGAGTTCATTTCATTTTGTGCTTGTGGAATCTTGCTTCCAGATTGCTCAAATTTTATTTCATTTTAGTCCTTCTGTTGGTGCCTCATGAATCCTGATTGGATGATAATATACTCCAGAACAGCATCCATTTATCTCACTTGTTGTGTCAGTTCATTTTGTTTGTGGTTTAAACAACACCACTTGATATTTGCTATAATTTTGTATAATGGGCTAGTGAAATTTTTTTTATTTGAAAGTTCATTTATTAACCAGTTTTTTTAAATTAATTGAATCTTAAATCTTGTGTGACTTGGTTTTTGTTCAAATCTGAAATCATTTTGTTTAAATCTGAGGTATTTTTGGTTGTTGTCATAGCTTTTAAAACTACTGTATATAGTTTATTTATTTTAATTTTCATCTCTCTATATATAGTAGCATGAAATCTTATAGTCACTACTGTTTATTTCATAATAGGCTATAAAATTCCTATATTAATTATTTTTGGCTGTGAATGTGCAATGTTAATTGCATGTTTTGGTAAATTTGATTTTTTATTAATTTTACTCCCAAAACAGACACTCAGAACATTTATTTCCTTTTTTTATTCTAGATTTCAATCTTAATTAGGATGATCTGGTAACAGTATTATAGATTCATTCATGTGTTTTGATATTTGATATTTATATTGTCTGTTTCAGTTGCTGTGGGAGTTTGTTGTTGGATCAAGTTTGTAACATTTGTGACTGAGTTTCATACGTTCACCAAAAACATAGTAAACATAGTAGCCTTGTTCTGGGACTGAAACTCATGTGCTCTATTTTTTGGTACATTTGTTGTTGAATCATTGTACATGTGTCCCCAGTTTGAATAGGTTGTTGTATGATTGGACATTTACGCCAAATAGCACTCATTTTTTGTGAAACTATCTTCTATTTAGATCTATCAAGTTGAAATTTGTTTTGTGACTGAGTCCATGCGTTCTAAACTGACTAATATACATTTAACTCAACAGGTTTGAAAACAACTGTACCAAAATTTTGACTAAGTAATACCACCTGGATCCATGGCTCTTATTCTGTCTACATCATCTAAAGAGTGCTTTGTCCAGTACACAAAAAACCCTTGAGTGATTAATTTCTGTTGACCATTCTGATAAATGAGGTTGTATCAAGTGACTCTCAGATTACATCTTTTTATCAGTGTCAACTTGCACGGGGAAATCAAATCCATCTGACAAACTGGGGTGGCAGTAACCTATTTCCAATCAACAGTTTGGTTTAAATCCGTCAATTTGGTTAACTTGGATAATAGTTTACCCAACTTCTGAGCTTTGCAATTGGGACAGGTAATACCAAGCATTATGAAAACTACCATGACAATTCTAGTGATGATAGCTTTGGTGGTATTTCTGGAAAGCTTTGGAGCTCTGGGGTTAACACTGCCTGTTCTGCCAGTCTGGGTGACCTGGGTTTGTTGATACATCTTAGTGGCTTTGGCTTCACTCCCAAACTCAGAGCTACTCCCACCTTCTGCCTCTTGAACAACAACCACTTTTTTCTTTGACCCATGAGGGTCTCCACGTCTTTGCTTTGCTAAATCAGCTCTCTGACTCTGTTGTTGTGATGTGACCATGTTGGTATAGAATTGGGGTTTAAATTTTAATCTCTTGATTAGCTTTGGTCCGGGATGTTTGGCTTTAGCCGTTCATGTTGATATATTTGATACATTCAATAGCTTTCCTCCAAAAAAGACCCCCAAAATATTTATTTCCACTTTTATATTAAGCTTGTATACTTTGATTGGGATGGAAAGGTGGATTTTTTATAGATTCATTGATTTGTTGGACGCTTGTTGTTCCTGCTATCCATTTCACTTGGCAGGGGGTCCACTGCCAGATTGAGTTTATCCTTTAGTGATGTAGCTCATACTGCCCTCTAACCCCATAGAAAGCATGATAGCTCTATTCCGCGGCATAAATCAACCCATTTGAGCAACTGGGATACTTGTTGTTTAGCCATAACCAACACATTCTTGTTTAGCATCATCTGTTGTGTGTCTAGGCATCTCCACAGATAAGCCTATGTTCCCTGTGGGATCTGCTCCTATCCTTACCAGAAAAGTTGGGATCCAGGATGTGGCATAACAGCCCTTTTCTTAACTGGACCACCTTCACCCATCTCAACAGGTTGTAGAGCCACTTTAAGTTTCCAAGAGCTGAAGCGTCAGATAACATCACCCTTACAATGTTATGCTACCGTTCTTTGGGAAGGCCGCCCAGTGCAACATCAGCAATTCCCCTGGGGTACAGCCAATCAAATAGTCCCTGAACAGGGGAAAGTTCAGAAGACAAAATTCCCCCTCCAGAAGAGAGCAGGAATAATGACTCAGATTTTAAAAATAAGCTTGCACCAACCAATTAGGTGCTAAGTCACAGGATGGAGACCAAAGTCATCCAAAACAATGTTCTCAACACATAACTTCTGAAAAGGAAGAGATTACATCCTTCACCTAGCACCAGGGCATGACACTAATTGGTTCACCTCAAGAGGATTTCTCAACAGCCATAGATAGCAGGAGAACAGGATTGAATCTTCCCAAGTCCCAATTGCCATCCCTACCTTCCAAACTTCTGGGATTTCCCATCCCCTGTTTTTCCCTCCCAATTGCAAATCTTTGACAGGGGAGGGATATAAATAGGACCCACCTCAGTAATAGCTGTGCTATTATTGAGATTATTCAATAAGTGAGATTCAACTTAACTAAAAGTTGACTACCAATCAGCCCTGCCAACCCTCCAATCCAAGGAAGATGAACCATCTCATCTTCACAGCTGTGCTTACAGCTTGCCTTGGGATTGGAGGCTACAAAAGGGTCAGAGTTACTTTGGCCCTCCTCAGATGGACTAGATCATGACCCCCACTACAACCCTGGTCAATGAACTCCTGCTAGACTGGACCTGGCCTCCCTGGCTTACCCTGGTGTTACATTTACACTCTCTATTGCAATGTACACGTCCATGTATTTTTTTGGGTTTGGAGATACAATGTACATGCAAAGATCTTCCCTGGCTGATGACTGTGTCCCTATTGTCACCGCCTTGACTGGTGTTCCAGTTCACCAACCTGTTGCCATACATCCTGCAAGTTTGATATGAACGGTATTGTTGGGTGCTTGACATGTGTCAGTTGATATCTATCTCTTATTGAAGGTGGGAGGTTAATTGCCCCGCTTTCTTTGGTATATAAACCTGGTCTCACCTAAAGACCCATTGACCCTTGGTGGCTTTATCTGATGCTCATTTAAAGCCTTACTCATCTTATAACTTTCTTGCCTGGATCTGGGCATATTTTAAAGAGATTCATAGCTTTATACATACACTTGGTGTCAGGATTGACAATTCTTTTCCTCTTGAAATCTGGGCCCAAGGGCGGGATCCAAACCCTGACCCTGAATTCCCGTGGGCTGCTAGCCCTAAGGACCAAGGGGCCGCTTGCACGTGTTTTCCTGAGGTCAAGCCCATGCAAGCTGAAGCTAATAATGATGGCCCAGATGATGAAGTAAGCCAAATCAAAGGAATCATTGCACCAAATAAGGAAATAATCCAGGTGCCTAATGAAGGCAATGAAATTCTGATCATTAGCTTCATGAGTTTGAAGGCTACACCAGTGGCCAATCAAGAGCCACCCCCAGGAGAAGGCACAGGCCCACAGCCTGGCCCCATGAACACAACTCTAGAGAAAGATAATTAAGTAGCAAATTCAAGATTTTTGACCAATGAAAGAACTCTTGGCCCGGGTGCCATTTGGCTGCCTTTAAACCCAAGCGCCCAGACCCCCACCCACATTCCCCAATGCCCTGAAGAAACCCTCTGTGGAAAATATTGAGTTTGGAGGTGGGGTGCTATATAGACCCAAGGGCCCCGCGCTCCAAACTGTATTGCCATTTCTGAATAAAGGGTATGCTATTTTGGCTTACACAGCTACTGCCTTATTATGTCCTTGCCATCTATCAAATCAGTACAAGATCATCTGGTCCTCCTGCGCCTCCACCCCCAGATTCCTGTCCTCTAGGTGTTCCCTTTGGTCCCGTCCACTTCACAGAGTCCTCTTTAAGCCCCAAATATAAGGATTACACCCCAGAAAAGATCCTCAAACTAGATCCCTTGGCCCGCATACAATCTGCAATTAGATACAACCGTCAAGGCCCTTGGATATTATCAACACCCAAGTTGTTTAGAGGCAAATTCAACTATCTTCCTGCTTATAATACCCACATGTAACTGCCTGTGACTCCCAAGCCAATGCCTGCTTCCTCACCTGACCTCCTGACCAATCACACTGGTAAGCTGTTTGGGATTGTGTACATCACCCTTACAGGGGTGAGTGACACTATAATCCTGGCTGCTGGCCTATGGTCTTGGGTGGGGAAGTCCTTATCCTACCTCTTTAAGCTAGCTCCTCTCTTGTGGTGGGCTTTATCTGCAAAAAACTCAGCCCGAGTGATCCCAAACCCAATAGGCTGGCCGCCCAAGACTGGATCCATGGCACTTGGGGGGCGTACAATCCTTGTCTGACTTGCCTGGGCAGCTGTACCGGTTAGGTTCATGAGCTGGGCTAGTACCAGATATACCAGGGTTATGTGGGAACCCTGCCCTGGGTGTATGTGGTTTGGCAGGTTTACTGGTGGTAGGGATGGGGGATCAGATTGCTGGAAGCTTCATGTTGGGTAATGAAGGTACGGGGTCCCCTACCCTGTTGAATTAAGCAGGTCGTCCCTTATAGTATGACCACCGGGAAGGGTTCTAGTTGCTGAGGGACCTCTTTTCACGCAGCTTGAGCTTTCTTGGGGTAGAAGTCAGATCTATCATCTAAGCTTAGTTGCCCAGGGGTGGAAAGTAGAGACATGTCTGGATACGGTATGTATTGGGTGGTACCCTAGTATCAGGATGCTAACTGTGATGAAAGGGTTTTCCTGGTTAGGATATTATTCTCTCTTGTAATTCTGCTGATAAAGTTCTTGGCAGCAAGGATACCAGATGTTAACTTTATGGTTTGGTTTAGACAAGATAATTTTTTGGTTGATGCCATTTTTACTTGAGCCCAGATCCTGAGTATGCGGCTAACTGATGAATAACTTAGTGTTTAAAGGAAGAGTAGTTTTATCATGAAGTATATTGACTAATATAGCTTGGATGGAGAAATAAATGGGGTTGTTTTTGATAATTAACTATCGAATTCTAAAAAAAATGATTCCATGTATGTTCTTGTTAATCTTTTATTAGAGTTACTAATCATTAGCGATTAAAAGCTTCTAAATCATAAAGTTAAGTTATAAACAATTAACTGAGCATTTGCCCAGAACAATCTCATTTTATCAGTAGGGCAGAAAGCAAACTAGTATGTTAATAAGAGGCTAGGATTCCAAATCGCGAGAGGCAGGAAGGGTGGAGGGGTTTGGGGGAGCAATGTGATGGGAGGGCTGTTGAGATTGAGGCCCTCCCCTCGAGTTGGAGTAGAAGTTTGAGCCATGAGAGCCATTATTGTTGGAGCGATAGCCTTGCGACGAATGGTGGTTACCTCCATTATAAGGACCGTGGTGAAGGTGGGGAGGTAATTCAGAATGAGGAGTTCCAGGATTTGTAGCAGGCGACTGATACCCCAAGGGCGAATCGACATTCCAACTGCGCTCTCGCCGATGATGCGACATGTCTCTATGGTGTCCGTGGTAGGCACCTCTGTCTTCACTGCGGTAGCCAGAGGGCGAGATCGGTGGGATGTAGCGGCCACCGATACGATTCCGGATGTGGTCACGCTCGGGATCTCTCGGATGACGGTCAAAGGAATAGCTGTTAGATGAGGCGTATCGGTTATGGCTATAGTGGAAGCGCTCTGGAGGACGGGATTCCTCTTTGGTGTCAAGCGATGGATGCCTAGATGGGTGGGGTCGATCATTGGGAGCGAAGAACTGACGGGTACCCAGAGGATGATCGGGAAGAGGCGAGTCAGAGTAGTTGGATAGCTCGCCCTCCTCGGCTTCGGAATATGGATTAGTTCCCGAACGCCCGTTTGGCACGGTGAGATGCGAAAGGGGGGGTGCGCCGGGGGAAATCCTCATTCTTGACTATAGGCTGATGAACAGCGGGCGATGCTGCCTTCAGCCGGGAGCGGGGAAGATTTGGAGATGGAGACCGAGATGCAGTGTGAGGAACTGCGTTTGCACGCCGAGAGGTTACAAAAGAAATCGGATGTCCATTCGACTGGCCGTTTGGCCGTCCGTGTGAGTGCCCTTCTAGAGTGTCCGTTACTGGAGTGGCCGTTGAGCGGTCTAGAGGATGACAGTGGTGGCTGGGACTCTGATTTGGGATCAATCACAAACTGTTTCCATGAAAGCCGTTGTCCCTTTCGAGGCGTTAGGCGAGCTGGGTGCCGTTCCCTGGGTGACTTGGGCCGAAGAGCAGGGCTCTCAACTGGTGAGGGCTTCTTGGGAGCGGGAGAATTATCTACTCCTGGCGGCTGTGGAGCAACCATAAGATCAGGCGAAACAGATGCAGCCGTCAATTGGGTAGCTGGAAGGCTAGCAACAGCTGGCTGATTGTTCTCGTGAGCAGCTTGGGGAGTAGAGCTAGAAGTGGCTTGAGGTGGGCTGGTATGAGGGACTGGTTCGCTTTCAGTAGCAGAAGAACGAGGCGGAGTGGGGCGCAAGGCCACTTCTTTTTCTTCTTTAGGCGTGAGGCCGTGCTCTGAATTGTATTTCGCAATAAAGTATTTGGCCAAACTCATGCTTTGAAGCTGCTCACGACGAGAAACCACACAAGAAGGGGTGATGGCAGGTAAGGGGGGAAGCGTAGGAGAGGCAGGGCTTTTGGAAATACCCGCAGGAGAAGAGGGCTGACAAGACTTAACCAGTGGTGGCGGTGTAGGGCGAGATTCAGACTGCACAGCTTCGAGGGCTTGTGGCGTGTCAAGCACAGGTTCCAAGCTGGCTTGCTGTGGGGACGAGTTTTCCTCCAACGGTGTCAACTCATTAGCGGGGTGGCAGGTCAAGTGGACATCGGCAGATGAATCCAGCTCCGTTTCAGAACCGGAGGCGGCTTTCTTCTCCTCGTGCGCTGTACTTTGGGAGGCCACGGTGGTGGTGGTGGTGGTGGGATTTTCAATGCCAGCCAAAGTGGGCAACTTCATGCGGCTCCAAAACAGCTTGCGAATGCGGAAGAACCTGTTCATGATGCATAGAGGCTCTCTTAAGCAGGGACAACAGTCCTGCCGTAAGCACTGTATCACCTGCTTAGCCTGATCCTGGGTCAGCGTGCGCCCGATGGCATTGTAAGCGTTATGAAAAGCCTTGGCGATCAACCGCTTGGAAAGGTCTTCTTCAACAGCATTGCCAAGGCCATCAGGTAGCAACTCAGCAGACAAAGTCCAAGGCAGCAGAATTTCCTCGCCTGCCGCAATGGGTGCGGTCGAAAACACGCCAAGATGAACCACATCGGTGTCTACCCCGGCTACAAAAAAGCTCCGAAGCTCAGCGTTTGGCTTGCAATGTCGCCGTATATGAGAAGCGATACAGGGCTGCTCGCGACAATCTACTGCCAAATTAAGCGAGCGGTGAAGCACTACATCTGACATGACAGTGCCAACCGTTGAAAACAAGTTTTCGGAATTTTGTGTGTATTCTGACCGCAGAATGACTTTACCGGTGACCTCCACAATAAACTGCTTGGGCTCCATTGCAGTCAGTGCAAATAGGCCCTCGTGGTTACGCACCGACTTTTTCCGTGGCAAGCATTCGATCTTTCGCACCTCTACTTCCACCAGATCATCTCTCCATAAAGTCTTGATCAAGGACCAGGATATCAGATGGGTCAGCTTCAAACGTTGAATGGCTGGGACAGAGGGTATATTCTAAGACGGGGGGTGCCTGAGTAGGTGAGTGTCCTAAACTAGCTGGATTCTTTTTGCGGCCAGAGGTCTTGGAGGAGAGTAAACCTTGGCAGATCCTGATCATGAGATCTTCCGCATCAGGAATCAGTGAAGCTCCAGGCGACTGATTGGTGGTGTCAGGACTTTCGATCTCAAGCTTTGCTTTCTTCTTCTTACGCCCGGGTTGGCGAGCGGTAACCGAAGCACTTGGGGAAGGGGCGGCAGACGAGTTTTGCGTTGGCGCTTTGGAGGTTTTTCGCGTGCGGCCATCTGGGCGTTTTACTTTGTACTTTCTTCGACCTTTGTCCTTGATTTTCCGCTGCTGGAGCTTGACGGCGCGCTAGAAGTAACATTAGATGGATTCAAGGGTATGGAGTCTGAAGAAGGGTCTGCTGCTCTACCTCTTTATCAAAGTTGCGGGGCTGGCATAAATCACAGTAGTAGTCTTTAGGGACTCGATCTTCTTCTATATCGACGCATTCGGCATGCTGCCAAACCTCACAACTGTCGCACTGAATAGTGAAACCATCGTCATGGTCTAGATCGCAGATGCACCTGATCACTCCGGATTCTATAGGATATTTGTCCATGGGATGCGGAAATTCGGCGTTCTCGCTGACTGTAGAAAACGTATTAGCTTTTATTCAACTTTAACAGGAGAGGGTTAAGATTCTATGACTGGTATCGGTTTAAAAATATACTTTTGAATAATAGTTGAACAGACGGCATAAATCCTAAAAGGATTATTTGAACTCCAGTAATCACAGCAAGCGTTGAAAATAAACTTGATGATCAATTCGAAAGGAACTTTTGAATTGGACAGTGATGGTTGAATGCGTGGAGCGAAGGCCTGACTTACCAATAAAAACCCAGGAGTTGATATGATCAGGTTGGAGTGAAATATGGATTTAGGTGGGATAAAGAGTTGAATTGAACAGATCTTAAGAGAGAACGAATAGCGATAACTCCTGGTGTCCAAGGTGCATTTGATTTGGAGTCGAGAGCAGAGGAAAGTGTTGGGCTTGGGCATTTCGACCTACTATCCTGCTGACTGAACTTGCATTTGGAGAAATTTAGAAGACAGAGCCAGTATCTCAACTCGCCATGATTCAAAAAGGGATGTTTGATTTAGAATTTAAGCGAACGGATATCCAAACCTTCAGGCTGATTTCTCACAAATGATATTCATTCTCTGACTGGGGCCAATCATAACCAACTCCTGATCCATCACATGCCAGTCAAGAAAGCTTTTTCAATTTCCTCTCCCTGGATGACGAGTTAACGGCCTCTCTGAATCAGGGATAAATAATATCCCATCCTCCATACATAAATTTAAGCCAAGGCTAGGATCCGGCTGAGACTCGGCTCACCACCACTCCCCCTTGAGCATCTAAATAAACTCCACTTTAAATCCTGTACCTGAACCCAGATTTCAGAAGTGGACCTGAAAGCATGCTTGTGTTCAGCTGACTTTGTCCAAAAAAATCCTTTCCTTGGTTAAAAATCCAGGCTTAAGCCTGCACGTCAACTTCACCGAGCTGTAGCCAATTAACGGCGTCCCGTCAAATAAGACGGCGCGCTGAAACCAAGTCCGATTCCAGCAAATGAAATAACCAAGCCAAATTAATTATGCTTGGGCGTTCCAAGCTGAAAACATTATCTGCTCTACCCACCAAGTGAAAGGATTTGTCTTGAATAATTTCTAGTCTACGCCCCACGAAATTACCTTTAAAATTTACATCGGAGAAGTGTGGCGCAGCCTTTGAAGCACCTGGTCTACTTGGCTCATAACACCATTCGCTTTGCCAATTAGCTTGACATCTTTTTTCAGCACAGCATAAATAATACACCAGCAGTTGACCCAATAAACCGGTTTTATAGTCAATTGCTCAGAGATAAGCAAAGGTCTGGCTCGCCAAGCATGCTTGGGATTAAATGTTTAAATTAAATTAATCTTAAAGCTGCTGAGTCTATGCCAAACTGGCGAGCTTCCAACCCGAGCGCATGTATAAGGATGAAAGCTGCCTTGATTGAGAAGAACCAACGCCTCAATCCTGCCGCTCAGAAACAGAGGGTCGGTGCAATGTGGCTAAGATGCAGGTTTTCCAAGGGCATGGAAGTGGGCAACTATACGCTCAGCTCCAGTTCCAAAAACCGAGCCTAATATTACCACTAGCTGTTCTGGGAATCACGTTGAATCTTCCCAAGTGCCAAGCTTAAACATTAAGAGATTGATCTATTATTGGCGTTATAAACCTAGAAGTTTAACCTTTGCATGCATTGGAACGGTCAAGTAAGGTCGCCCGCTAGATATCCAAGTTGGATTTAAAATGGTGGGCGTTGACCAGAAACTTATCTAAAACTTTTCAATCAGATCAGAGATTAATTGATATGCAGTATTTAATTAAATGATATCATAACCATGCCTAAGTTTATATTCAACAGCCCTTTTAAAGACAGCCTATAAAGGATGGACCACATTAGATTCTTTTGTTGAAGGTAATGTTTCAGCGTGAAATGTGACCTAGCCTTGCAGCATACATGCACAGTTAATCAAAGCTATCTGGGAGCCACACCTTTATCAGCAATTCCATATCGGTATATGCAATGGCCACTTGAGTGTTTAGCCTGCTTCCAAAATCTGATAAACTATCCATCAGAACCATACTTTTAATGCCACTTTTCTCAATCGATAATCAATTTAACAATGTTATATATTAAAATAACTTCAGATTATCAAAGCCATTATCTAAACCGCTTCCACCAGTGTAACGTCATAAGGGTTATCTCAAACAATCCAAATAAATCAGGTATACATGTAATAAGTGGGAACTCAAGGTGGTAGATTAGGGCTTATAAATGATATCACTTACCTGGGGAAAGGATCATCTTTATCACATCCACACCCTCCAAAAGGTTGTGTGGTACAGCTATAACTAGTCAATCCAGAGCTATAATGAATTATAGTACAACCATAAATATACATCATAGCTGTAAAAAGATAGCATATTCCAATTTATTATCCATCAGTTCCAGCCTACATTAGTTTGATGAATATTTTGTTTCATCATCATTTCCTGCATGTGACACAGCCATGCTACTTTATCAAACCAAGATAAAGGCTAGAAACTGTTTTTATCGGGAAAGACGGGTTATCTTGTACAAGTACGACGTCAGGGGCAAAGCTGTACTTTCATAAATTGCAGCCCTGGCCCAGCCTTGAATTGGCTGAAGCACGTACAGTAGTTTTAAAAGCTATGGCAACATCCGAGAATACCTCAGGTTTAAATGAAAGGATTTCAGATTTGAACGAAATCCAAGTTGCGCAAGATTCAGGATTCAAATAATTTAAATATTTCGGTTAATAAATGAAACATCAACCAATAAACAAAATTTTACTTGCATATTATACAAAATTATGTTGCAACTGAACCAATTAGAGTTTAGTATTTGATTGGGGAAGACAACAGTCCAATAGAAAGGACAATAATGAATAGAATAAGATGTTGTTTATTGTAGA
>QTSX02003972.1:0-25061 GCA_014839935.2 Entomophthora muscae | reverse complement strand
CCCTAAACATGCCTTTCACACTGTGAGTATTGATGCTGTTGAGCCTCTCCCTTGGTCTAGGTCTGGGTGTCAATTTATCTTAGTTGTTGTAGACCATTTTAGCAAATGGGTCCAAGCCAGAGCTACAAAAGATATAAGTGCAAAGACCACTGCTAATTTCTTACTGCAATATATCTTCTGCCAACATGGCTGCACTCAAGTCCTGCTTTCTAACAATGAAATTAATCTTAATGCCTGCCTCATCACGTTCATTGTAGAAGCCATAAGTACTCATCAATCTTTCTCTGCCCATATAACCCTTGACTAATGGAACTGTTGAACAAGCAAATCCTCCCTGATGTCCATAATGGAGGAATCTTGATATTCTCCAACGCTGCCAATTGGGATATGTTCCCTCTCTGCTGCTCTCTTTGCTTACTGACTCAGTAGACATTGAGAGAGCAGGCCATTCTAAATTTGCTATGCTGTATGGGTGTGAAGCTGCCACCCCCACAATCTTGGGACCCCCTTGATTGAAGTTGATGTGTCTGAAAATCCTGGGCCTATGCTAAAGACTTATCCAATTGTATCATTGAATCCAAGCAACAGCTTAATTCACTGCTTACAAGGTCAAAGCTCTGGAGTTTTCCGTATCTGATGTTGTTGGAGCCCCCTCCCTGAGTATCAAATAGGCAATCTAGTACTCTACTACCAGAGATTGTACAGTGGTAGAGCTCATAAGCTGGATTCCTCTGGGTTGGTCTCCTGTGAGGTCACCTTTAAGAAGGATGTCAAGTATACCGTGAAACTACTGTCTTCTGGACGTCCTTTTGCCCGTGTTCACTCCAAATTTCTCCGCAAATATCAACTCCCTGTGTCTAATCTTGAGGGGGAGATTTGTATATTGCGCAATTAATGCTATTTTGATATGGTCTTCTAAGCGGATAGCTTAAAAAGATTTGACTGGTTCTCTTTCAATTTTTGGATATTTCCTTGCCTTCCATAATGGGTCTGGTTCAATATCCGCCCATTCCGAACTAGATTGTACCTGTCTGTGATTGATCCAGTATGACCTCATCCCAACGTGACCCCTCAGCACTCTGTCTTCCCTGATGAGCGGATTATCAACCCTTGTATACCTATTTAAGTAGAATCATTTCCTCCTAATAATGACAAGTTTATCCATATTTGAGGAACTTTCAATAATCTTCAAGCTTTTTCCTGTCCTTTTTGCCAAAAGAACTTTCTATTACTTGTTTTCCAGGAAATTAAGGTATGTGCCCTAATTCTGTCTCCCTATACTAACCCGGGGCTAGCTTTGAAACCTCAAATATTTTGTTATAAAAATTTCCGCCGTGTCCTCCTGGAGTTATCCCCCTGAGCTTAAACTGTTATAATCTATCCTATACACTGATGTTGGCAATCTTGCTATCGAGGCTATTTTGGCCCAACTAGATAACAAAGGTGTGGATCATCCTGTGGCTTATACTTCATGTGGTACATTTTACAAATAAGCACAAGAAAAACTACAGTGTCACAGAGAAAGAATGTCTTGCCGTGTTGCATGCGATCCAGGTAGTTCTGCCACTATGTGGATGGTACCCATTTCACTTTTGTCACTGACCACGCTTTGTAAGTAGTTACCCAACAAGCAGAGCTAGAGGGACACCTAAGCTAGATGGGCTCTCCTCCTGCAAGGTTATGACTTCACTGTGCTCCTTGCCCTGGGATCTAACATCAGAACGCTGATGATTTATCCTGAATGCCCATCCTTGCTCTACATCCTACTGAGGCTGACCAGTTATATGAACTAATTGGGTACCTGTCTTTGTGGGAAAGCAAGACAGAAGAAGTCCAAATTAGCCTTATCCAAAGTATCTGAGAACACCCTCATTTTCAACAATCAGCTCCTCAAGAAAGTACGAGACCAATACCTGCCTTATGTACAACCTAGTATTTCCTTTTGTTGGTGCTACAAGCCCTAAGGAGACTGGGCATGGAGGCATTGCCAAGACTTTTGACTGGCTCCAGAATAATTACTTCTGGGATAAACTTTGCCTACTGATTCCTGACATCATAACTAGTTGCCACAACTGCCAACTCCAGAGACCGCAAGCTGCCTCCCATGGGTCAAATTAGTTTCCCCTCAATGTGCCTTTCACACTGTCAGCATTGACGCTGTAGGTCCTCTCCCCTGCTCCTGCTCTGGTTGCTGCTTTATCCTAATTGCTGTTGATCACTTCCAGCAAGTGAATAGAAGCTGCCCTACTAAGGACATCACCGCTAAGACAACTTCTGCCTTCATGTTACAAGATGTTTTATATTGCCATGGCTGCCCTCAAGTGTTGCTATCTGAAAATGGGACTATATCCAATGCTAAGTTGGTAACCTCTGTTGTTGAGGCTTTGGAGTCTCACCAATCCTTTTTCTGCCCCCTACAATCCTTCTAACAATGTGGCAGTTGAGCGTGCAAATTCAACATTGGTTTCTGTTATGAGGAAGCTCACCTACTCTGATACTGCGAATTGTGATCTATACTTACCTGCTGCTCTCTTTTTGTATTTCCTTAGCAAACATTGTGTCACCAGGTATTCCCCTTTGCTATGCTGTATGGGCGTGAGGCTACCACTCTGTTGCTCTTAGGTGCCCCCTACTCTCCTCTGATAAGGCCATTAATTTCCGACAATCACATCAAGAATCTAGTCAATCACATAATCAATATACAGGCCACTGCCTGTATCTCTGCATATAAGACTAGGATGCTCAAGCTCCTCCCTGATAATGCTGGATTTCACCTTTGCCTGAGTTTACATAGTGACTGTGTGCTTAATTACCGGCACAGAGTGGGTACACGTGCATAAGCTGGACATTGCTGTGGATCAGCCCTTTCGAAGTGACCTTCAGGAGCGGGTCTGAATACACTGTAAAGCTCCTGTCTAGTGATTGTCCTTTTTTGAGTTCATACTAAGTTCCTCTGCAAATATCACCCCCTAAGACTAATCTAGAGGGGGTAATGTCATGAATGCCGCCATTCACCATGTGTCAATTTCACCTTGGTGGCCATTTTAAAGACAAATCTCTTGCTTTTGCTTTTGCTTCTCAAAATGAGTTAATGACTCAATTGGTAAATATAATTGTTTGATTTCTTGACTCTGCGCAGCTCACTAACCCACTCATGCTGGTGACAGTGATTCTACTGTCTGGTAGTGTTTGTGGTATTATCAACCACTATATACTCTTTTCCCTATTCACCAATAAAATCAGTTCTATCACAAGTTTGTCTTTGGTCTTCCAGTACTTTTAGCCCTCTCTCTAGCCACAACTGGTAGAGATTATTCATCCAGAGCCACAAGGTAATTTTATAGCCTTCCTACAATTTAACCAGAGACTTAATATGAATCCAATCCTAAGGTTAGGATTCCCTGTTGTCTATCTGTGCCCGCCTCATAGCACAACACTTACATTCAGGAAGTCCAACATGCTATGTTGGTCCCCTGCCTGCTTTCAAACCAACACCCTCCTACACCAGCAACACTAAAAAGTGGGGTTGCTTCTATGCTCTCAGGCAACACTTTAGACTGATTTAGCAAAACACAGCAGAAGATGTGAATTCTGGTTGGACTACGCCAAGCTCAGGCTGAGTTAATGACTACTGGGAGGATTGCAACACACATACTAGGCCCTGAACTCCCTGCTAGGAAACTGACAAGGCTTTCCAACCCATCCAAGTGTATATTGACACATTCCTCAAACTGAAGACCTGCACCCAACTTGAGGACAAATTTTCAGCTATTAAATCCCAAAAGGATTAATCTCAGCATGGAAGAACATACTGAAACTACACCCTCCAACCCTTGGCTTGGAAGACCTGGTTCCTTTGTGCAAGGGCCTCAGCATGAACCAAGAAAGCACTAGTACTACTGAACACCGCCAGACCTGAGCCCCCATACCTAACAGAGAAGGAATGACCCCTGAAGAACTTCAAAGATACTAGAAGAGAGTGAATCTGCTTCCACTGCCACAAAGCAGGGCACTTGACCAGAGCCTTCCTAAGAAAAACCCTGCCCCCATTTCTTTTGGCCCAAATAAATGCTTCCTCATAGTCTTACAAGTTTATCTTAGTATTGGTCAACGTCAAAGGAACAATCCAAAAACTGCCTCTAGTTATAAGAAACAACACATACCCATTGTCTCTCATCCGGTTGAAAGGCCTACCACACCCCCTCATCCTGAGGATTCCCAGTCTGAAAGACATGTCCTCATCCTCAACTACCAGGAACAGAATGTCACCTTGGGAGATAAAGGGAACCCACAACACTGTACCCTTTTCACCAACCCAGAAGAATTCACCCAAGGACTTATGACCATAAAAATCAAACCTAGCGTGGGAGTCCTACACCTTCTCTAGAAAGATGGACCCACATTTTCAGCGAGGAAGCAGCAACCTGTTTCCCAAAACACATGAATTATGATCACGCTATTGACCTCCTGCCTAGCACCAAACCCAAACATGGGCCCATCTATAGCTGCAACCACAAAGAGAAGTTGGCAGTGAAGGCGTACATCAAAGACATGTCTAAAGAAAGGCTTCATCTTTGTGTCCAAGATCTCTTGTTTGTCCCCAATGCTGTTTGTGGGCAAGAAGAACAGTTGCATGCACCTGTACGTTAACTACTAAAAAGTTGAACAATATAATCATAAAGAACTGCTACCCCATACCTAACGCCAATGACGTGTGTGATGTGTTAACAAGCGCCCAGGTGTACTCCAAGATTGACCTTTGGGGCACATTTAATCAAATCTGAATCAAAGAAGGCAACAAGTATAAAACGGTGTTCAAGACCAGGTATGGACTCTATAAATACCTGGTGATGCCATTTGGACTATGCAATGCCCCCAGCGCTTTTAGCGCATGATAAACACAGTACTGGGAAAATACCTTGACAGTTCTGTGTATTCTCTTGATGACATCCTCATCTATAGCAAGACCCACAAAGAGTACCTACTCCACCTGGACCTGATCCTGGGCAAACTCTCACAAGCCAACCTACAAGCAAAACTCAATAAATGTGAACTTTTCCAAACAGAGGTGGAATTCCTGGGCTACATGGTGGAAACTGGAGGATTTGCAATGGCCCAGGATAAGGTAGACGCTGTAACCTCTTGGACTACCCCCACATGCCGTAAAATGTCAGAAGTTTCCTGGGGATAGCAAACTATTGCAGGGACTTCATAAAATAATTCTGCTATCACACTGCCACTAACTAGGCTTTGCTCAGACAAGGTCCAGTTTGTCTGGACCAATGATTGAACCTCCGCATTTGAGAGAATGAAGCAGGCCTTTACTTTTGTCCCTGTCCTTGCCATGCCTGACCCATCCAAACCTTTTGTGCTTGAAACAGAAGTTTCTGACTTTGCAGTGGGTGGGGTCCTTATTCAAGAAGGAGGGGATGGTATGCTACATCCTATAGCATATTACTCCAAGAAGATGCTGCCTGCTGAAGGTAACTACCCAATTTACAACAAAAAAATGCTAGCCATTATGAAGACCCTAATACACTGGTGCCGGTACCTCTGTGGAGCTGAATTCCCAGGAAAGGTCCTGACAGACCACAAGAACTTGGTCTATTTCTTCAAATCACACCAGTTTAACCAACAACAAGCAAGATGTGCCTTAGAACTGGCTAACTACACCCTGACTATAGACTACAAGCCAGGAAAGGTGAACATAGTACCCAACGCCCTAAGTAGAAGGACTGATCTGGCGCCCAACCACATAGAAACTTGCAACCACAACAATCAAGTTCTCTTGGAACCAGCAAGCCTAGGCATCCACCTGGGATTGATGAAGATCAGAGCCAGCAAACCAGAAGTACTGAAGGCTCAATCACTCAAAAAATTCACTTAAACCATAATCTGATCTCTCTAAATCCTTGGATAGCACCCACTACCAAAAAAGCTACTTATTGAAAGGAACAACATTAATGCTCCACAACAGGATCTTTGTGCCAGAAGGAAGCATCAGGACTAACATCTTGAGAGACTACCACAATTCTGAGACAGCTGGACACCTAGGGAGACTCAAGACCCTCTGGAGCATCAGAAGGATTTTTTCTTGGCCAAAAATTGATCAAGAAGTAAGCGCGTACCTGAAGGAATTTGAGACTGTGGGCAAATCAAAGCACGTAGAAACAAACCTGAAGGACTGATAAGACCCTTGGATATACCCCATGGACCCTGGAGATCTGTTTTTATGGACTACATTGTGGAACTGCCCCCATCCCTATCCTTTAATGCAATCCTGGTCATTGTAGACCATTTCACCAAGATGACATACTTTTTACCAACCACCACCCATTGCACAGCAGCAGAGACAGCCCAAAGCTTTCATGACCGCATCCTCACTCAACACAGAACACCTGAGGAAATCATCACAGACAGAGGACCCCAATTCACATCAAACTACTGAACACAGGTGATGAAAGACTTGGGAATCAAGCAATGTGTATCTACCTCTTACCACCCATAGACAGACAGCCAAACTGAAAGAGTGAAGCAGATTCTTGAACAATACCATTGATGCTATACCAACTCTGATCAGGACAATTGGGCCAAAATGCTCCCTATGGCCCAGTTTGCCTACAACAGTAAAGATCATTCCTCCACTGGCATTTCCCCATTCAAAGCAAACTATGGGTTTGATCCCACCTGGGACTCCAAGATTGACAAGAAGGAAACTAACACCACTTGGTGTTCCTGGATTGAGCAGATCCACAGCACACAAAAAACACGCTTAACCAGCCTGAACCATCCAGTGCAAACCTACAAAGCCTTTGCTGACTGAAAACAGATCCCAAGACAACCCTTGTAAGTTGGAGATGAAGTATACCTGGACTCTTGGGATGTACCCCTACACATGCCCTGTAGGAAGCTAGCTCACAAAAGAAGTGGCCCCCACAGAGATCATCAAACTAGTTGGAGAGGTTGCCTTCAAACTGGACCTACCCCCTCCTGAAAGATTTATGACAAATTCCACTGCTCCTTTTTGTTTAAAAAGGATAGGAACTTGATCCCTCACCAATGGCTCAAGTAAACCCCCCACCCATCCACACACTCTGAGGAAAATGAAGTCAAATATATACACGGTAACTCTGACATATCCAGGTCCAACAAGTCCAACTTACTATTATCCTGCACTTGAATCTTATTACCATTACCTTCTTGTGACAAAGCTTTGAAGAGATTTGCCTTCAGGGAGGCAATTTTATGAGACAACGCTTTGTTGTCATCCTGCCAACAAGCCATGATCTCAACACTCTTTTCCTCTCTTGCTCTTAAAGCCACAATTTCACAATTTGCCGTTGCTTTCACTTGTTGTAAAATTTTGTCCCATCCTACTAACAGGTTCCAAGAATCCCACACATAGATTTGGTTTCCTTGAGCAGAAGTCCCTTCTTTTGCAAAGTAATTGGAGTATAACTCTTCAAGCACAGATTTTACTTCCACCAAAGACTTCTCAGACACAGTCTTGGTAACCTCCAAGCTTGGTCCAAGCTTTCTCCAGCAAAATTGTAGGAAATTCTTTCCTGGCAGCAGTAGTTTCCATGTGGTTTACTCCAAATTTTGCCCTTTTGAAAGATAATAAAGAAGACATAATAATTGAAAAAGTAGTTGAGGGGAAAGCATTGAAATTGACAATTTATCTTTATTAAATTTTAGCTGTTTTTACTTATATACCATTTGGGGCATATTTGGCTGAAAATCCCTCCAGTTCCTGAATCAACCTATGATTTGTATCACTTGGTCTATGACATTCAAGTAATCCAAACCTATATCTTTACCTAAAAGATCTCCTGTAATTCTCAGCCTATGAGAATTAACCTACAATGAGAAGGAGTCACCTGACGCCATTCATCTCAATGTATCAATTTGGCATGGAGCTTCCTCAGCTCCTGGCGCCAAAACCCTGTGGAATATACAAATTCCAAAACTCAGCTATCAATGTTTCAACTGGGAACAAGATGATCAAACCTGAATCCCTAGACATTATTGCCTTTATTTATTTATCTTCACATTTAATGGTTTTTTTGCATTAAAACCCATTAAAACACTTTGAAACTTGAACCAGGCGCCACTGCGGCGCCCAGGAACTTTCCCAGGCAGTGCCTTGGCGCTTTACAAATCAATTAGGTGGTGCAGCAACGCTTTTAACCAAATGAATTTGCCAAAATAGCGCTTTTAACCCAAAATTTGGGGGTTTTTTATGGTTAACCTTAACCAATCCTCTTGACACAGTCAAGGCAATCAACCAATATAATTAAATCCACATTAATTATATTCCCATATATTTATTAATTAACCTTCCTGGTTTTTTAATTTTTTTTTGAGATGCCTAGTCCCCAAGATTGCCTTGGCCAATATTGCTTCAATTTTACTAGTTATCATGGCCTAACTAACCACCCATATTCTGTTCTTTTATTAAACATAGATATCCAGTTTCCAGGAATCTTTACCTTAATAATTCCATTCAAACCTATCTACATGAAATAAAAAGCAAAAACAGAACAAATTTATATTTTGGGGTATTTATTTGGCTAAATACTCAACAGTGACTGTTGTACGGTCACAAGGCCCCTTCCTTCTCTTCAGGGGAATTGGCCTCATATTCCAAGACCTTTATTAGCTCTAATTCCTCATGGAACAGATTAAGGAATTGAGGATGAATATGGGTCCATTCTTCTCCTAGGGCAGCTTCAACTCCTCAAATTAGGTAGTTTGGCCCTGGACTAACCAAAATAATCTTCATAGGACCTACCCATTTCTGAAGACCTCTTCTAGGGTGTTTTTTCTTGGCGCTTTTGATCAAAACACACCAGATCTCCAACCTGGAAATGATCACGGGGAAGTACTCCAGGCTTTGAGTTCTACTTGGCAGCATGTCTCTCTCAAACCCGCTCTCCTTTTCTCCTTGCCTTGGCAAATAACTTCTGCATCTCGGCTGCATGTTCTTCTATGGTGTCTTCATAGGAATTTTTTTCCACAAACTCCCATTGGCTAACCTCAGTGCTTGTTGTAGTTTCCTGACCATACAACATCCAAAACAGGGAAAACCCAGCAGTATCATGGGGCATTTTACGGTATGCCATGACACTCATTGCCAAGTGATTCTTCCAATGGGTTGTGGCTCCATCAGCCAATTTCTCCATGATGCGCTTCAGTGTTCCAATGGTTCTTTTGGCTAAACCATTTGTCTTGGGATGATATGGGGCTGAGGTTAACTTAGAGATGCTCCATTTCAAGCATTCCTTAGTCAACACTGGCCCTATATAAGGTGGTCCATTATTGGTGAGAACCTTCTTAGGACAACCATACTGTGCTATTATTTCTTCCCAGAGAAACTTAGCAATTGCAACACTTGTTTCTTTGGTCAGTGCCCAAACTTCTACCCATTTGATAAAAGAATCAACAGCCACCACAAAGTATTCTTTTTGACCACTTTCTAACGTAATGTGACCAGTATCCATTGAGACCAACTCAAAAGGATAATGTGACATCACTGATTTGAGCTGCACCTTGGATTTTGCCGCTGAGAATTTAGAGCAAATATCACATTCTCGCAAAATCTGAAGGACTATAGCTCTCATATCTGACCACCAGTACCAAGCTTTCACTGCTTGCCATAGCTTCTCATATCTGAGGTGACCTCCCCATTGCAAATGGAGATCTCTGACTATTTGTAGACGCTTGGATTTTCTACAAAAATCTATTCCTTGATAAAGCTTCCTGTGCTTCTTGTGTCTCAACTTCTCCACAGGTCAACATTGCTTGGGACAATAAGTCAGGAATATGATTTTCTAACCCTAGACAGTAGATGATATCATCATCATATTCAGAGAGCTTCTCTGCATACAATTGCATTTGGCCTTGTAAGACTTCCTTTGTCCAAATTGCTCTTAACACCGCATGGTCAGTGAAAATAATAAATGGCATTCCTAGGATATACATCCTAAAATGTTCCACTGCCCATACTATTGCCAATCCTTCACGTTCAGTAGCAGAGTATTTTCTTTGAGTGGTCCCCAATGTCTTAGAACCATACACAAAAGGATGCCAGGACAACTTTGACTCTCCTTCTTGAGTAAGAACGTCACCAAGACCAGTTTAACTTGCATCTGTATCAATGTAGAACAACTTCAAAAAATCCAGGGAATCTCAGTATGGGGGCTTTGGAGAGTTCCTTCTTTAGCTCTAAGAAACTTGACTATTGCTCTTGACCCCAAACAAATTGGGTGTTCTTCCTTGTTAAAGCAAATAATGGCTCTCCAAATGCAGAGCAATTAGGTATGAATCTCTGGTAGAAATTCACTGATCCCATAAAGCCCTGAACCTCTCAAACTAACTGTAGTGACATCATGCTTAACAACAGAATAACTCTCTCAGGACTTGGTTCAATCCCTTGAGAATTCATAATATGCCCTACCACCTTGACCTCTTGACAGGCAAGCTTAGTCTTGGATACACTAATCTTCAATTTTGCTTTCTCAATCTGGAAAAATACTTCATTAAGATCCCCTAGATGTTGTTCCCATGAAGGGCTATATATAGTAATATTGTCTATGTATACCAAGACATATCTAGGCTGTAATCCTGTCATAATCTGGTCCATTACACGCTGAAACACAGCACCTACTGTCTTCATTCCCAATGACAAGTCTTTCCATTGATACAGACCATCAGGTGTAGAGGACGCCGTGACCTCCTTAGACTTCTCATCAATTAACTTTTTGTGTGATAACCCTTGGTCAGGTCTAAAGTGGTAAACCAGGAAGATCCATCCATAGCGTCCAGCTGGTCTTCAATACGGTG
Source organism: Entomophthora muscae (assembly GCA_014839935.2). Taxonomy (NCBI): domain Eukaryota; kingdom Fungi; phylum Entomophthoromycota; class Entomophthoromycetes; order Entomophthorales; family Entomophthoraceae; genus Entomophthora; species Entomophthora muscae. The sequence goes on along the minus strand of QTSX02003972.1, from coordinate 14,216 downwards.
CATTGGGTAGGCATCATTTACAATATCCTTATTCACCATTCAGAAATCAATACAAATGTGTATGTTCTCATCTGGCTTTGGGACACAAACCATTGTAGTAGAGTAAGGACTGATACTTTCCTCAATCAGGTCAGCCCTTTGCATTTTCTCCACCTCTTCTCTAATTGCAGCAACTGCAGCAGGACTACAACAGGTTACATACCCTTTATATGGCTTCCCAGTCAGCCTTTTTATGATATAGGGTGGACCAGTTCTTCCCACATCATATTTGTCCAAAAAGAAACAACAACTCCTTTTCCACACCAGAGTATACAATAGGGTACCTGGTGCTTCATTTGGACATAGTATACGGGTTAAATTGTTGTAGGGCACACAAATATAAGAGACAGTAGGTTTATTTGTTGTGACTTCCCCAACCACGGGCATCAAAACTCCAATACACTGTCCTTGTTGAATGTCCACAGGAACTGTGCAAGTGTTAAACAACTTCCAGGACTTGAGGAGTTTGTCATTTGACCAATTATCAAATATTGCCACATTTGAGGATATATGCCGGGGTAATTCTGGGATAACCTTTCCTCCCTGCATTCCACAATTGAAAGCTACTGGTTTTAACCAAGCAATTCCCTTTGGTGGAAAGGAGCAATGTTCCTTGGCGTAGATGACCACTGACTGAACATCTTCTGGAGCTGGCAGAATTGTCAGTTGTTGATAAGCGTATTCAACGCCCTTATAGACCAAGAACTTCTTGACAGTCTCCAGGATAACCTTGGCTTCACTAATCCAAGTCATACCAAGCAGAACATTGAATCCTGCTCCTGGCAAAACTACATCAGAAGTCTTGAACATGGTATTTTTCCATTTTATTACCACCTCATGTACACATCTTGTTCTATAGTGGTAACCCCATCTGCAAAAGATAAAGCCAGTGTGACCTATCTTGATGGGTCCATACCATGTTTACGGATGAAGCTTTTTGATACTGCTACTCCAACACATCCTGGATTATATACTGTCTTTAAGAAAATACCATCAAGCAAAATATCCAGGAGAATAAACCCTTGTAATGCCCACACAAAAGGTTTTTGCAATCAATAATGCTGGCATGCTTTGGGCCACCTTATTATGCCATTCCACTTCTTTGAGTTGATCAACGCTCAACTGAACCCGCACAGGCTGCCAAGTAATTTCCCTGTCTTCCTTCATACCCAAGCGCACATTCAATATCCACTAATTTGGAGAGGCATCTGGACTTTCATCAGGCAGAGTTGAAAGAGAGACATCAATTTCATGTACAGGTGGCTCCACTGGTTTACTGGCGCTTTTCCCGTACTCCTTCAAGGCCTTTCCAGATTAAAGTCTCATTCTCCCATTATTATTCTCTGAATTACCAAGCTCAGGTTGGGAGACACCTAATCACGTCTTTTTTTCCTGAATCCTTAAACATAAGGTCAGGGTGTTCCTTATCAAATTCCGCACAATCAGGACATTTCCCAGCAAAATGGCCATCTTTCCTGCTGATCCAGCATCCCTTTGCCATGGGAAACTTACATGCTCACTTAAATCTAGACATGTGATCCTTATCTGAGGGACTTCTAGGACGTCTGGTTCTCTCAGAAGACCCTTCCCCTTCAGCCACATGAGCTCCTACTCTTGGGCATGGAGCACTGTGTGGGGGACCACCAAGATCCCACTCCATTTGAGTGACCTTTTGAACGAGTTTTGACCATGACAACTTCTCACAACGCAGCATAGAAGACTGAGTTCTCAACCCAGGCCACATTCCAGTGAAGAAAGCATCTTCCACCTGATCCTGATTGTGTTCTGCATCAACAAAAGCTAGGAAATATTACATTCTGGAAAGATACATCAACACAGTTTCCTGGCCAGCTTGGGTGACATCTTGGGCTTTCTGCAGAGCATCACAAGGTCTGAGGGTTACTTTGTAGCTGGCTCAAAATTCCTCCAACAATGTGGTCCAATTGTTGCCTTTATGTCTTTTGAACCACTTGAAGCATGTGGGACCTGCAAGGACTTCCAACCAATGAAGTTTCTCAGCATCCTCCAGACCATAGGTTTGGATAAGGAAATCCTCCAGGAAAGTGTTTCCTTCCTTTGGATCTCCAGAGAACTGTGACATTTTGGCAAGCATAGACTGGACTCCTTTCACCATGGGTTTTTCTGCCCCCGTGTTGGGCTCCGTGACAGATCCAGGTCCAACCAGTCCAACTTACTATTATCCTTTCCTTGACTCTTATTACCATTACCTTCTTGTGACAAAGCTTTGAAGAGATTTGCCTCCAGGGAGGCAATTTTATAGGACAACGCTTTGTTGTCATCCTGCCAACAAGCCATGATCTCAACACTCTTTTCCTCTCTTGCTCTTAAAGCCACAATTTCACAATTTGCCGTTGCTTTCACTTGTTGTAAAATTTTGTCCCATCCTACTAACAGGTTCCAAGAATCCAATGCATAGATTTAGTTTCCTTGAGCAGTAGTCCCTTCTTTTGCAAAGTAAATAGAGTATAACTCTTCAAGCACAGATTTTACTTCCACCAAAGACTCCTCAGGCACAGTCTTGGTAACCTCCAAGCTTTCCCAAGCTTTCACCAGTAAACTTGTAGGAACTTCTTTCCTGGCAGCAGTGGTTTCCACAAAAAGTACTCCAAATTTTTCCCTTTTGAAAGATAACAAAGAAGACATAATAATTAAAAAAGCAGTTGAGGGGAAAGTGTCAAAATCAACAGCATCTTTATTAAATTTTAGCTGTTTTTACTTATATACCATTTGGGGCATATTTGGCTGAAAATTCCTCCAGTTCTTGAATCAATGTATGATTTGTATCACGTGGTCTATGAAATTCAAGTAATCCAAACCTAGATCTTTACCTAAAAGATCTCCTGTAATTCTCAGCCTATGAGAATTAACCTACAATGAGAAGGAGTCACCTGATGCCATTCATCTCAATGTATTAATTTGGAATGGAGCTTCCTCAGCTCCTGGCGCCAAAACCCTGTGGAATATACACATTCCAAAACTCAGCTATCAATGTTCCAACTGGGAACAAGATGATCAAACCTGAATCCCTAGAAATTATTGCCTTTATTTAGTTATCTTCACATTTAATGTTTTTTGCATTAAAACCCATTAAAACACTTTGAAACTTGAACCAGGCGCCACTGCAGCGCCTGAAACATTCACTGGGTGGCGCTTTACAAATCAATTAGTTGGCGCAGCAACGCTTTTAACCAAATAATCTGCCAAAATGGTGCTTTTAACCCAAAATTTGGGGTTTTCTTATGGTTAACCTTAACCAAACTTCTTGACACAGTCAAGGTAGTTAACCAATATAATTAAATCCTCATTAATTATATTCCCATGTATTTATTAATTAATTTCCTGGCTAATTAAATTGTTTTTGAGATGCCTAGTCCCCAAGATTGCTTCGGCCAATCTTGCCTCAATTTTACTAGTTAGCCTGGCCTAACTAACCCCCTGATTCTGTTCTTTTATTAAAAATAGATATCCAGTTTCCAGGAATCTTTACCTTAGGAATTTCAGTCAAACCTATCTACATGAAAAAAAGCAAAACAGAACAACTTTATATTTTGGAGTATTTATTTGGCTAAATACTCAACAGTGACTGTTGTACATTCACAGCAACAGAACCCACTACCAAAAACCCCAGTACTACGTTGAATAAAAAGAATACCTGCTAGAGGAAAGTACTTGGGAACTGCTGAGCAACCTGACTAATGCCCAAGAAGCTGTCAAACTCTACCCAAACAAGGAGAAACAGATGGGAGGGCCCTCAGAGGAAGAAGGGGATGGTTTCAGGATTGACAATTCTCCCTCTCTGGAAACCCGGGCCCAGGAGCAGGATTCAAAGCCTGACCTTAGATTCCCTTGGGCCGCCTGCGCTGCGTTTCCCGAAGTCAAGCCCCTGCAAGCTGATACCAAGAATGTTGGGCTATATGGTAAAGTAGGCCAAACCAAAGAAATCAACGCACCAAATGTAGGACTAATCAAAGCGCCTAATTGAGGTACCAAAATGGCAACTATCAGCTTCATGAACTTTAGTTTACACTAGTGGCCAATCAAGAGCTGTCCCCAGAAGGAGGCACGGGCCTGCAGCCCAACCCCATAGCCACAACTCTAGAGCAAGATAATCAAGTAGCCAATTTGAGATTTTTGACCAATGAAAGAACTCCCGGCCCAAGTGCCATTTTGCCGCCTTTGAACCCAAGCACCTAGATCTCCTGGGCCTACCCTTCCTAATGCCCTGATGAACCCCCATGGAAAATATTAAGTTTGGAAGTGGGGTGCTATATAGACCAAAGAGCCCTGTGCTCCAAACTTATTACCATTTTTGAATAAAGGTTATGTTATTTTGGCTTACACAGCTACTGCCTTGTTTTGTATTTGTCATCTACCAATTCAGTACAAGATCTCCTGCCCCACTGCCTGCAGTTTTCTGTCCTCCTGGTGTACCCTTCAGAGACATTCATTTTACAGACTACCCTCTGAAAACCAAATACATATACTATACCCCAGAAAAGATACTCAAACTTGATCCTTTGGCCCGCATACAACCAGCAGTTAGATACAACTGTCAAGGCCTGTGGATATTCTCAACACCCAAATTGTTTAGAGGGAAATTCAATTATCTTACTGCTTACAATACCCACATGGAGCTGCCTGTGACATGCAAGCCTATGCCTGCTTCCTCACCTGAACTCCCAACTGACCACACTGGCAAGCTATTTGGGATTATGTGCATCACCCTCACAGGGGTGATTGACACTATAATCCTGGCTGCCGGTCCGTGGTCCTGGGTGGGAAAGTCCATCTCCTACCTTTTAAAGCTAGCTCCTCTCTTATGATGGGCTTTTCCCACTAAAACACTGGCCCAAGTTACCCCTGAAAACAACAGGCCAGCCGCCCAAGACTGGATCCCTGACACACAGTATGTGAAAAATATGCCAGCACCAAAGCTCCTCAGCCAACATTTAACCCAGTACCTGACCCTGAACCATTCAATGTTTTGGGACTGGACGTAGTGGGGCCCTTCCCAGAAACTAAGACAAAGCAATGTTTCCAAATTGTAGCCATTGACTTTGCCACATGCTGGCCTATCTGCTGGGCAACAAAGGATCACAAAGCAGAAACAATAAATCAATTCATTAACAAAGCAATCATAGCTGACTACAGTAATTCAGACTACATCATAAATGATGGAGCAACAGAGTTATCAGGTCACATAGTAAACAACAACCTAAAAGCAAAGAGCATCAAACATTTCACAACCTCGCCCTAGAGGCCACAGGCCAACAGCAGAGTTGAATGCCATAAAAACAGCTTTATCAGAACCCTCAAGAAAATAATGGATGGCAAAGCCAAAGACAGATGGCTACTATACATGAAGCATGCATTATTAGTATCCTGGCTTTGCACCAATCAAGGGACAGGGTACTCACTGTTTTAATTAACATACAGGTACAAACCAGAGATAGTTATCTGCAACAACCAACCATAAAAAATCCCCCAGGAAAACCTCCCACAGTGGAACAAGCACCAACACTACAATACATACGCTTAAAGCTAAAATAGCATAAACAAAAAGGCACAAAACAAAAAAATAACCTCCACAGAGGAACCACATCCCATCAACTCCCCTGTCTGGGTCCTGGATGGGAAAAAAGAAGCTAGACTCAGTACACAGGGGAACAGGAAAAGTCATCAAATACCAATCAGACAGGAACACCTACCTGGTTAAGTTCCAGGGCGCATAAGAGCCCATCACCAGAAAGTACCACAGATCCTGCCTCCACCTTAGCAAAGGAGAACACTTGAACCAGTTGGTACCAACTAGCAAACAACTCCAGGAACATCAGGCAACAGCCGTGAAGACAAAGCCCCCTCCTGATATACCAGAGTAACCCCTTAAGAGAGGGGTGTGTCAATGATCTGGATGTACAAGTATTCTGGCTACTGCCAGCCCACTTAACATCCAGTCATTACCCACTTTGGTGCCTTTTCAATATAAAGTTTGACATGCTGGAAATGGCAACAAACCAATATCATATGACTGTCCAAGTATCCAGTGACTCAAACCAATCCTACACATGACCAAAGCCTAGGTTTGATCTAACTAAAATCTCCACCAAAGCTAAAGCTATATAAGTCTAAAGTATTATCCAATAAAATATACTTCTCTCCTTCCTAATTTCATAATCAAAGCTTCCCCAAAAGGTGCTCCTTATCAATATTCTAAAAATAACTATTTTTTATTTTTTATACTACTGTTTTTATTAAATATATATTAAGATAAGCATTGAAAAAAGACATATGCCAACTTTCATAGTGTTGTTTGTATTATTAAGATATTTACTGCTATGTTAAACTCATTGGATTGTTATATAGCTTATTTCCAGAAGTCCACTTAATCCAAAACGCATATGTTAAAACTAGAAATTATATATGTATTTATAATGTTGACTTTGTGTCAAATTGACACGTCACCTAAATTGTAACAAAGGGGTTCAGCTAAGAAAACAAAGTGACATAATTTAAGCAAGATTTAATAGGAGAGTTACTATAAAAGAACGCTGACTGCCTGAATGTTGACACCTTCACTGGTTTATTAGTAAAACACTGCCACTTAACAAAAAGCACACATATAATGGTATAATAATTCATATCAAAGTACCCAGGGCTGTACTTTAAACTTACCTCTACAATCCCTATTATTTAGTTTTTATAAGTTACATATGCAAAGCTTTATTTTTAAAATAAAAAATAATCAACTTTGGCCTTAAAAAACCAACTCCATAAAATATTAACTAAGCTTTATAAGTGATTTACATAGTGTTTTTCTAGTTTAATGCTGATTGTCAGTATGCTGACAGTCAAAATTAAATCATTTTTTATGCTGACAAACTAAATTAAATATTTTTTGACTATTGTGACTACCAGAATGTCTATTTTTATTTAAACATGGTTTCTTTCTATTCTTTACTAATAAACTAGCTCTAAATTACTTTCCATACTTATATAAACTATTTACTTAATAATAAAATTTAAAACAAGTTACCACTATTTGATTTTATTCATGTTTCACATGATTATTCTTACTTTATGAACTCTACTCTAATTATTGTAAGACACATCTTCCAAGAATCCACAAAAGAACCCCAAGTCAACCAAGAAAGTACCCAAAGCCTCTGGAAAGACCCAAAGTTCCTACCCTAACAAAAAATCAGCCAAAGAGCCCTCAGAAAAACAGAAGAGAAAGGAGAAGACCCCAGAGCCTGAAAGCAAAGAGCCCTCCCCTGAGCCCTCCTCTTCTCCAAGCTGGTACCAATCAGAAGGAGATGAGGTGCCACTAAACAAGCAAGGAAGAAAGAAGATACCCAAGAGTCCAGAACCCCAGCCAAGCCCATATGAATCAAGCTCAAAGGAATCAAGCCCATCCCAGTCCAAGAAGCACAAGAATTCAACTCCAGATAATTCCCCTCTGCCGCCCAATGAATCTAAACTTTTATCCTTTTCATCAAGTATCAATAAAGAAGATCCTGATGATTAACTGTCTGACTATTATCAATCATCAATTGGCCCATGAGATCCCCTAAAGGTTCATAATATATGTAACATCAAAGGAGAGTTTAAGCTCCCAAAGAAGTTCCCTTGGTTTTTCCCTCTAATGTCTGTCAAAGGAGTGCAAGTTTAGTCTGTAATGGCTATATTTTCAATTGCAACAATCAGAAGAGAGCAGGAAAAAGCAAGCATTATATATGTGAAGATAGAAGCTGTGCTGCCAGGATCAACACAGAAGGATGGGATAAAGTCACTATTGAGAAAGGAGAGCACACATGCAATGCTCCAATCAATCTTATTGAAAAGCTTCTAAAGTGGTACCTCTATCAAATAATTACAGTCTCCAAAGACATCAAGGCTTCTGATCTGGCAGTTAAGGCCACCACACACCTAAGTAATGAGAACCTGAAGCTCATCCCTGACCACAACCAGTTAGTAAAGTACATATGTGACAAACACCGTAATCTAGTCCCCCATAAGAAATCTGCCATGGTCCTAGGAGAGTTAGTCTTGACAGAGGAGTTGAAGATGTTCAATTGTGATGAGGTATTCCTTTTACATGATGATGGGCCTACATCAGAGGCAAGAATTATATGCTATGCTACACAACAGAACCTGGAGCAGTTAAGAGATTCATAGACCTGGTTATGTGACGGTATCTTTGCAGTATGCCCCTGCCTTTTTTTACCAACTATGGGTTGTAAATTCTCATATTGAAGGCAAGGTGCTTCCATTTGCCTACTTTTTGCTTCTGGGGTAACAGAAGATATCTACACAAGGACATTTAAAATCATTGAGGAGGGCATCAAAGCCCTACCATTAATAAAAATAGTTCCCCTGGCCATAACACTAGAGCCAATCCAGATGATGATGAAAAGGATGATGTGAAGGAATTTTCAGGATAGTAAGAAGCTGTCTTCAAGTGGTGATGAATCACCACCCAAATCCACATGGAATTTTTGATTAACCACCAACGCAGCTTCAGATACTGTTTTGTAAAATTTCCAAATGAGATACTAGGAATAATTAAAATAATTTATCCTAACCAAAGTAGCCCAAGATAAATAGCTTGTGAAAGCATCAGAGTGTTTTCTGAATAAAATTCAGGACATTGGGATATAACCAGATTTTCAGTTTTGAAGGCAGGTGTAACAACTCCAAGATTGGCAGGCATATAGTGAACATTAGGCAGAATTGACAACAAAGTGCCATTGACAGGGCCCCATCTTCCAGTGATGATCTGGCTGAGAATCAGATTGTAGGGGATGTAGCGTAATAACCCAACTATAGGATAAATTTTAAAAATAAAGTTAGATCAAGGGGCATGTGATTTTTATTCAGTAAATTTTGGGAGGACTCAACTCTTAAGAGTTGAAACAGTGAAAATTATTCAATATATATCAAAATTTGACTAAGCAATACTGCCTGGATCCTGGGCTCTTATTCCTTCAACATTGTTAAGAGAGTATCTAGTCCAGGTTGCAAAGAACCCTTGAGTGACCAACTTCTGATGACCATTCTGATAAATAAGTTTATATTGGGTGACTCTTAAATTACGTCAATTTATCAATGTCAGCTTGCAAGGGGCAATCAAATCCAAATGGCAAACTTGAGCAGCAGTAATCCATTTCTGATCAACTGCTTGATATAAATCCGTCAAATCAGTTAATATGGTTAACAGCTTTCCCAATTTTTTGAGCTTTTTGACTTATGAAAATAATCCTTGGCATTATGGAACCTACTGTGACAGATACCATCACACTGCACGACAAAGAGGTAGTTACCTGACATCCAGAGATCTTCAAAGAAGCTTTGCCAGGGCTCCCTCCTGAGAAGCACATTCAATACTACATCCAACTCAAGGGAGCAGTACCCAAAGCACAGCCCATCTATCAACTCACCCCAAACAAAGATGACATCCTCCGTGCCTATTTCAAGGAAGCGTTGGAGAAAAGACTTATCTGCCCCTCATAGTCTCCTTTTGGGGCTGCCATATTTTTTGTAGCAAAGAAAGATGGTACCCTGTGCTTAGTCACAGACTATCACGCCCTAAACAAAGTTACTATCAAGAATTGTTACCCACTACCACTCATTGACAACTTCTTTGATGCCTTGGGCGGCGCCACAGTCTTCTCTAAGATTGACCTAACCATAGGCTACAACCAGATCCATATCAAGGAGGAAGATATCCCCAAAACAGCCTTCCAAACTAAATACGGCTCATACAAGTGTGTGGTACTCAACTTTGATATGACAAACACTCCCTCAACCTTTGTGACCTTCATTAACAAGGTGTTTGCGCCACACATAGGCAAACATGCCCTAGTGTACCTGGACAATATTATTGTCTACAGTCCCTTGCTGGAACAACACCACAAAGACCTGGAGGAAGTCTTTGCAACCTTGGCACAACACAAGCTGCTGGCCAAGCCATCCAAGTGCCAGTTCTTCCGCAAGCAACTGCCTTTCCTGGGACACATAGTCTCAAAAAACGGTATCAAACCCAACAGTCAAAAGATACAGGCCATCTGCAATATGCCACCTACAAAAGACAAATCAGAGCTCTGCACATTCCTGGGAATGGTTGCCTAGTATGACAGTTCATTCCTGACTGTGGCGTCCTGACTGTACCTCTTTCTGCCATAACTAGTGCCAAATCCAAATTTGTATGGACCCCCAACGTGACCTCTGCTTCAGACGTCTTAAAGAGAAACTCACTACTGTGCCTATCCTGAAATACCCCAAATGCCATGGGGAGTATCAAATGGAAACAGACACCTCTGATGCGTCCATTGGAGGATTACTACAAATCAAGAACAATGATGGCAACTTCCCGCCTGTAGCTTACAAATCATGCAAACTTACGGATGGTGAGTGCCAATACCCTATACACAACAAAGAATTGCTGGTCATTGTGCATTGCTTGGTCAAATGGCGTTGTTACTTGGAACACCATTAGGAGTTTAAAGCCCTGATCAACCACAAATCACCCATATACTTTAAAACCCAGGCAAATATTTCCCACCAACAAGCACAATGGATAGAACTCCTGGAAAGAATTGATATGATCATACAGTAAAAACCTGGTGCAGAACTTGCCATGACAGATGCACTTGCATGCCTGTATTTTAGAGCCACAAGAGGCAAAAAAATGGGCTCAAACCAGACTGGCCTCTCCTGGTACTCCAAACAAAGGACAAGGGTTTCCCCCCTGGAACCACTGACATTACAAAGGAAACAGTCAGCAAGAACAAACACTTATTTACAGACGTGTACAGAACCTTACACGTCAAGATGACTGATAGAACCACCATACCTTACAATCCTACACATCAGCAAGTAGACACCATCCTATGTTACCATAGAGACCTAGGACATACCAAGAGTTGCAACCTCTACAAATTCCTTAAACACAAAGCATGGTGGCCAACCCTATACTGGGATGTCCAGGAAGTCATTGAGCAATGTGAAGTATGTGAGAAATTTGCAAAAATCAATACCCCTAAATTGGTACTGTCTATCTTCTCACAACTGCCCTTCAAAGTGTGGGCCCTGTACATTGCAGGCCCCATGCCAGGAAAGCACAACAAAAAGAAATATATCATCACTTCCATCAACTTTGCCACTTGCTGTACAGTGGCACAAGCAGTAAAATCCCACACAGGCAATGACGTGCGGCAATTCATAGGAAAAGAAATCATCAGCAAGTTTGGAAAGTCAGAACTCCTGATAACTGATGGAGGCAAAGAATTGACCTCTTAAGATACCAACGTCTACCTCACCAAAAATGGGGCTCCAACACACAGTGACAACACCTTACCATCCTAAGGCTAATGGACGTGTGGAGCAGCTGACTTGCAGCCTTGTGCAGGCCCTAGCCAAACTCACTGCCAGGAGACCTGAGGACTGGTATAAGCAGCTATCAACTGCATTACTTGTATGCCAGACCTGCATGAACAGATCCACCAGGAAAAGCACCTTTGAGTTGGTCTATGGCACACAACCTAATATTTTCAAAGCGCTAGCAGGACCCAAGCTGGAAATACCCAGTAAAGTTCTGCCTTGATTGGATCCTCAAGTCATAAAGGCCAACAGCAATAAATTGAAAAGAGAAGAAAAACGCCTCCAAAATACCTTTTTTACCATCCTAGATAGACATCAGGTTGGTGACAAAGTCTGGGTAATGCATACCAATAAAAGCAAATTACAGCTGTTGTAACTGTGCTGTTTTAGCAGAGTTACAGGGGGAAATTATTTAAGAAACTAGATAATAATCTTTATTGAGAGATAGGAATTATATAGTTATTGTGAATCAAGAATGACAGGAACATGATTGTGTTGATCACACAGTTGGATGGTGAAGGGGGTGGCTTGATCCTTGCAATGAGTCAAGCGCCAAAACAAGTCACCCACCGAGAGTGATCAGCTTTTGTTCATGTTATTGTATTTGGTAATTCAAGTTGTCTTCCTAACTTGGCTCAAGTGGATGGGTAATTGGATCAAGGGTCGCAAACCCGCTTACTCGGAACCTTGCTGGCAGGTCAAGCCTGCTGTTTCAACATCCCCCCGGCTGAGAGTTGGCCTCCTCTGGGGGCAGGTTGTCAGGGAGGGTTTTGGGGGGCCAGTTGCCATACTAGACTAACTGCTGTTTGATGGCAGATAACACAGTCTCTTTTTGCTTTTGTCTTGCCTTACAGGGTCTGAGGCAATCATGGTGGAGGACTTTGTCCTGTCTACATTTCCTTAGTCCTTGCAAGAGGTAAATGTTGTTGTCATTTACCTTTAAGATGATGGCAGGGCCAACTTTTTCTGGTTGCAGTTTACTCTTGTTGATATTCATGACCCAGACTTTGTTGCCAACCTTGTGTCTGTCCTTGATGGGGACAAAAGTCTCTTATAGGCGTTTTCTTTCTTTTCTGATTGGTTGCTATTGGCCTGTATGACCTGGGGATCTGAGCGGGGGGAACCTTGTCTGGCATCTATAGCTTAGGTCCTGATAGCGCCTGGAAAATATTGGGTTGTGTTCCATAAACTAGCTCAAAGGAGCTTTTGCCGGTGGATCTGTTCACACGGGTCCAGCATACAGGTATTGCAGTCAATAGCTGCTTGTACCAGTCCTCAGGTCTCCCAGCGGTGAGCTTAGCTAGGGCCTGCACAAGGATGCCATTCAGCTGCTCCACAATATTATTGGCCTTAGGATGGTAAGGTGTTATCACTGTGTGTTGGACCCCATTCTTGGTGAGGTATACGTTGGTATCTTTAGAGAGCAATTCTTTGCCTCCGTTGGTTATCAGGAGTTCTGGCTTTCCAAACTTAGTGATGATTTCTCTTCCTAGGAAGCATTGTACGTCATTGCCAGTATGTGTTTTAACTGCTTGGGCTACTGGCCAGCGCGTGGCAAAGTTGATGGTGGTGATTATGTACTTTTTGTTGCTATGTTTTCCAGGCATAGGCCCCACAATATCTAGGGCCCACACTTTGAATGGTAATTACGTGTGGATGGGTAGTACAGATTAAAGTGGGATCTCACTCTTTGAAAACTTTTCACATACCTCACACTTATCCAAGACTTCTTGGACAACTCAATACAAGGTTGGCCACCAGGCCTTGTGTTTCAGGAACTTGTAAAGGTTTTGACTCTTTGTATGGCCAAGATCTCTGTGATAGCCTAGGATGATATTGACTTGCTGGTGTGTTGGAAAGTATGGTATGGTTGTCCCATCAGACATTTTTTGGTGTAGGGTTCCATAGACGTCAGCAAATAGATTTTTGTTTTTGATAACAGTTTCCTTTATGATATCTGTGTCAAAACCGCAGGCTCAACCCGCCAGCAAGGTTCCAACCAAGCAGGTTCATGACCTGCAATCTGTTTATCCAGTCACTCAAAGCCAGACTAGGAAGTCAACTCAAATTACCAAATCCAACAACATGAACAGATGATGATCCTTTATAGTGGATACCTCATTTTGGCGCTTGACTCATTATCAGGATCAAGCCACCCCCTTCTCTCATCCAGCCGTGTAATCACCAATCATGTTCCTGTTATCTTTGATTCACATGAACTATATAATCACTATCTCACAATAAAGATTATTATTTATCTTTTAAATATTTTTCCACATGTAACACTGCTAAAACAGCACATTTACAACATTGGTAGCACAGGTAGGTTCTCCGTCCTACCTTATCTTTAAAATTCCGCCTGTTGCCCGCACACGCTGCGGCCAACAAATCCTTGACAGAATTATGTCTGGCCTCCCACCTGACTAGACTCTGTACACCCCTGGTACCGCCATACCCAATGGCTTTATCCTGTACCAGAACAAGGTAATCCCGCTAACCGCCTTCAATGCCATGTCTGCACAAGGTTTCCTTCAGGCTCACTCCTTGATGCCGCAACCAGCCAACAAAACCACCATGCCTGCCTACGTAGCTCAAAGACTACAGAGCGCCGCCTTGGAACCTTTTGCTGGGGCCAACAACAACAATGCTGCTGCATGGATCCAGTCCGCCCAGAGCAAACTGGCTCAGATGGAATGCCCACAGCAGTTTTGGATTGCAGAAATTTCCATTTGCCTGACCCACAACACTGGCACCTGGTGCAAAAAGTGGCACAAAGA
>QTSX02003971.1:0-25284 GCA_014839935.2 Entomophthora muscae | reverse complement strand
AACAAAAACCATGACCATCAAACACAACAGAGTCAATTTTAACATCCTAAAAGAGCCCAATGATCTTATTCTAAAAGACACAGTATTTGTCCAGGTCATAAACCAAGATGACTCAGAACATCTAACTAAAGATATTACCCTCCAAATAATGAGGTACACTGAATTTAATAACATACAAACAACCAAAATCCAATGCCCAGAACTTGCGGCACTCCTAAATGAATATGCCCATGTATTCAAGGAAGAACTCACATAGTTACCCCCAACTGGGAGGTCAAACATGACATCAACCTATGTAAAGCCATGCCCAAACCTGCACCCCTCTACAGAATCTCTCCCATGGAGACCCAAACCCTCAAAAAACACATTGAGGACAATCTAGAAAAAGGATTCATTCACCCGTCTGAATCCCCATGGGGACAGCAGTGTTCTTTGTAAAGAAAAAGTAAGGCACCCTGTTTCTAGTAACTGACTATAGAGCTCTAAATGCAAGCACAGTAATGAATAAATACCCTCTTCCACTTATAGAGGATCTGTTTTTAAGACTCTCAGGAGCCAAATTTTCTCCAAAATTGACCTCACCTCAGGCTACAACCAAGTTGAAGTAAAGGGAAAGAACATATTAAAAACTGCGTTCCATACACAATTTGGATCCTTTGAGTGTAGAGTAATGAACTTTGGGATGACCAACGCTCCTGCAACATTTGTCACCATGATAAACCAAGCACTAAGCAGTCTCTCAAATACATTATGCTACCTTGACAATATCATCATATTCTCAAAAACAAAAGAGGAACATCTCACATATGTCTGCAAGACACTCAATTGACTCGCAAAGCACAGACTTTATACAAAACCAAGTAAGTGCCAATTTATGGAAAAGGAACTCCTGTTTTTGTGCCACATTGTCTCTGAAGCTGTCATCAAAGCAGATCAAGACAAAATAAAAGCCATAAATAACATGCAACGCCCCACCTCCATTAAACAAGTTAGATGCTTTCTTGGTATGGTAGCTTACCTAAGGAAATACATCAAAGACTGTGGAAGCCTAACTGTACCAATCAATGAATTAACCAAGGGTAATGCCAAAAAGAAATTCATATGGACACCATAATGTGACAAGAATATCCAGTTATTAAAGCAAGCCTTGATCAAAGCACTAATCTTGCAATACCCTAATAATAACAGGTGCTACAAGCTTGAGTAAGATGCCAGTGACACTGCCATTGGCGCAGTCCTGCACATCCACCAGCCAGGGCAGCAAGACTTCCTGCCAGTATGTTATGAAAGCAGAAAACTAACAAATACTGAACAGAGATACCCAATACACGACAAGGAGTTGCTAGCAATATATACACATGCAAGAAATAGAGATGTTATCTAGAAGGACATTTAATTGTCCAAATGCTAACTGACCATAAATCCTTAATATATTTCAAAACTAAGAACGCACTTGCACAGCAACAAGCCAAATGGATGTCCTTGCTGGAACAGCTTAATTTGGACATCCAATACAAAAAGAGGGCAGAGCTGGTCACAGCTGATGCTCTCTTTAGACTATGTCAGCCTAGAGAGGATCACCCTGACCACCTGGACCCTGACTGACCAAACCTGTACAACACTGAATATAAAACCAAAGGGAAAGACCCCTCAACACATCAACTGACCCACGATACATTAGTAAGGAAAAAAGTATTTCCATGTATCAAATGGCATAGTATACCAAATTATTAATGACAAACATATCCTGTACATCCCACTTGCACAAAGAGTTGACACCATATTAAGACATCAGTGCCTACTAGGACATACAAAGGCTAACAACCTATACCTCACATTAAAAGAGATAGTATGGTAGCCCAACCTCAAACAGGATATAGTTGATGTTCTGAAAAAGTGCACAGTGTCAATAAATACACCAGTACAAAGGCTCCTCATCCAACGGTCAACCCAGTACTGGACCCTGAACCATTCAAGGTTTGGGGGCAAGACGTAGTGGGCCCCTTCCCAGAAACAAAAACAAACCAACGTTTCTTAATTGTAGCTATTGACTTTGCCACACGCTGGCCCATCTGCTGGGCAACAAAGGACCATAAAGCAGAGACCATCAACTGATTCATTAACAAAGCAATCATAGCCAACTACGGCACTCCAGACTACATCATAACTAATGGAGCAACTAAGTTTTCAGGTCACATAGTAAACAACAACTTAAAATCCAAAAACATTAAACACTCCACAACCTCTCCATACAGGCCACAGGTCAACGGCAGAGTGGAACGCCTCAACTACAGCCTTATTAGGACTCTAGAGAAAATAATGGATGGCAAAGGTAAAGACACATGGCCACTATACGTGAATCATGCATTACTAGTATCTGAGTCTGCACCAATCAAGGAACAGGCTATTCACTGTTTGAGCTAACCTATGGGTACAAATCAGAAATAATCACCAGCAACAAACAGCCATACATAAAGATCCCCCAGGGAAACCCCCTACAGTAGAACAAGCACCTAATCTACAACACATCCGCCTCAAAGCTAAAATAGCAGAAATAAAGAGGCTCAAAACACAAAAGATAACCTCCACAGAGGAACCACTCCCCATCAGCTCCCCTGTATGGGTTCTAGCTGGCAACAGAAAGGAACAAGACTTGGTACACAGGGGACCAGGAAGAATCATTAAGTACAGACCAGATCACAACACCTATCTAGTAAAATTCCAAGGTGCCAAAACCTCAATTGTCAAGAAATACCACAGAACCTGTCTCCACCTTATTAAAGGAGAACACTTGACCAGGCTGGTTCCAACTAGTAAACAGCTCCAGGAGCATCAGGCAGCAGCCGTGAGAACAAAGCCCTCTTCTGATGCACCAGAGTAACCCCTTAAGGGGGTATTGAGGGTCTGGATGTACAGGTATTCTGGCTACCGCCAACCTGCTTAAAATCCTCCCATTGCCCAATTTGGTGCCCTTCCAATATACTGTTCAACCTACCAAGAATGGTAACCAAGCAATATCACATGACTGTCCAAGTATCCAGTGGCTCAAACCCACCTTGCACATGACCAACCCCTAGGATTGATCCAACTAAATCACTGCCACAGTCAAGTCTATATAAGTCTAAAGTATTATCCAATAAAATATACTTTACTTCTTTCTTAGTTCCATATTTGAAGCTCCCCCAAAAGGCCTCCTTATCAGTTTCTAAACATTTTCCCCCTTATAACTCTGCTAAAACAGCACAGTTAAAACACAGGCACCAGTTGGGGTCTTCTTGAGAGGGGGGCCACAGTTGGCATGGGCTTATAGGGTTGCAGCCACAGTGAACTTTTCAAAACCCATCACAGCCTCTATTTCCCCAAGGGACATAAGCATTCCTTGCTTTTCAACCATTTCAAGAATGATATCCAGGGTGATCAATTTTCTTCTGCATCTTTCAGGATGATTGGCTGGAGGTGGGATGTGTCTGTATTGGGAACCAGACAGTGCCATCTGATTGGATGTTTCTAGATTCTGGCTTCCCTGTGTGACCCCTTGGATAAATTGGCCAATTTTGGGCTCTAGTGTTAATACACAATCTAGATTAGCAGCTGCCTGTGTGTGATGGAAAACAGGGCCATTCTAGAAGACACAGGAGAAAGATCACACTCCTGAGTAGTTCTTGGGTTGGGGCCTGCAGGTTGGGAGTGATCATAGATAGAGGCTTCACTATTGAAAGACCCAGTGTAGCCCTGCATGATTTTGCCAAGGCCAGGGAACAGCTTGTTTACTTGGATGTTATTGAAAGAAGAAATAATACAGTAGTTTAAAAGTTATAGCAATAAGCAAAAATAATTCAGATTTAAACAAATAATCTCAGATGTAAACAAAAATTAAAAGAAATATATTTATTTACAATATATTTGGATTCATTTCAATTTTGTTTAAATCTGAATTATTTTTGCCTGTTGCCATAGATTTTAAAACTACTAATTTTTATTAAAAAATTAAACTAAAAAAGAAGAGTGTATATTTTAGTCAATTTTATTGTTAAGTATGTTAAGTTGGTGAATAGTAGGATCTAAATCTTAGCTGTCCTAAAATGGAATAGGGTGGTTTTTTGAGAATGCTTATGTGTGATGGTCCACATGTTTGGTGATTTGCAGGCGGGGCTAATGTTGGCCAGTTAAAAGTTTGGTTATTTGTTAAAGGTAGAGGCCTAGTAGGGAATGATGGCTACTAGGGAAGGTAAGGTCTATCTATTAGGTGTAAAGTCTACTAGAGGCAGATGGTGTCTCTAACCAGCAGAAGATATTGGCTGCTGAAGGCTAGAGGTCCTCACCCAACAGGGAACTGTGACTGCTTGGGGTGAGGAATGAGATAGCTCAGTAGGGAACTTTGTCTGTTTGGGGTGGGGAGTGATCCAGCCTGATGGTTAGTGTTTGCTGCTCAGGATAGAGGATGTTTAGACCCTGGCGGGTAACGCAGACTGCCAGGGTAGAAGTTTGTGCCAGCATGATAGGGGACGCCTACCAGGGCTGTAAGTTTTGGACCCCTGGCGGGTAGCGTGGGCTGCCAGGGAAGGAAAGAGCTTTGAGGGCTCTACGTACCCTGATACACTTACAGGAGGTCTGTGAGCAATCATCCTACCTAACAGACTGGTAGGGTGTCCTTGTTTATGTCCCCATGGGAGCTTTGGGGAGAACCCAAAGTGAGCATTGGAGGGCATAGATTTGCTCAGAGGTGTCATCAAGGCGGTTTTCTTGGGGAAAAAAGTTGCAGAACTTGGTGTGATTAGGCCTCTGGGAAGTAATTCAGATTACTTTGCAACTGAAAGCCCAGACTTAATCACCTGGGTGAGTAAAAAAACACATATATGTTGATCTATGGTTGAATGGCCTAAGTGGAGTGCCACTTGCAAGGGCCCAGTCAAAGGCCAGTTCAATGTTTACTCATGCCTGGGTCTACAGGTTCTGGTAACAGGGACTGAGATAAAGAACCAAGGTGGTTCACAGGATCAGCAGAGAAGACTAGTAAGAAGGACTGTTTGATCACAGTGAAGACTAGTTGAGGGACTGTTGGTTCATATTGAAGTTTGGAACCAAAAATGGTTCATTGTGCAGGTGGAACCAAGGTGGTTCCTAGTGAGGATAAGTTGAAGAGCTCAAAGATGATGATGCAGGAGTAGAAGGTCATGATAAAGGAGTAGCCAGAGGACTGATAAGCTGTTGGAAGACTAGAATAAACTGCTTAGAGACTAAGATGAGTTGTTTGATGTATAAGATGGACTGGTTTCTGGTTAAGTTTAAGAGCTGGAAGATGAGGTTGAAGAGCTGGCTGAAGGACCAGAAGATGATGTTGAAGGACTGGTGGTCCAGAGAAATGAGCTGAGATTTTGCCAAATTAATTTCCCAAGGATAGATGAAGTGGGACGTTTTCCATGGATTTTACAATATTTGTAAACATATGGGGAAACATTGAAGAGGTCCAAAAAGAACAGTTTAAATAATATTCTACTATTTAAATTGCTTTAGGTTGAATTCAGGGAAGACTGGTTCTGGAATAATGGATCAGTTAACACTTTGGTGCGCAAAGAGTTGTTGATTTAAGCAGTTTGAGTGATTGAAATTGAGTTCCTAGTTAGATTGCGGTGGAACTTCAGAATTGGTCCAGATTTGCTCTCTACATTCATTGGTTGAGTTCTGGCATGTTTTCTTATGAATATGATTGGTTGGAAGCCAAAAGCTTAAAGTATAAGCAAGGAAATAGTGAATTAATACTTTAAGCTTTTAAAAAAGTAAGTA
This sequence comes from Entomophthora muscae, assembly GCA_014839935.2. Lineage (NCBI taxonomy): Eukaryota > Fungi > Entomophthoromycota > Entomophthoromycetes > Entomophthorales > Entomophthoraceae > Entomophthora > Entomophthora muscae. The sequence continues at coordinate 19,500 of QTSX02003971.1, read as the reverse complement.
TGTAAGCTTAAGTTATTATAGAAAAAAGTGAGCAGCAATGGTTTAAGCTTTTGAAGGAAGTTAATTTTGAAGGCAGAACCGTTGGAAAAAGGACACTATAAGAAGGAAGCTAGCTGGAAAGTTATGAGGTCTTTCTGGGTCTTTTGATTTTCTGCTGAGAGATTGTTGGAAGCTTTTTGATTGCCAGTAGTAGCTTGGTTGGGCTTATACAAGTGGAATAACAAGGCCACTAGAGCTATAAAGAGAGCTGAAGCCCAAGATTAAGGAGCTGGAGCTTGAAATAAGGAGTTGAATCCTAAGTGTGGTGCATGTGTCTAATTCTAAGGTGTAGAAGTCCAAGTCTAAGGAGCAGGAGTCCAAGACCAAGTACAAGGAGACCAAGATATTGTTGGAGGACTCCAAGTATTGGCAAACTCATATTGGTTTCTTGACCCCCTGGGCCATATACCAGAAGGTTTCTAAGGGGATCTTTCTTCTGAGAGTGAATAAAAGCCCATTTTGACCCCTATACATATTTCTGAGATACATTTTTCTTTACTAGAGAATGACAACCCCTTCCAGCTGGTCCCTGGTTATGATTCAGGACACACTTTGGGGACTGGTGGACAGGAACCCCAAACTATGATTCTTAAAAGAATTAGCACAAATCCATTCTAGATCATTTGGCATTCTTTTTGAGACACCCATTAATTATATTTATTTCAAATCCACCTCAATTATGATTTGAAATTTGGTTCTTGGATTTGACAATCCCACAATTTCATATTTGTTACTAATTTTATGTTGTTTACAATTTGTTAGACACACAGGAAATCTCAAATTGTACATTAGAATCCTGCATTTCTGATTCATGTATCCCACATTTGTTTGTTGTATTTTGTCTTTAGTTAATTGAGTTATCTGCTCAAGGGATTTGAAAATTTCCAATTTAAATAAATCAAAAAAAGTCAAATTAAATGATTTATTTTATTAAATATTTTAATTTTCACTTAACTGGGTTGCCTGCAAATGTGATTTAAAATTGGTCCAAGGATTTGAAAGTCCTGCATTTTTACGCTTAGGCTCCTAATTTACAGTAAAATGATAATCTATAAGTATGTCAAGGATCTGAATGTACAAGTATTCTGGCTACCACCAAACCACTTAACGTCCAGTTATATCCCAGTTTGGTGCTTTTCTAATATACAGTTTGACATGCCAGAAATGGCAACAAAGCAAGGTCACATGACTGTTCAAGTATCCAGCAACTCAAACCCATCCTGCACATGACCAACCCCTAAGTTCAAACCAACTAAATCTCTGCCATAGATAAAGCTATATAGGTCTAAAGTATTATCCAATAAAATATACTTCTCTTCTTCTTAATTCCATATTTGAAGCTTCCCTAAAAGGTGCTCCTCATCAAATATAAGAAAATTAAAGAATATAAAAAAGTTGGAGAATCTAAGCCTTTAATTGATTGGCTGCTTGGCAAGGCACACAGGGATGAACTAATAAGCATGGCCATAAAATCTGGCCACAGTCTCAGCTGGAAGAGTGTAGATCCTGGCCTTCAGAAAATCAAATAGGTCCTTGGTCCCAGTTATTTTCCCCTGCTTAACAACTTGCTTGAGCCACCCAAAGACCTCTTTGGTAGGGCTTAGAAATGGGGAATAGGCAGGGAGGAATAGGAGGCACAAATTTGAAGTGGCTAATTTCTTGGGGTCAACTGCAATGCTGGTGTCAATTATTGGAAATTCCTTGATAATATCTGCCACCTTATGAAGTCTAATGTTATCCTACACAATAACATTGATAAAGCCCGGGCTTGTGCGCCTCAGGTGCTCCTAGACTAATCAAGAAATGATAATAAAGTCCTGCTGTTGTGAGATCCCAATATCATTTGGTACATCTCAATCCCTTTTGGACCAAGGAGAGCCATCATGAGATAGGCTGTGATGCAGACTGCAGCACTCCAAGCTACTCTATTGTTGGAACCTTTGGGGACATGGCCATAGGCATTTTGCAAAGACAAGGAAAATGAAAATTCATCAATTTAATAGAATTTTTCTGTCCCCTTGAATTTGAGGGCAGTGTACCCTCTGTGTATCTTTTCCAGAAATTAATATTAGAAGGGCTGTTGCAATTGTAAGGAGATACCCCAAGTTTTTCTCATGAAAACCAAATACCCTTTACAACATGACAATAAAAGGAAATGTAAGCCTTGACCCTAAAAGTGGACTTAATCATTGCCTGTATATTTCTAGTTGGAGATGACAGTCTTGTTTTATCCACTGGTGGATTGCCCATTTGTGCTCCTTGGTGAGCATGGTGGAAACATGCAAGGATTTCTCTGCGTCAAGAACTCATCCAGTATCAATATATGTGTTGAATACCTTGCTGCCATGCTTGGGATTAACCCTGAAAAGAGCCACAGCTGTCTAGTAGTTATCAGATTTGCGCATAAGCTTTAGAAGGATGATGCACTCGATGTTGGGAATGGCCTTCCGGGTGGCCTTAGTCAGTTCAGATGAGCCAGATTCCTGATTGGTGACTGACACATAAGGTATGTGCACCTTGGTATAGAAGGCCACAGCCTTCTTCAACACCAACTGCACCTCCATAGCTCTATAGAACTTGGTCTTGTCATTTGCTTCTTGGTTGCCGTCACTGATGTAAGGTTTATAGCTAGTGTTGAGCACAGGCTTCACTTTCTCCATCATGGCTGTTGGGACAGCTTCCTGGCGGTAGACGGGGTCAAACACAAAAGAAGTAAGCTCAATTTCCTTGTTTCTAACTTTCTTGTTAGTGATGACCTTGGTGGGCTTTTGGGTCAGCTTGAGGACCCTAGGGCTGATGCTCTGTACCATTTCATCTTGTGAAACTTGAACTGATTGTGTCAGTGCAACCTCACTATTAAACTCTCCTCTCCTGTCTTCTTTCTGAGTTGGTGCTTGTGTCACTAACACAATTTTTTAACCTGTAGGAATGTCTCCAACCACAGCACACAGCAGCTGCATTGCTACTCTATTGTTGTGTTGGTTCATTTTAAAATTTAATAAAATACTAAATAAAACTCAATTAAGTGACTCCCTGTTTTTTTATTTTTGCTTTTTTATCTGAATATGGTTATTTAATTAAATTTACCCCACCCAATATCCCAATTATAGATTTTTATTTCTTAATTAGTTGTTTTTGATTTTACAACAACCATTTTAGACTCAACAAAATAATTTACAACAATTTCCCCAGATTTTACACCAAATTTAAAACCCAACACAATATTTTTAAAATTTATGTTTAAGATTATGTGCCTTATTTTATATACCATGGTATCATTCTTTTCTACAATCCATTGTACATAACAGGAAAGTGGTTTTGTTTACATGTTGAGTTGATATTTTGTTTTTTTGTTTGATTTTTGACTCACTGCGCTTGGGTGTGTTTTTTCACCAATTTACATAGTAGATATATGTACACCAAAGGTCAACTCAAACCATTTTTGTGAATTCATGTATTTTGGTTTGAATTTTGAATATTTTTGTTTCAAGTGTGCCCATTTTGTTGCTATGTTGACCCATTTTGTCCATCAACACCAAAAATTCCTGTTGACAGGGTTTATATTTTACACTGATAGTTGAAATCTGCTTAAATCTGAAATCATTTTTTTAAAATCTGAGGTATTTTTGGTTATTGCCATAGCTTTTAAGACTACTTTAAATTTTATTTTTCTGCTCAACTCCAAGAAACTTGACAGTGATAATTCAGCTTTATTTTTCACTCAAAAGTGATAATTTGGGTTTTTTCAGCTGGTTGACAGTGCCAAACTTGACACTCTACTAATTTTTGGGTGGTTAACCCCTAATAAAAATTTCACATATAAAATCTTTTTTTGAAAATATGTTTTAGTAACCCCTTCTACTTATCTTATCATTTTTATTTTATTTTATTTTTAAATATACTTTTTCATTGATTAAGCCCTAATATAATATGCTCTAAACAACTTTGAGGCTTTATCAATTATTAAATATTTTCTATGTTTTAATCTTAAGATCTATACTTGGAGATTCTATTTTGCTTCTATTTACTTTATCATGTTCTTTTAATGATAAATAAATTATCTATATATACTTATCACTTATGCTTTGCTTTTCTTCTTTGTTAAAATATTTCTTTTCACTTATTTCATTTTAATTCTAATCTTTTCTTTAGCCAAAATCAAACAAGAACAACAAGCCTTCCAAGTTTCAAGCCTCAAAGAACTCTAAGAACCCTGTCACCACCACCAAGTGTACCAAGAAGCCTGCCAAGGCTAAGACTCCCCCTCTCTCATTAGCAACTGTGGTAAAATTGACTCCCTAGTGATTAACTCCTTGGTGCTTGACTCCCTGGTGATTGACTATCAAGTAAAGTGAGAATTCAGCTTTTTGCCTGATTGACAACTGGAAATTGTCACTTTTTAATTAACAGATCTTGATGTACTGAAAACTTTCAATATAAATTTAAGTTATAAAACTATGGTATACTAAAGTGACCCTAAATATTCTAAAAATTAAATAAAATCTATATCTTGATGAATAATAATAAGGAGAAATAAGCAATTATTTCTCATTTTACTATGTAATTTACACTCTTCATTATAAAAATATTTTTGATTAAATAAAAATTAAAATTCCAATGAGACATAAATAAACACAAACACAACAATAAAAGTTAAGCAAAATATGAAAAAATATTATTATTTATTTAATGTACTTCATATAAGCACAACTGTGAATATCATATGTTTTATTTGGAAATTAACAAAAATTAAGATATTTCACTTACTTTCAACTATAAATATTCATCTCAAACTTACCATGCATACATCAAACAATCACTGCTATCTAATTTAATTTAAAAAACTTAAAAATTAAAGCTAAAAACTAAATGATCAAAGATAATAAGTAAAACTTAAAGTTAAAAAGTTAAAAGAAAAAATCATTTAACTGAACAAGCAAGCAAGTTTATTCCTCATCATTCTTTCCCTGTTTCATTTTGGCCCCTTCCAGGAGGGCAGTGGTAATAAGCTCAAGCTGCTGCTTGATCTCTGAGGCCTTGTATTTATGCTTAGCTGCATTTTGAATGGCCTTGGTGAATAGGGTGGAGCAGGTTGTGGGCTTAGTGGGGGGACGTGGTTTGCCAAGTCACACAGCTTGGAGATGGTTTTCTCCTGCTTGTGCTACAGGATGGAAAAGAACTTATTGAATTTTGGGTGGAGCCCAAAGTTGGCCTTGAGGTGTTTGTGATAAGCCTCTAATGCCAAAGTGGTCTTCAGCTCCTTGTTGACGGTTGCCCAGTACAAGTTCCAGCTGGCCTTGGCTCTGGCCTTGTCTTGCCTCTGTGTGACAACCTTCCCAATCCACTGGGGCTTGAAGTACTTGAGGAAAGGCTTGAACTCCAAGTGCTTCACCATGTAGGGATCCTTTGAGAGCACCTCAAACCCCTGCACAGTGTGCTCTGACTTTAAAAAAGCCAAGGCCCTAAATTGTGCAAGCACAAATCTGCAGGTGTCCAAAGTATCCCTCCGGCTCAACCTACTAAGCTCAGTGTGGGCCTGCACGTTACAAGCAACTGCTTGGCAGAAGTGGAAGTGGCATCCCTGCACCTTCCTGCTGAACAGCTGCTCAAATGCATTGAAGTGAGCAGGCTTAAAGTCCATAATGCACACACAAGGCCCAAGAGCTCTTAGCCTCACCTTTTCCTCCAAGTCCAGGGTGGCCTGGTCCTTGTCAGAGGCAGGTGGGTTGGCGCAGGTATGGGGGGGGAGTCTTCTTGGATTTTTCATTGTTGGCAGGAGGAATGAGGGCAATTGCTTGGCAGAGGATGGAGAACGCGCGGGTATAGATGGCCTTGGTGGCCCCAGGAAGAAGAAATAACGTGAGTGGAATCACCCGGATATCAATATGGGCATGGACCATCCAGAGCTTCTTGAACATCTGGGGGCAAGTGGGAAAGGTACCATCAACTAGCCAGGTTGACGCCCTTTTCAACTCCATCAGGTTCTGCTGAGTTGAGTAGCAGATTATGCAGTCCTTGGCGGCAGGCCTGTTGTCATGGAGCAGGAAACGCTCCCCACTCAGAAGCTGTTTAAGCTCATGAGTGAGCGTGAGCTCTGAGAGGACGTCTGAAGCCTTGGGGGGAGGGGGATTGGCAGTGATACGCTTATTGCTGATGAATTGACCAACTGCTCCTGTGTTGATACCAACTTAAGATTGTTGGGTTTGAGATGTTGTAAAGCCTTTATGGCCAGATCAGAAGCCTGGAGATGAGAGGATGTGGGTATTACTTGAACAAGGTACCATTTTAACATCCAAGTGATTAGATGATTGGGGGCTTGCAAGTGTGCTCCCCCTTCTCTGCTGTTACTTGCTCCCAGCCCTCAGTGTTCAACCGGGGCCACAAGTCTTATCCTCACAGACAACATGCTTGCTCTTGGTCTGCCGCTTTTGGTTGTTGCAATTGAAGATGTAGTTGTCAGCAATGTAACCAGGGCCGCCCTTTACAGACATGATGAGGAAGTAGCAGGGGAAGCGCTTGGGAACTTTGAGCTCCCTGTCCACATTACAGATATTGTGGATGGCAAGTGGATCCCAAGCCACATGACCAGAAGCTTTAAACTCCTTAGAGTAATCCTCTGTCTCATTTTGGGGGTCAGATGAGGAAGGAGGGGAAGAGCCATTGGGAGGGGGAGGGGGAGGGGAAGGATTCTTTTAGGCCTGTTTGGATGCCTCCTTTTTCTTACCAGAAGAAGAGGTGGGCTCCTTGGAAGCATTTGCTTTCTTGGTATGTTGCTCCTTGGTGGGCTCAGAGTTGGCCTCTGAGTGGTAAAAGGAATGGTTGGTAAGATCACCATCAGATTTATTGGTGGAGGAATTTTTGGGTGAAGGTGAAGGGGATGTGGAAGATGAGGGTGGAGAGGGGGAGGAGTAGGAGGAGATGGAGTGGGAGGATATGGGGTTGGAGACTTTGCCTTTGCAGGCTTCTTGGCACGCTTGGGAGTGGAGGCAGTTTCTTTGGAGCCCTTGGAGGCTTGGCGCTTGGGCTGTTGGCTGTTCTTGTTTGATTTTGTCTAAAGAAGAGTTTAGCATTGTAAATAATAGAAGTATGAAAGATATGAAGCACAGAGGTAAAACAAAGCAAAAGTTAAATGAAAAGTATGCAAATAAAGTTTTATTTATCAAGGAAAAAAACATAAAAAAGTAAATTGAAGCAAAATAGAAACTCAAAGTATAGATATAAAGATTAAAACATAGAAATTAAGTGAATTTATTATGAAGCATCAAAGATGATAGGTTCAGCATGACATCTTAGTGTTAAATCAATGTAAAAGTTTAATTGAAAATCAAAAAAACATATGAAAATTATATGGAGAGCAGCAGAAAAAGTAGTAGATTATAATAGCAAAAAAATAAAGAAATTATTATGTGGAATTTTTTTATTGAGAGTTGAAAATTCAAAACATATTAAAGTGTCAAGTTTGGCACTGTCAATCAGCCAGAAAAAGCTGAATTCTCACTGTCAACTTTCTTGAAGTTCACCAAAAATTTAAAATCACACTGTTTTTTACATATAAAAGCTTGCTTGATTTAAAAATAGGGTTGAAAGTTAATCCAAAAGCAAGGCAGTTTTATATGTGCAAAAAATTAAAAAAATTATAACATAAGTTAAATAATTAAATGACGGGAAATACTTTTATTAGTGGTAAGAGTGTACTGCAGATTTAGAACCTGTTGGGAAAAATGTGGGACTTTCAAATTCTTTTGCAAAAAAACACACCAACTTAATGGAGTAATTTTCATCCCAGAACAACTTACTTTTTTATATAAAGAAATGAAAAATATTCCAGTAAGTTGGTGAGTTTACACAAAAGAATTTGAAAATCCTGCATTTTCCCAACAGGTTCTGTATCTACAGTACAGGAGGAGGTGGTATTGGTTTATTTATCATAGTGAGTGATAGAACAAAAAGAAGCTCTCTGTACTAGCCACCCTGATAAGGTGTCAATTTGGTGGGTGTCAACCAGCACCTATAGTGTGACACTTACTTTAAATTCAGAACCTAAACGTAAAAATGCAGGATTGTCAAATCCTTGGTCCAAATTTCAAATCACTTTTGCAGGATGGTCTTTTTTTAATAAATTGATTTTTTGTGTATTTATTTGAATTTTTAAAAATGCAGGAACTCATATAAACTTTGCAAATTTCAAGTCAAACTGCATATTTCCAATGGACAAAATGAATTAAATGGATTCAGATTTGAAGTGTTCAAATCCATCAACCATTTTTATTATGTTTACTATATTTTTTTGGAATTTCAGGATTGTCAAATCCATGAACTGAAATTTAAATCACTTTTGAATGGCACTAGTAAACTCAAATAATTGCAGGAACTGGAATCCAAATTTAATGTACAGTAAGCACACTAGAAAACACCAATCCAAATCAAGAAGCTTCACCACAGCTAAAATCAAATAAAAAATCAATCTTGATAGCCATGTTTAAACATAAAAAGTGATTAAACTTTAAAATTACCAAAACCCAGAAAGTATACAATATTATACACTTCAAATCACAGAAATAGAAATTCTGTTACTATTCAAGGCTAAATCAAGAGAAAATAACTACTCACAACTAAACCAATAAATCCAAATAAATACATATTTAATCTAAAATATATTTTTTATTTTATTTTTATGGACCATCAATCACATTTCCAACCAGCTCTTGCACCAGCCTGTGGGGCAGCCTGTCCACATGGGTGTCCCAGAGGGTCCAAGAACAGATCCAGAACCCAACTTGAGGGGAGTCATGCCAACACAAAGGCCTCCTAAGGCGTCATAGCCAGTCAACCACCTCCCGCATCCCAAGCCTGATTAACTAGCCTGAATCCAAGAAGAAGCTGCTCTCAAGGCCTGCCACAAAAGTTTACTATACCAAGGTCACCGGGAACACTGAGGTTACTTACACCTCCACCGTTTACCCAGTTGTCACCCAACCCGCACTCTTGATCCCAGAGTTGCCACTTCCTGCCCCCACATTATTGACACCTCCTATGAGTCATTGGCCACAACTAAGGAGTCATCTGCACCTGTTATGTATTCCACCATTGAAGGCGCCGCCAAAGTAAGAGTGATCCCACCTTCTACACAAAGGTCCCCATCCCCTGTATTGAGCCTGCCTGCCAGGATGCCGCATGCACCTGCCAAGGGCTGTTGTCAGTTGACTGATAGTGAGTGTGATGCTATCCTCAACTTCTTGAACAAGGTAATGGCAGTTTAAGATATTGTGACCCAATTTGGAGTCAAGGCCAGATATATTGGCAGCCTCAATGCCAAATATGGCAACACTGTTCAAATTGCAAAATCCACCAAGGCTAAGCGGCAGCCCAGCCTACTTCAGCCCACTCATCTTGAGGCAATCAGGCAGTGGGTGACCAAGAATTCCCACCTGGACACACTTGCTGTCCAATCAATTCTTATCACAGAGTTTGGGCTTTCTGTCTCTAAAACCCTTGTTTACTAAGCAATGGTCAATTTGGGCTTATTGTGGAATGGACTCAGAGTTTCTCCATACAACAGAAACAGTGAAAAGACCATTGAGGATTGGCACATTTATGCCAAGACTTATCTGGCCCTAAAGGAGACTGGGAATGTCCTGTTCTTCTACATTGATGAATCATCATTTTTCTCCTCACTCAGGTCTAGGCATGGGTGGGTTGAGAAGGGATCCAAGGATGGTGTAGCACATTGTGCATCTTTCTGTTCCCAGACATATTTGATGGTAGTGCTTCTGGGTCCTCGCAGGTTGGATCAATATCAAATGATCAAGGGTTCTCACAATGGCAAGAAATTTCTTGATTTTCTCTGAGCTGTAAAGGAGTACCTCCGGATCAATTACAGCGGCACAACCAACATTGTTGTGTTGGATAATGTCAGGCTCCACAAAGTGGATCTGGTTATGTCTTAGTTTCCACCAATAGATAAAAATAGCCATTTGGCCAGCCACTGCCTGGCTGACTGCCCAATGAAACTCCTCTTCCTTCCGCTCTATTCTCCATTTCTGAATCTTTCAAGGAGGTTTTTAGTTGGATCAAGAATAAGGTGAAGAAAGGCCTCCCTTAAGACACCAAGGATCTCTTCAACATTCTTGAGATCAGCCAATTTGCAATGCCACCTGATGTGGTGGCAGCTTTTTACAAGCACTCAGAATCCTTCCTTCCAAAAGCCCTCAACTCCAAGCCAATCAGATAAATGGGGGCTCCAGATTTATTTGTTTTTATTTATTTTGTTTTTATTAGGACCTGAAAATTATTAATTATATATAATGACTTGACGTTGAATTGTATTATAGACATATAAGAAAAAAACAAAAGTTAAGTAAAATTAATTAAACTAGATATAGAGACACATATTTTTATTATAATTCACTAAATATTGTATTGACTGTGGAGTTAAGAAATAAAAAAATTAAAAAAGATAGAAATAGATTAATTTTATTAAATAATTGTGAACCCTTTTGTCATGTCCTGCCCCAAAGGGCAGGCTTCTTGAGATAATTAAGTTATTTTTCATTTTTACTTATCTTTTAGGTTATTTATTAATATTCAAAGGTTAGTTCAAATTGTTAATAATTTAGTATTTTAAAGTACTCTTACTTTTGCTTTATGTGATTTGCATTTGAATTGTTGTTTTTGTTGTTGCTTTGACTGCCAATTCTTAATCTACATATATTTCTACTTTAAGTTAGAATAATTTTCATCTATTACCTTCAAAACTCCTGCTTGCGTTGTTGCTGCTTCCCCAGCTTACAGGCTGATCTGCAGTCTCTCCTGGGCTTCTGTTTTCCCCTTCTGCTCCAGGTTCCTTCCCAACTTTCTCAAGCTTGCTCCTGTTCTTGGCTGCTTCTCCTTGACAGCAACAGCGCCCATGTTGACACTAAAAATGTTGACAGTAACCATGTTGACACTTTTAATGTCAACACTATAGTAAAGTGACAACCCGGTTTTACTTAATGTTGTTTCCTGGATGTCAACACTTTTTCAATTAACGGCACACTTTACCCTGAACATTTTTAATATAAAAAATTGTTTTAAAATACTTTAATATACTAAAATGACCCCAGAAAGTTCAAAAATGCAATAAAAAATACCATAAGTAATAAGAATAAGGAGATATAAGCAACTATTTTTCAGTTTACTATGTAAATTACACTCTTTATTATAAAATTATTTTTTATTCCCATAAAAATTAAAATTCCAATAATCAAAAATAAAGATATTTTATATGTAATAATAACTACAAAATATAAGAAATTTCTAATTTTAATTTATTATACTTTATATAAGCATAACTGAAATTATCTTATAGCTTAAAGATAAATTAACAAAATATAAGATGTTTCTTACAAAACCACATTGAAAATGTATCTGAAACTTACCATTTAACCTAATAAGATTAGTACTATCCAAAAAAATTAAAAAAGTAAAAGTTTAAAAGTAAAAAATATATAGGCAAAGCAAAGCAAAGTTTATTTGGCTAATTAAAGCCACCAGCAAGAGCAGTTGCAACATCTTCTAGGTACTTCTTGATCTCTGCCACTTTGTACTTCTTCTTCACTACCTTCTGCACGTCCTCCTGGTAGTCTTTCTCCTTGGACTTCCTTTTCTTGGGGGCCACCCGGTTGGCCAGGTCGCGGAAATTGGAGACAGTTTGGGCCTGCTCCTCCTGCAGCTTGGAGAAGAACTTGGTGAACTTGGGGTTAGTCCCAAACTTGGTCTTCAAGTGCTTGTGCCAAACCTCAAGGCTATATGTGGTCTTCATCTCCTCCTTGAGGCAGGCGCCTTGACAGTTCCAAGGGGCAGTGTGACCGTACTACAGTCACTGCTGAGTGTTTAGCCAAATAAATGCTCTGAAATATAATATGTTCTGTTTTTGCTGTTTATTACATATAGATAGATTTGTTTGGAATTCTTGAGGTAAATGTTCCTAGAAACTGGATATCTATGTTTAATAAAAGAACAGAATATGGATGTTTAGTTAGGTTAGGCTAACTAAAAAGAATTGAGGCAAGATTGGCCGAATCAATCTTGGAGACTAGGCGTCTCAAAATGGGTTAGTTAATCAGGAAGATTAATTAATAAATACAGGATATAATTAATGAGAATTTAATTATATTAAAATGGCTTTGATTTTGTCAAGAAGTTTGGTTAAGGTTAACCATGGGAAACCCCCTGGAATTTGGGTTAAAAGCGCTGTGTTGGCAAATTTATTGGGTTAGAGGCGCCGCTGTGCCGCCTAATGAATTTGAGATGCACCAAGGCGCTGCTATCAAATTTTCTCAGGCGCTGAGGTGCTGTGGCGCTGCCTAGGAAAATTGCTGGGCGCCGCAGTGGTGCCTGGTTCAAGTTTTGAAGCAGTTTAATGGGTTTTAAAGGCAAAAAACCATTAAATGCAAAAATAACTAAATAAAGGCAAGGATGCCTAGGAATTCAGGTTTGATCAGCTGTTTCCCAATTGGAACACTGATAGCTGAGTTTAGGATGTGCAATCCACAGGGTTTTGGAGCTGGGAGCTGGGGAAGCTCCATGCCAAATTGGTACATTGGGTTGAATGGAGTCAGGTGACTTCTGCCCATTGTAGGTCAATTCTCATAGGTTGAGAATTGTTGGTGATCTTTCAGGTAAAGATCTATGTTGGATGACTTGAATGTCATAGGCCACGTGACGCAAATCATTGGTTGATTCAGGAACCAGAGGGGTTTTCAGCCAAGTATGCCCCAAATGGTATATAAGCAAAAACAGTTAAATATTAATAAAATATATTCATTGTTGGTTTTGACGCTTTCCCCTCACCTATTTTTCAATTGTCATGCCATCTTTGTTAAAATTTGAGAGAGCCAAGTTTGGGGTCCTTTGTGTGGAAACCGCTGCCACAAAAAAGGAGGTTCCTACAAGTACATTGGAAGAAGCTTGGACCAGCCTGGAGGTCACTAAGACTGTTCCTGCTGAATCTTTAGTAGAAGTAAAGGCTGCGTTCAAAGAGCTGTATTCCAATTACTTTGCAAAGGAAGGGACTCATGTTCAAGGGAACCAAATTTATGCTTGGGATGCTTGGAACTTGTTGGTAGGATGGGATGAAATCTTGCAACAAGTAAAAGAGATGGCAAATTGTGAAATTGAGGCGTTGAGAGCACAAGAGGAAAAAAGCGTTGAAATCATGGCTCGTTGGTGGGATGACAATAAAGTGTTATCCAAGGAAATTGCCTCCCTGGAGGCAAAGCTCCTCAAAGCTTTGTCCCAGGAAGGTAACAGCAATAAGAGTCAAGGGCAGGATAATGGCAGGATGGACTGGTTAGGCCTGGATCTGTCACAGGCAGTGGCCCCGCTCTTACCTCTCTGGGCAGTCACCTTCTTGCCCACCCATTGCCGCTCAAAGTACTCCAGGTAGCCTTCAAAGATGGTGGAGTGCTTCTTGATATAAGCATCCTCCTGGAGGGCCTCAAAGCCAAGCCCAGTGTGCTCTGGGCGCACAAAAGCCAAGGCAGCAAACTAGGTCAGGGCAAAGCAGCACTTACCCTTACCATTGTTAAGATACTTGTCAAAAAGGTCCTTTTCACTCTTTAGATTCTTGACAAGGGCCTGCCAAAAATGGAAGAAGCAGCCCTGGACTTCTCCATCAAAGGTGGACTGGAAGGCTCTGAACTGAGCCTGCTCAAAGTCCATAATGATCACCTTTGGCCCAAGTGAGTGCGCATGAGCTAGCTGCTCAGCGGCTAAGGTTGCCTCATCCTTCTCAGCGGAGGAGGGATTGGTCCTTGTGGTGTGGGTGGGAGGGGGGAGCTGGTTGGTGGGAAGGGAGCTCAAAGCATCCCAGACAATCTTGAAAGCTCTGGCATAGACCTCCATCTTGGCACCAGGAGGGAGAAAGAACACAAGAGGGATGACCTGGTTATTGAACTGCCCATGCAGGACCCAAAGCTGCTTGAAGAGAGGGGGGCAAGTAGCAAATGTGCTGTTGGACAGCCAGGTGATAGCAGTGTTCAGCTGCTCCAGGTTTTGGGTTATGGCGTAGGCAATAATTCTATCCTCCACTTCCTGCCCATTGTCATGGAGCAGGAACATCTCTCCATCCTCAGTTTTCTTGAGGGCATTGGAAAGGACCAGGTCTTCAATGGTGGTGGCACTCTTAGCCAGGGGGTTTGAGGCTTGGCAACTATCACTCACAAACTTGACCAACTTATTGTGAGTTGGAACCTTCTTCAAGTTGGTAGGGGTCAGGTACTTGCAAGCAAGCACAGCCAGCTGGGTGGCAGAAAGGTCTTTGTAAGTGGGCATAATCTGCACCAGATACCACTTCAGGAGGCGGGAGATGGTAGTGTTGGGCATGATGCAGGTATGCTCACCCTTTATGGTTTGGACCAGGTCCCAGCGCTCAGTGTTGAGCCGCACTGGACAGGAGCGGTCCTCACAGGTGTAATGCTGGCTCTTAAAGCCCTGGTTGGCATTGTTGCATGAGAAGATGTATCCATTGGCCACCATGGCTGGCCCACCTTTAACACTCATGATGGGGAAAAACTTGGGTAGGGTGGAAGGAACCTTGAACTTGCTATCAATGTTGCAGATGTTGTGGGCCAACAGAGGGTCCCAAGGGCCAGCAGGAGCATGGCGGAAGCCAGGGAAGTAATTGGGGTGGGGCTTCAAATCATCCCCAGATGAGCTTAGAGGGGAGAGTTTGGCGGGGGTGGGGAAGTAGAAGGGGGCTTGTTGTGGTGCTCCTCATGTGCAGGAGACTTATTCTTGGGTGGGGACTTTTGGGCTGAGAGCTTCTTCTTGGTTGGCTCCTTGTCAGAAGCCGAGTTGTAAAAACTGTGCTCTGTAAGAGAGCCATCAGTTTCCTCTCCCCAAGTGGAATGAGCAGGGCTCTTATCAGGAGAGGGCTCAGGGGAGGGCTTGGGGGATGGTTTGGGGGTGGCCTTCTTTGACAAGAGAGGCTTCTTCTTGGTGGCTTTGGTGGGCTTGGAGGGACACTTGGTACCCTTTGGCTGCATAGAGGTGTTCTTGTACTAAAATAATAAGTAAAATGGTTTAAAATAAAGCAAAGTATGTAAAAAACAAACAAAACAACTTAAAAAGTATAATATATAAAAGTAAATCTTAGATGGTTTTTCTTGGCATTTAAATGTTAAAAATTATTTGTATAGTTTTTATTTTATTAAAGTTATAAATAACAAGATAAAAGTTGATAGAAATATGTGAAAGTGTTATATTTAGATATAGATTTTATTTTAAAAATTAAAAAATATAAAAGATCAAAGTCAAAAATACAACATATCAAAAAATGAGAAGTTTTTATTATATAAAACATAAAGTTTTATATGTGAGAAGTGAAAAGCGTCAACATTATGATTGACAATTAGTAAAAAAAGCTGAATTCTCACTGTTGATTACAAAAATTGTAGACATTATTTTTGATGACATTCTCACTGTCAACATTATTTTGAAAATGTACTATGTTTTTTCATAGTACGCTTAATTAAATTTACGCAGGCTAGCAAAAAATTAACTGTTTCCTGTGTATTTTTGTTCACATATAAAAATTAAAAAAAAAACATATAAAAATAAGTTAAAAAAGTATCAAGGTTCTTTATTTCTTTATTAAAAATTACATTTGGGTAGTGAGAATATGATATTTTACCATTGCACTTATATGAAGTTGTTAAGAAGTTGAAAAAGGAAAAAAAAAAGGGGGAAAGGCAAAACAAAAAAAAAAAAAAGGGGTGGGCGAGACATTATTTTTCTTGTTATGCCTAGGCGCCAGATTGGTTATTTTATAACTTAATCACATTATTCATATTCAAATTATTCAGAAAGAGTAAAATACAATCAATCCCAAATATTTAATTGATCTTGGGCTTGGGTGATTTTTTAAAAAATAATTCATTGATTTTATAATTGAAAATTGCAACTTATAGTACTACTGAAAATATCTTAAGTGCTACTACAAACCAAAAATATTTATGATGAGTTGCATGGGAGAGTAATAGCAGCCCCAAAGCTATAAATGCTATTACCCTATCTTTGGCTCATCATAAATATTCTTAGTTTGTTTCAGAAAAAAAGGTTGTTGTTTTTGAAAGACTGATAACTCTATTTAAAATACACCCTCTAGTAAGCTGCCCTACTTCATGAACTTGCCCCAATACACTACTAGCATCTTCTGATATTTTTGTTTCTCTGGTATCATCACGTGATTTCAAATGATAAAATATCTCAGAATATTCTGAGAAGCTTTCAAATGTTAAAGGTGAAGTATATAACTTCCCATCTTTCATCAAATATGAAAGATTAATGCGCAGATTTTTAACTTCAAGCTCTCTTTTTATAGGCCTAAATTTCCTTTCATAAATATAAAAAAATGCTTTTTGGGAAACAATTGAACCAGTTAAAGATGAATTGTATAATTCTTTTCTTCTTTCTTCTTTCTTTTCACAAATATTTTTTAGATCATTAATGTTGTTAATATAAAGTACATTTTCTTTTTCCTTTAAAATTTTTGATATTACACCAAAGTGACCATCAACAATGCTTTTTCCATGGCATTCAACAAAACGGTTATATTTTATGGAACCCTTAATATATTTAGGTGCCTCTTTAAATAAGTAATATAAAAATTCATATGATCTAAAATGATTTCCATTATCTGTCCATACTTTTATATTTTTTATTTTTTTAAATCTATCTAATTTAAGAAGACTTATTAGACATTCACCTGAAAATAAAGAATCATGTGATAATATTTGAGACAAAAAATCATGATATTCATATTTAATTTTATTGTTTTCTTTAAAAACTAATGCAAACCCTAATAATGAGATTGGTTTTTTTGAATAAAAACAATTATTGGTCTCAATTGGACCACCTCCAACCTTTAAGTTTTCTTTATAATCTATAACTACAACACAAGACTCATCATCTAGTTCATTAATATCTTTTTTATATTCACAATTTTGATGAACATAAAAGTCTTGGTGCTGATTAATAGTCTTTAAGTCATTGTCTATAGATTCTGGTAATGGTAAGTTTTTACTTTCACATTCTTCCTTCTTTTTTTCTAGTGAATTTTTTAAATTACAAATATTGCACATATCAGTTTGTTTTTTACTTTTTATTATATTTTTAGGGATTAATTTATAGTAAGTAGAAATTGAAACTGAAATTTCATTTTTTATTTTCATATTTTCATATATTTCTTTTTTTGTTTTAAGTAGAGAGTATTTAATTTCAGTTGAGTAATTACTCATCTCTTTTTCTATATCTTTATAAATTTTTTCAGGCACTTTTTTTGTAAACTGGCTTGTTTCAAAAGAATTTTCCAGCAATTTTTTAATTATTTTTTTAGTTATTTCTTTTTTTAATGAATAGTTATTATTTTTTTGGCTTTTTTTGTTTAAGCTTACATTTTTATTTTTATTTATTTTTCTTGAGTATTCAAACTCACTTTTGGTTATATTAAACCCCATATCATTAAGCTCTTTTAAAGAGTAACTGGAAGTAACCAGAGATCGCAAGGCTGGGAGATGTTTTTGGGGAGAAGATTTCATGAGATCCTTTAAGTTTTCAATGAACTCATTGCCTTTTTGATTTTGAATAGTTGGCAGGAACTGAGCTTTCCCAAATTCAGTTTGAGTAAGGAAGTGCTTGATGAAATTATCAAGATCATCACCAGCAATAAAGAGGAATGCCTTTTTTAACATTGCAATTCTCTCTCTTTTTGTTGAAGCTCCCAAGGAAAAAAAGGGTAGCATGGAAGAAGTAAATTTAACTGAGGACATGGTAGTATTTTGAATCTGTAATTAGGTCAGATCTTTGATGTGTGCCTTAATGATGGAGTAGTTATGATCAGAATGTGGTCTTTGAATTGGGTTATTTGGATTAGAAGCTTTGTGGTACTTTAGCTCTTATATACCAAGCTAAATGACACCATTCTGAAAGAAATGGTGTGATAGCTTTTATTATAGTTTGAACTTGAATTTATGTTTGCAGAAATTAATTAAATACCCAGTTTTCATGCACAAGTGATATATGTGAAGCAGCTAAGCATTATTATTACATCATATCCTCTTTGTAATCAATGCAAATCAATTAAAATGATGTATTCAGTTAATTGTAACTCTTCCGCATATTTTTAAAATGATAAAATATTAAAGAATTCCATTTAATGAATGCTCAATTTGAGGTTCGAAGCTCACTTGAACCTTAAAATCAATCTAAACAGTGATAAAAACATCCTAACTTCAAACTATCATAAAATCCTAGAGAATTGAGCTTTTTAAATAAAATAAAATGCGAAAATAAAGCTCTCAATCTTATCTTTAATTTCGTCAAATAAAAAACATCTGTTGTGTATTCAAAAAAAGTATTTATTAGCTTTGAAGTAATCTACTTTATATCATTAGATATAATCATATAATAAAATCTGGATTATGCTCTTTTAAATTACTTTTGCTTTAATATTGAGCATAGTATACATATTAAAATTTTTACACCAATAGAAAGATAAGATTCTTAGCTTCATTTTGATAGTTTACAGTGTGAAAAAATATTAATTTTTCATTGAGTTATTAATGTTTTAAATATAAATTGTGTAATTAGTTACTTTTTCAAAATCGAACTGTGTTATGCTGCGACTTGAGCAGCATGTGCATTAGAAAATGGCCTAATCTCTAAAATAATGACCCAGTTGTATTCAGGTATTGAAAAGGGTAAAGTGTCAACAATGTCACTTACAACATTCTTTATATGAGGTGGCATATTAATCTAGGCTTAATTGCACCACTCTAATTTGCTTAACTCCACCCCAGGGGGTGATCACAAGTAAATAAACAACATTTACAAATGTCAACATTATTTTTAATAATAAATTCTATAGTAACTTACATAGTAAGTCACGCTTAAATTATTGGATCACCGTTAGCATTCAATCCACTTAATATATTAAAGCCGTAATAAGTGCCGCATAAATATATATAACATGAACATTCCAACAATCAAATATATGCACATTGTGTTTTTCAATATAATAATTCAATAAAAAAATATTTTTAAATGTGTACTTAATTTTTTTATTGTAGATGTTTCAGTTTTGTTATTAAAAATAAGTTCGGCTTAAAAAGTGTTGACATTGACACTTTTACGTTGTGAAATCAAATAAAAAATAAACTAATTTTTATCAGTAAACATAAAGGAAAAATTGGGTTGAATCAAGTTTTTTATTAAGCTTAATATTAAATTGTGTTGATATGGCCACAATTTTGTCGTATTTTCTGGGTTTGCACCCCTGAACACTTTAAAAAAAAGAATTAAGCTAGCGCAACTAGCAAAAAACATGGGAGATTTAGAGTTTTGAGTTGACAGTGGCCATGTCAACAAAGTGTTGACATGGCAACTGTCAACATTTTTAGTGTCAACATGGGCGCTGTTTCC
>QTSX02003970.1:0-25661 GCA_014839935.2 Entomophthora muscae | reverse complement strand
TAAAGCCGCCTGCTGGTATGTGTTTCTAGTCCATAGCTAGTAAAAGCTATGATTAAAAATAGGTGTCAAGTTATATCTTTTAAACTTTAAATTTTTAGAAATTTAACAGATGTTATCATAAATCTTTTTAGTGAAAACCCATGGGTGATGGCAGCCTGCTAGTATGCATTGCTAGTCTGATAACTGGTAAAAAGCTGTATAAAGATGTGGGCACCCTTATGGTTTCTTGGTAGCAATTATTTAGATTTAGTCAATAAAATAATATTAAAAATCAATGATTATATAAAGTTGAGCAGTGAGAAGGCTACTAAAAGGAAAAAGCTATGCTAACTCAACCCTATTATTCACAGCTTCACACTGTTATTCTTTCCTTTTTCTCTAGCAGAAATACCTTTTTTGTAGTTCAGTATGTCTTTTTTAAATTTATTTGCTATTCTGGTTGTTAAAAGATGATTTAATGATATCTAAAGCAATTTTTAATATAAAATGATAGCTTTATTATGATTGCTACTTTTAATTAGAGAATAATGGGTGTATGCGCTGTAAATCTCTATTATGCTATTATCAAGGCTTTATTAGAGGTCTATAACTTTTATTATGCTTATTTTTTGACATTTAAGAGAATAGAGATTAACTAAAGTACTTTTAAGAGATTTTGAGATACACAGACAAACCCAAACATATAACACCAATTTTTCTCACATAAAAAATCAACAATTTATACATGTTAACAATAAAATTAGCCCACTTAAGATTTTTTTGTGCATAACTTCTGTGTGTTCAGCACTTGGTTTTGGTTATCTATCTCAACTGCTCTGAAAAGTACTGAATTTTTATCCACATAATGAAACTGCAGCCCTTTTAGATTCTTTATTTCCAGTATATATTTTGAACTCCAATGGAAATTATAATTCCCCAAATTAATAAAGATCAAGTACATGCTATATAAATCTCTTTGGTTCCTGAACTTTATTTTGTAGCTTATAGGCTTAATATATTCTTTTTCCAGCACACTTTTTTACTAAGATTTAGTCTTTATTTGTTGGTGACTGCATATTTTATTGATAACATATTGATCTTAATTTATTTTTAAATATAAGTTAAATTCTATGTGGTACTCTGATTTTTGATATCATTATTCCCTATTTTTGATAAGATAATGTCTGATTTTGTAGATCTTTTTAGCTATCTAATATGATGTTATTTCAGCTTCATAACATTTGATTTGATTGCATTTTATTTTATTTATGTGGGTTCAGTACTCTCTGGTAAGTTATATTGCTTTTGGTTTTAGTAAAATCATAAAATGAAACTACTATAATATGGTCTAAACTTTATTATTTATGAATTTCTAACAGATTTTTGTTATCTCAGAAAATTAATTATTTATAGTGGTCTTTTAAAAGAGGAACCCTCTAATTTTATGAGCAGTAGAAAGTTAAACAGTCTATATTAGCTATTATATATGACATATTAATTAGTTTATGTGGTGCTGGAATTTTGCAGATGAGGGTAAGTAAAATTGTTATAAATGTTCTATTTGAGTGAAAAATATTTTAAGAGAGACAGGACTTTTTTTCATAGTTAGCAATCCTTGACTATAATCATTAAAATATCAAGATTAATTAAAAGTTTAATAAGCAAATTATAATTGCTTTGTTGAGAACTTAAAACTAAGTAACTTTAAAATATACTTTTTAATATTTATTGATCATATAAAATAAGACATAACTTGATATTCAAAGATAAATATAATAAAAGTTTAAAGGAAATCAAAGAGATTACCTTAACAGTAAAATTTTGAATTTGGGTAAAAAAGAGCTAGTTGGATCAAAAAAACTAAATTGGAGAAACAGTTTTTTTGTTAAAATATCTGTTTACTCTAAAAAACTTACCCCCTGGATCTGCTGTAGGCAGAAATCTGGGGCTTGAAATTAAGATTAGTAAAAATTAGTGAAAAATGACTTACCAACCCCAAGATCTGCTGCAGGGGGAAAGTTTGTGGGTTTTTTAAAAAAATGTTAGTAAGTTATCAAAAAGCTTACCTGGCCCAAGATTGGCTTTATGATAATAATCTGGGAGTCCCTAATCAAGTTTAGGAAATTTAGAAAAAATGGCTTACCTAAATCAAGAACTGCTTGTGGGCAAAAGTCTGGTTTTTTTAATCTAGGCTGGTAATTTAGTGAAAAAAACTTACCATCCTAAGATCTACTGTAGACTAAGTCTATCTAAAAGAATTTGGAGAAGGGTAGTAAATTTAATGTAAAGCCTGCCTGAAATGCAGAATCAACTTGAATTTTGAATTGAATTGAATTAGTTTTTTAGAATTATTACCTTTAAAAAGAAAATTTAGCTTTGAATTTAAAAATAATATGCTTACCTTAAATATTCTTGATCCACTATGCTTAAAACAGTTAGTATTATATGTATATTTTTAAGCTTACCTTTGATTTGACGTGAATCTATAGAAGTTAAAGTGAAAAAGTTAATATTGTTTTAGCAAAGGCTTACCTTGGCTTCGTAAATCTAATCTTATTTATTTGGCAGAGAAATAGATGAGATTGACCAATAATAGTTGATGAAAGCATTCTAAGCTCCAATCATTATTAGTAAAGTTTTAAATCATTTTTGACTCTCTTAACTTTTAGGCAAACAGGACTAAATTAAGTCCATTTATATATATATTTGCTTTTATTAACACTGCCACAGGTAGGGATGCCGTGAGACACTTCAAAGTGTCTAACAACCCCTTTGAGCGGCAGCATTATCCAGCAAACCAAACTGAAATTTAAACACTTTGTATTTGTTATCAGCCACTATCAGACTTAAAATAGGTAAGTTCTTCCAACTAAAACATATTTAAATAATTTCTCCTAATACTCAAGCAGTTATATATGATATTGGATATACACTCTGGGAGTGCCGCCCTCAGGCTTTCAATGACCTCTATCTTGGGATATTTGACCACAATTCTCTCTTTGGTCACCAACTGGTGGCTGACTTGTTTGCGCAAATGGTTTTCCATGTAAACACGGGTACCCAATCACAGAAAAATAAGCACCTCCCACCCCGTGCCACGGCCACCTACCAGCCAATCAAGCCAATGACAGACAAGGAATATGACAAGTTGTATATGGCAGCCATCATGCAAAATCCTCCTGCCTCTACCCCCGCCACCAACACCTCTCACCTTCCAACCCAACCCACCTGATCCCAGACCCCCAGGCCAGCACTGCCTCTACGTCTTCCTTCCTGCCTATTCTGCCTCCTAGGCATCACTCTTCCCCACCTCAATAAACCCCTGGTCCCAGAAAATTTCTATTTATATTATCTTTATTTTGAATTTCAATTATTCATGTTCTCTTTGTTTATATTTGGTTTTATTCTTTATGTTCAGCTTATTTCTATCAAATCATATATATATACTATGCCATTTATCTAGATCCAGAACTAGTCATTTTAGCACTTAAACACAGCCCCTTGTGAAAATATTAACAACAATTTGGTGATCAGCTAAATATGAATTAGAAAATTATAGAATAATTGTGTTTAGATAAAGTTGTTACTGATCCAAATTCAAAACCTTAATGATAAACTTTGAGCCAATTAGGAGCCAAGTGATAAAGTGATTATTGTGACATAAAGGGTCAAATAATAATTCTTTGGTGCATGTGTGCTAGTTAATATGATTGGCTGGATCTTTTGCCATTGTGCACCATTGCAGCTGTGGCAAGTTGTTGATGAACTAGTGTTAACCCAGCAGCTGATTGGGCACTAGTCCATCAATAACTTGCCACAGCAGCAATGGTGTACAATGGAAAAACATCCAGCCAATCATATTAATTAGCGCACATGCACCAAAGAATTATTATTTGACCCTTTATGTCACAATAATCACTTTATCACTTGGCTCCTAATTGGCTCAAAGTTTATCATTAAGGTTTTGAATTTGGATCAGTAACAACTTTATCTAAACACAATTATTCTATAATTTTCTAATTCATATTTAGCTGATCACCAAATTGTTGTTAATATTTTCACAAGGGGTGTGCAAAGCGCCAAAAATAATATGACAATTAAGGAAACAATGCCAACATAAAGCAAACAACACATATTGAGATGAGCGTAAAGCATATACACAATGGGGGAAATGGGATATTGGAGTAATGTGAAAAAAACAGGGATAAACAAAGAGGCAATAGTATCAGAATAATACAGAACTTATTGGGATGAAAGCTATAAAAACTTATGGAAAGGTTAGTAAAAAATCAATGAGAAAATTGGAGAAGCTTTTGAAGGATCTTGACTCTGCAGTTGTGGAGATCAAAGAGATTGACCGCAAGGTCAAAGCAAGAGTTAAGTCTGCCGTCCTTGAAGGGGACAAAATAGACAAGGTGTCCGCAAAGGCCCTTATGACAAAAATACCAGACACCCTGGAGAAGACAATGGAGCACTTATTAAATATTCAAAAAACTGTGCTTGAGAGCCTCCAGTTCAAGTCTTTTGCCCTCTTTGTGCCGTCTGTCTGGACAGATGACCCAGAAATGTATGCCCATCTCCAGCCAGCCAAGCGCGCCAGGAAAGAGGACACGGAATTGCCCACATAACTTCTTGCGCCAAAAATGGCCAAGCCGGCTGAGGCTGCGGGCAAGGAAGAAACACAAGAAGGTAACCTAAAAAATAAAATTAATAAATTTTCAACATGCTTACCTTTTTTCTAAGAAAACATAAACGGTGAAATCTGCCTGGTCCCTTTTGTCCCTATCACATTCTACACCAACTATGCCACTCATGTAGCCAAAATGCTGTTTCTGTCCCCCCTGTCTTGCAGAAGCTGGAGGACTACATCCACAGGTCATTTCCTATGTTACAGGAGGCATTGGCTTGGCTGACGCATGGCAAGGGGGCATCTGAGTGGGAAGTTACTGCCTACAAGGATGCCCAACTGGTCCGCCTGGACCCGGTATCTCTCAGTGGAGTTTACTGTATAAACTCTATTGAGCTTGTTTGGGATGTCCTGGAGACGCTCCCATTCAATAATGTACCAGAGATGGGCCAGGCCCATGAGGCTGCTTGCTTCTGCTACCCCTTGGAGCACACACTCTCTTACCTGCTGGAAAACTTTGAACGCGCGGTGGGAAAATTGGCTGTTGCAGATGCAACAGCCGTGAAGAAGACAAAACCCTCCTGGCAGACGTCAGGCTGGCCTGGAGTGCTGAAAAGTCAGGGCTTCCTGAGGCTATGGAGCTGACCTTTGCTAAAAACAACACAAAAATAAAATAAGTACAGTATACAATAAGCTGTGTAAGCTCACTGAAGCCTTTGCTGAACAAAGGCTTCATCTGGTGGTTTACCTGGGGTTCCTGTTTTCTTTTGGGATGAGCACTGATGTGGAGGATCTTGATGGGGTCCTCCTAGGGATTGACAAGGCCAGGCTCTCCCTGGATGGGAAGAAGGTCCCCCCGGGTACAACTTGGTGGACCATGTAATACAAGATGCCCTGGTCCTGGCAGGGATTTACGGGTTTGCAGCCCCGCCAGAGAAGCTGCTCCTACATTCCCACCTGACCCTTCTCCCTTTTACTAGCTGTCAAGAATATTTTAAACAGGGTGTATCCACTGTCCACAGTGTGGTAGTGGAAGTTGTGCACCACCTCCATTGCGGGATGGGTACATACCAAAGGACTCATCATAGGTGCACACAGTAAAAAATATAATTCCAATAAATTTTATTACAATTTATATTTAGTTTTATTATAATACATTTTTATGATTTTTTATTTCAGTAAACAAGTTTTGCAAAATATGTTGAAGAAATAGTTTTATAAAAGTATAAAATTATATGTTAATAAAATAAATTCTAACTTGTGCATTTTACCTTTTTTAATTTGATTTTTATATTTATTTGATAAGAGTAATATAAATATATTTGTGTAATCCAGTATCAAGTGTGTGGGATAGCCTCAGATGCCATAACAAAAAAATATAAAATAAATACGTTACAAACCTTTGTTGATGGTCCTGCTGAATGTGATTGCAGGCTTGAAAGCTTTAAATATAAAATGATAATTAATAAATCTTGAATATTAAATTATAAAATATAAAAAAGTTAGAAACACTAAGCTTTTAATTTATTGGCTGTTTGACTAGGCATGTGGGGATAAACAAATCAGTGTGGTCATAGAATTTGGCCACAGTCTCAACTGGGAGGGTGTGGATCCCGGCCTGCAGCAAATCAAACAGGTCCTTGGTCCAAGTTGGGGTTCCTTGCTTGACGGCTTGCTTGAGCCACCCAAAGACTTCCTTGATGGGATTTAGGAAGGGCAAATAGGCAGGGAGGAAGAGAAGGCAAAAATTTGCCGCAGCCAATTGCTGGGGGCCCACTGCAATGCTAGTGTCAATCATTGGGAATTCCTCAAGAATATCAGCCACCTTATGGAGACCAACGTTTTCCAACACAATGATGTTGGTAAAGCCCTGGGCTTGTGTGCCTCAGGTGCTCCAGGACCAATTGGGGAAATGATAGGAAGGTCTGGCTATTGTGGGAGCCTAGTATCATTTGGAACAGCTCAACCCCCTTTGGACCAAGGAGAGCCACCATCAAGTAGGCTGTGGCGCGGACTGCAGCACGCCCAGCCATCCCGTCATTGGAGCCTTTGGGGACATAGCCATATCCATTGCACATAGACGAGGCAAATACTGATTTGTCAATGTAATAGAATTTTACCGTCCCCTTGGCTTTGAGGGCAGTGTAAGCCTCTGCATATTTTTTCCGGGTCTCAACATTGGCTGGGCTGTTTCTGTTGTAGGGAGATACCCCAAGCTTTTTCCAGGAAAATTGCATTCCCTTCACCAGATGGTTGTAAAAGGAAATTTAAGCCTCAACCCCACAAGTAGATTTGATCATGGCCTGAATATTTGCCAGTTCAAGATGGCAGTCCCGGGTTATCCACCGGCAGATTGCCCATTTGTGCTCCTTGGTGAGCATGGTAGAAACGCGCAAGGATTTCTCCGCAGCAAGGAAACAGCCAGTATTGATAAATTTGTGAAAGGTCTTGCAGGCATACTTGGGATCCACTCCAAAAATGGCTGCAGCTGCCTTGTAGTCACCAGATTCACGCATTAGCTTGAGCAGGATGATGTGTTTGATATCTGGGATGCACTTCTGGGTGGGATTTTTGGCAGTGGGGATTGACTCATTGGCATTGGGCACAACACAGGGAATGGGTACCTTGGTGTAGAAGGCTGCAACCTTTTTGAGCACTAACTATCCCTTGTTGGTTTGATAGAACTTGGGCTCCTTGTCCTCTTCCTGGTTGCCATCACTGATGTAGGGCCCGTAGTTAGTATCAAGTACAGGCTTCACCTTCTACAGCATGGCTGACAGGACCAACTCTTGCCGGTACACAACGTTGAACACATATGAAGTAAGTTCTACCTCCTTGTCTCTAACTTTCTTGATGAAGGTAACCTTGGTGGGCTTCCAGGTCAGCTTGGGGACCCAAGGGTTTATGCTCTGCACCCTAGCAGCTTGTGCTCCTTGAACCAGCTGTGTCAGTGCAGCGTCACTATCAAACTCACCTCTCCCATCTCCTTCCTGAGTAGGCATTTGTGTTGCACTAACTCTGTTCTTTGACCTGCAGGGGCAACCACAACTGCAGAGCACAATGGGTGTCTTGGTAGTCTGTTGTTGTGTTCCTTCCTTTTTACAATTTACTAAAATATTAAATAAAACTCAATTAAGTTACTCCCTAATTTTAATTTTTGCTTTCATCTGAATATGGATATTCAATTAATATTTTTTCCCACCCAATATCCAAATTATAGATTTTTATTTCTTAATTAGTTGTTTTTGGGTTACAACACCCATTTTAGAATACCCAAAATAATTTCCATCCTTTTTCCCAGATTTTAGACCAAATAGAAACACTCAACACAATATTTTTAAAATTTGTGTTTCAGATTGTGTGCCGTATTTTAGATACCTTGGTATCATTTTTGATTAAAGTACATTGCACACAACAATTGAGTGGTTTTGTTTACATATTGAGTTGCTATTTCTTTTGTGTTTTGTTTTTGGTTTGAGTTTTGACTCACCACGCTTAGGTGTAGTTTCTACCAATTTACATAGTAAACATGTATACACCAAAAGTCAACTCACACCATTTTGTTTGTGAATCAATGTATTTTGGATTGTATTTTGAATAGTTTCACTTTGTGTGTGAGCATTTCTTTGCTGTGTTGACCCATTTTGCCCATTAACGCCAATAAACCCTGTTAACAGAGTTTATATTTTACTCTGATAGTTGGAATTTGATTAAATCTGAAATCATTTGTTAAAATCTGAGGTATTTTTGGTTGTTGCCATAGCTTTTAAAACTACTGTATCTTACATCTGACAGTTTATTGTCTATTGTAGGCCCATGGCTTCAGTGCTAAAAATATGGATCAGTCAACCCTGATAGATCAGAAAATCCTGACATTTCTTAATAAAATAAACATAATCTGGAATATCTTAACTTATGATAAGTTATTTATATTTGTACTTGGCGCTTTGTTTCATAGTTGTTTGACATATAGTGGGTAAGAATTTCAAGCTTTGTTGTATATTATATTAGTGGGTTATTATAGCTTTAAAACCATTGGACAAATTTAGGTTAATCCCTAAATATGAAATTAAGCTATACTTTATATTTTGAAACTAATATTTATATAGTTTCATTTAATGTTGATACAAAAGAAAACCAAAAAAAGCAAAATTGAGACAAGGAGAATATTTTAAGCATCACAATGGCTTAATTTAAGCAAGATTTGTTTGTGGTTTCACTATAAAAGAAGGCTGCCACCTGCAAAGT
Source organism: Entomophthora muscae (assembly GCA_014839935.2). NCBI lineage: Eukaryota > Fungi > Entomophthoromycota > Entomophthoromycetes > Entomophthorales > Entomophthoraceae > Entomophthora > Entomophthora muscae. The sequence goes on along the minus strand of QTSX02003970.1, from coordinate 16,807 downwards.
TAACACCTTCACTAATATAATAAGCAAAATATGAGGCTTAACAATTTCAACTTGCAGAATGGTAAGATTAGAGCCCAAAAACTTCCATAATAATCACAAAACTACTTATTAAACTATGTTTACTTAGTTTTAAAAGTATATTCCTATAACTTTATTATAGCCAAAAACTAAAAAAGCCCATTTTCAGACTATATTTTAAACCCAATCTTAATTTAATTAAGATTCATATGTTTTTAATAGTGATTTACCTCAATAATGCTAAGTTTCTACAATTTGGCTTTCAGAATTAAAACATTATTTTAGGCCAACTGTCTAGAATAAAAAATTTAATTCATGTCAACACTTAAAATGACAACAATAAACATTTAAATATAGTTTTGTTCAACTTTTTCTTAATAAAAAGCCTCAATACAGCATATATTAATAACATTGAAGGTTTTTGCATAGTCTATATAATAATCCTCCTTAACTTAATATATTTTCAGCTTTAACTTTTATTTTTTATACTTTACTCACAGTTATTTCTCTAATACTGTCTTCAAAATAGGATAAATAAAAACTCCAGACTAATAAGAAATAAGCCAATTTAAAATTCCCAAGGACACTGTTAAGCCTAAGGCATCTTCTTCTACAAAAAAGTGCTTAAAAACAGCCTAAAAAATGAACAAAAAACCCACACCTTCAGCTTCTGAGAAGGACTCTGATTATGGTTTCATCTCCTATAGCTGGTATTAGTCTGAGAGAAATTAAAATCCCATCAACAAGAAGAAAAGAAAGGCAAGCTTCAAGTCCTCTCATGTTTCTCTCCTGAACCCCCATGAGCCCTCACCCAAACCCTCTCCTGAGCCCTCTCCTAAATCCTTCCCTAAACCCTCTCCTGGTGAACATGAAGATGATGAGAAAAATGAGTACTTTCCTGGTTTCTAATACACTCCTCCTGGACCACAGGATTCAATGAAAGCCCATAATATTTGCAATTTTAAGGGCTCCTTCAAGATCCCAAAGAGATTCCCAAAAGTTTTTCCATTGATGTCAGTCAAAGGTGGCCCAAGCATAGTCAGTGATAGCTATGTGTTTAACTGCAATAATCAGAAGCAATAAAGCAAGAGCAAACATTTCAAATGTGAAGACAGAAGCTGCCTTGCACACCTAAACACCTAAGGTTGGGATAAAGTTACCTTGAAAAAGGTAGAACATACCTGTATGTCTTCCATCACTTTGATTGAGAAGCTGCTCAAATGGTACCTACTTTAAATGGTCCTAGTATCAAAATACATCAAGGCCACTTATCTGGTAGTGAAGACCACCAAAGACTTGAGCAAAGAGAACCTTATATTTGTCTCTGACCGTGAACAACTTATTTAGTATATCTGTGATAGGCAAAAAGAGCTAGACCTAATTGGAAAAAGTGTGTCCCAACTAAAAACCTGGTACTTACTCCTGAGTTGCAGATGACCCAAGACAATGAACAGTTTCTTCTTAACAATGATGGGCCTGATACAAAAGACAGGGTCTTATATGATTACACCTATAAAAATCTAGAAAAACTGTGCTCTATTGAGACTTGGCTCTATGATGGGACATTTGCAACATGTCCTAAGTTATTCTATCATCTGTGGGTAGTGCATGCTCAGCTTGATGATAAATTCCTTCTCTTTGCATATTTTCTTCTTCCTGGAGCCTCAAAGGAGATATACCTACAAGAATTTAATATTCTGCAGGAGGGGCTTAAATCTTTTTCCATTGAGGCTGGAAAGAATCCAGGTCTGTCAAAAAGGGCAAATACTGATGACACTGATAAAGATGAAGTTATGCTAGTTGCTGAAGAGAAGGAATGCAATAGAGTCCTTGGCCCCAGAATAATTATAATAGATTATAAGACAGCCCAATACAATGCCTTTGTGAAAACTTCAATGGCAAGATACAAGGGTGTTTCTTTCATTAATGACAGACTATCATTAGAAGCCTTAAGGGAAAGACCCTTCTCAGCTCTCTCACACAACAAGATACAACTGGTAATTCAAGTTTCTGATCCAGAAGTTTGTTGCTCTTGCATTTATTAAGCCTAAGCATGTTGGCCAAGGATTTGAGCTTCTCTGTAATGACCATTATTCCTTGAGCCATGAAGCCAAGTTCCAACCCTTCTTTGACTACTATGAGCCACATTGGGTGGGGCACAAGGTGGTCAGCCGCAGGGAAAAGCCATCAGCAAAGGCAAACTGGGATTGCTACCAAGCTATCCTTGTGAGAATTGGGGAGCAGGTTAGTAGGAAATAGAATCATGCTCTCAACCATAATATAATCATGCTTTTAGCAACAACCAAAAGGTTTTCACTTACAATCCTTGGGAGTCCAAAGGGGGAAAGGAATCAACTTGTCAGGAAGGACAATTTGGATGCTCCTAAATCTCAAAATACAGAACCAGAATTAACCCTGGGCAAAACCCTTTGCAGACCACCAGACCCATGGGCTGGGAACCCAATAACCCACTACTTATTGATAAATTTGTTACCATCCCACCAGGACCCAAACCCTTGGCTGTCCCGCAGGATTCTGTAAGCAAACCACCAGTGCAAGATGCCAAGAAGTTTCCCAAGGTGCCAACGCCTGACACCGGCAGTGTGCTCAGTGAAATACGCAAGTTTCTCTGTGAGAGTTATTCCAAACTTCCCCAAAGTCCCTGGGGGAGGCACTGAACCCAAGGAGGCACTCAATACCCAAAATGACAAACAGAAGGATTTGAAGTCTTCTCATCCCAAAGCAGCCAGTGCCAAACTGCCAGTGCCAAGCGCCACACTGCCATCTGAGACCCCCAATGCTAACCTGCCCAAGCCCAGAAGCCCTGACCAGGTAGTGAATCTTAGCAGTGTGCTATAAATACCTGCCAGGCCAATATCAACCCCCATCATCATTTTTAAATGAAGGTTATGAGATATTGGTTTCCCCAATTATTGTGTATTTTATTCTTGTCATCTGCTAGTTAACTCAAAGATAATCTGACCCCCCTCCAGCCCGCCGGCTATGTACCGCCCGCCTGGTGCTCCCTTTGGTCCTGTCCATTTCACAGAGTGCTCCTTAAAGCCTGAATACAAGGACTACACTGCCAACAACATACTAGCCCAGGATTGCTTGACCAGAACTACAGAGTTAACCAGATACAACCGAGAAGGCCCTTGGTACGTTACCAAACCCTGCTTATTCAGAGATAAATACAACTTCCTTCCTGCCTACCAAATGGACATGAAACCACCTGCCACCCCCAAACCAATGCCTGCCTCTACCGCCAAACTCCCCCTGGACCATACCAACAAGCTCTTTGGAATTGTATACATTACTCTCACAGGAATAATAGATACTATTGTCCCCGCCGCCGGTCCATGGTTGTGGGTGGGCAAGTCAATGTCCTACCTCATTAAGTTAGAACCAATCCTTTGGTGGGCCCTGCCCATCCAGTCCGCAACCCACCAGTTCTCAAATGCTAGCAAGCCAGCCAGTCAGGGTTGGTTCCCTGACACAACTGAACACAAAAGCAACAGCCAAAACCAAATGGCCAGTTTTACTAAAAGATTTCAAGCTTTATTAGAGTAGGAAATGATGAAGCAAGGTCTTTCATAACTCTTGCATTCATTTAAAGGAAGGATATGGAATTTGGATGGGAAGTCAAATGTCCAAAATTGATTGACCAATGATATGAGGGAACATGCATGCATTACTTGAGGCAGAAAAATCTGGGGAAATCCAAATGGACAAAACCAAAGGGAAAACTGACCTAACTAAAAGTTGAGAAACCTGTATTGAATGCAATTACCACTCCTCCCAGCTGCTCTTGCACATGATTTTAACCAGAGGTGTCTCTTAAGTGGACTAGGTGGGGGCATTTTCAAAATAATTCTGTAATTGATAGTGTGGGGACCTTTCTTGGGGGTTTTTCAGTAAATCTTTGGGAAATATCCAGACATAAGTTGGTAGAGATCCCCAAGCATTTGATGAGGATTAAAGTAGAGGCCCAAGGTGGAGGCGTAACTTTACAGTCCTCAAAGATGAAAAGAAGACAACATTGGGCCTGGAAAACTGGCATAAACATCAAGTCTTCCTTTGGTGTGAATCCCAGATACAACACTTTTTTTGAGCACCTTAAGGCTGAACAGAGGAAGTCTGTCTCCTCCCTTTGGGATATGGAAGTAAGGGCTCTAAAGAGGAGAAGACAGTACAAGGCTAGCATTTATAAAGAGCAGATAAAGACAGCTGTCAAGAATAAGTACAAGCTATCTGTGCTTGGGGAGCAGATAAGCAAGATTGTCATTGTACTCTCCTGCAACAAACCTTCAACTTAGTTTAAAATGAACATTTTTGGCTCTTTCTGATATCTTATTATATAATATCAATATAAAAAACTAATAGTATTATTCATTAAGATACTTTAAATTGATATTTTAGAAATAATTGATAGTTTTTATAAGAGATTTTTATGCTAGAGCCTGGATTATCTAGCTTAAATAGTTATTTTAGTACTAAAGTATATATAACTTTGGGTTGCTATTATATCAACTATTCTTAAAATAAGATTTATCTTTAGTTTCTTTATTTAATATGTTTTTTATTAAGCTTTTTTTTGAAAAATAATTTATAAATTTTTTTTGTATGATAAATAAAATAACTTTATAGTAAAAATAGTTAATTTCATAGTCAATTATTTTTGAAGTGGATTTTTATTATATTTTTAATTATTTTGCAATTAATTTAATTTTTATTTTCTAGTGTTCATTTTACCTTAGAAAGTATTTGAAGCTTATTTTTATTAAGTAAAATGTTCAGGAAACAGGTTTCTGCTTATTAAAAAAGTGTTGGCTTCCAGTAGGCTATATGATAGTAAACTTTATCTTGACTTTTCTAATGTGTTGACCTGAGTAAAAAATTAATTTTGACAAATGACATTCAGATAGTTGACATATAGACAGTTTAAATGACATCTTTTCCCTCCTTCAAACTCCTCAATCAGTAATTGCTTCATCTCTTCCCAGGTGTCAATGGAAGGCAGTTCAGGTACAACCACCTCCTGGCAGGTTGGGTACAAACAGTTTAAAAGTGCTCCTTTTTAACCTCATCAGAAGCCCTTTAAATAGCTGTCTTGTAGATAGTCAAGAAAGCCACAAGGTGGACGTTTTAGGGTCAAAAGACTTGTGTTAAAGAAGGTTTGAAGTGAGTCTCGGGAGTAGGGCCATCATTGTTACTATCTAGCATATTAATACACAGAGAGAATTCAGCTTCAGATTCAGAGGGGGGATGTTATTCCCACAGCTGGCGGACATACTCCTTAAGAGTAGTCAGTGTATCAGTGGTACAGGTGTTCACATTGTTGACTTGATCAACATGACACTCAGTAATGTCCAGTTGACGTCCATGTGTGGTCACCACAGTAGAGAGCTCAACCAAACAGGATGTTAAGGAAGATCCCATTGAAAGACAAGGGGAGAACCTATTGTTCATAGAGTCAACCAACTCATTCATCTCTTGGACATCCTTGTCTAGGCTGAGGTGGTCTTGCTTTAGGTGGTCTACTTTATTGGCTAGGTCAATCAGCTCCCTAGCGCAATGGTATTTAGGGTGCCCAGGCAACCCAGGGCAGCATCCATTGTTATCAGCAAGCCCAACTGAACTAGCAACATCAGCCAAAGTAGCGCAAAGAACTTCAAATTCTTGCTGAAGGGTAGCAACCTGTGAAGTCAAGGCAGTTACTTGTGGGTATGGTTGAGGGGGGTCTGAAGGACGTCCTTGGCTACAAGTGGACGCACATAGTTCCCTGATAGTGTCCCATAACTTCTGTTCTTTATCCACTGTATCATCAGATAGAGAGGAAGAGGGAACATCTGGTTTAGCCCATACAACTTATTTACTTGGGTCTGAAGCTTGGCAATGAAAGCAGCTGTGGAGGCTCTCTCTGCAAAGTTCCAAGGCCTGACATTAGCTCTGGACAGGTAAATATTTCCCAGACCATCAAAAAAGGTGGGCCATTTGCAGTCAAAACCTCTTCAAAACCTGGAGGACCTGGCCCACACTGTGGAACAGCGTTTTGTACTGGCCTTCATGGCCAAAACCCCTTCCTCTTCTCTGGAGCTCCCTCCAACTGCGGAGGAAACTTTGATCCAGCTTGATTGTTTGCTTTCTTGTTGTTGTGCTGTCTTAAAACAATTGGCATGACAACAAGAAAATGCAGGCCACGTTGTACAGGGCTTGGCTAACCCTCAGCCCAGGAAAATTTGGGATAAAATTTCACAATCAGCGGAATCCCAGTCAAGCAATTCCTCCGGCCCAGGAGTTCCTTGGTCCAAAGTAATTGGTTTTGGGAGCATCTCAGTTGTGACATCAAAGGCAGGTACTAGGGGTAACGTGCACCCTGAGTCCCTGGAATGCACCTAGCCAACCAGGTGGCTGTTTCTTACACCTGGGCCTGCTGATCCTATTTTCTTGAGCCCAGACCATGAGAAGATTGGGCTGTTACTTTTAACTGGCTCCCCTTTTGGTTGCTTTCCAAAAACCCCTCTTTTAAACACCCAGCACTATCACCCCCCATTCATATAATGGAAGCAAGGGCTGTCAGGTCCCTTGCTTACCAATTCCAATTATTAAATAAAACTCCTGATTTTGAAATTTTATTTGTACTTTTGAAGTTTTATTAAATGACAAAGATTATTGTCCTGACTCCTGCCACCGTCTCTCCTCCTGCTTTCCTCTGGTCTGCCTGACTGTCTGCCTTTTTTGTTGAAATTAGATTCAAGGAGATCTAAACTTTGTTCAAACCCTTGGAATTACCCTAGTGCTTGCAGACCGTCTGCCTGGAAGTTTTGGCTAAAACCTCATTTGCAGCAATGTTGTCTCCTTTATATAAGGTCTTAATGATGACTATGGTACCCATCTTCCTATTGTTTTGGACCACACTCCCAGGTATTGGGATATATTCTCCTTGGCTGCTCAAACTTCTGTTCCTACTCCTGGTCTGCTCTCTAATGCCTTCTGTCATTTAACCCAGGTTCCCACCATCCTTACTACATTTGTCCAGTTTCCTTGGTCAGGTCCTTATCCTGAGAGCCTCTCATTCTCTCTGGAATCAGGGACTGATGAACCCCCTTCCTCTGACTTGAACACCATTGACCTCACAACAGTCTCAAGTCACTCCCTCCCCTCCCTGCACCAAGTTTCCACTATGGATCCATATATCCCTCCCACCTGGGATTGTTCTCTGTGGTTGATCACTGGTGTTTTGGTTATGGCCCTGGATGCCTATTTTTCTCCCTTTGGGAGGCCTCTTCAAGAGGCCATTCCAGCTCTGCACTGGATGGCATCCTGGTGGTTGATTCCATCAAGATGGGAATCAGACTTTTTTAGTCTAGTCCCCTCTCTTACACTCTCTTGATCAACTTTCTCTTGTAGTTTGAAGAGACCTTGAGCAGCGTGCTCTTCCACCTGCTGTAATTGGTCAAAGATGTAGGAGCTAAATTTTTTAAGTTGTTCCACACGTCATTTGAAGTTGGAGAGGTAAACGTTCAGGGTGGAGTCCACTTGAGTTTTCCAGGGTTGTTGTAGCTGGTGAAATTTATGCAGATGTTCCCTGGTGTATTTAGGGTTAAACAAGTGTATTTGCTCTATAGGGATAACCAAACAAGATTGAGAAGTAATGGAATTGCGTTGGTTCTAGATACCAAAGAAAACAAGGAGTGAATACACTGCTGTTAAGCAGCAAACTGGTCCCAATGATTAGTTACGGCGGCTTGGAGAGACAAGATTTCTTGGACGTGAAGCCCCAACACTATTTGGTGATGATTCAAGGCAGGCTGCACAAAGGACAAGATTAGATGCTCAGCGTAGCCGGCCGCTGAGAGGATATGTTTCAGGGACTGCAGGGCAACAATTAACTTGTAATATTCTGCTCAATTAAACTTTAGTTGAAGGCAGAAGATGGCTCCATCAGAGGATATCCCAAGGGCTACCACTATGACTTGTTCCAAGTTGGTGGTTCTCATAGAGTAAGCTACTAGACAGGGACCATTTCCTAAGTTCAAGACAGTGGGGACAATAGGCAGTTCCTATATTTCCTCTTCAATAGGAGTGTGATGGTCCACATGTTTGGCAGTTTGCAGGCAATGTCAAAACCACAGGCTCAACCCGCCAGCAAGGTTCCAACCAAGTGGGTTTGTGACCCGCAATCTGATTATTTGATCACTCAAAGTCAGACTAGGAAGTCAACTCAAATTACCAAATCCAACAACATAAACAGATGATGATTCTTCACAGTGGATACCTTGATTTGGCGCTTGACTCATTAGCAGGATCAAGCCACCCCCTCTTCCATCTAGCCATGTGATCACCAATCATGTTCCTGCTATCCATTGATTCACAATAGCTATATAATCACTATCTCACAATAAAGATTATTATCTATCCTCTAAATATTTTCCCCCTTGTAACTTTGCTAAAACAGCACAGTTCCAACAGCAGGGATAATGTTGGACAAGTAAAAGTTTGGTTGTTTGTTGCAGGTAGAGGCCTAGTAGGGAATAATGGCTACTAGGGGAAGTTAAGGCCTAGCTAGTAAGTGTAGAGACTACGAGAGGCAGATGCTGTCTCCACTCAGCAGAAGATATTGGCTGCTGTGGGCTAGAGGTCCTCACCCAGCATGGAACTGTGGCTGCTAGGGGTGAGGAATGAGATAGCTCAGCAGGGAACTTTAGCTGCTTGGGGTGGGGAGTGATCCAGCCTGATGGGTAGTGTGTGCTGCTCAGGCTGGAGGATGTTTAGACCCTGGCGGGTAACACAGGCTGCCAGAGTAGGAAAGTGTGCCAACATGGTAGGTCACTTGGCTACCAGGGCTGTAAGTTTTTAGACCCCTGGCAGGTAGCACAGGCTGCCAGAGAGGGGAGGATCTTTGAGAGCTCTATGTATCCTGATACACTTACAGGAGGTCTGTGAGCAAGCATCCTACCTAAAAGACTAGTAGGGTGTCCTTTTTTATGTCCCTATTGGAGCTTTGGGGAGATCCCAAGGTGAGCATTGGAGGGCATAAATTTTCTCAGAGGTGTCACCAAGGCGGTTGCTTGAGGAAGCAGCTGCAGAACTTGGTGTGATCAGACCTCTTAGAAGTAAAACTGATTACTTTGCAACTGAAAGCCCAGACTTAATCACCTGGGTGAGTAAAAACAACAACATAGACTTTATTGATCTATGGTTGGATGCCCTAAGTGGATTGCCACTTGCAAGGGCCCAGTCAAACGCCAGTTCAATGTAGACTCATGCCTGTGTGAGAGAGTGGGCTAAACTAACTAATTTTTGGTCCCATCCTGGGGGAAGGATCCACCAGGACACCATCCAGTGTAAGACTGGGACAACCACTTGAAGGGGTGTCCATAGAGAGGACGCAGCAGATAGACAGGGAAGTATGAGTCCAAGCCCATTGAAAGCATCCCACCAAGCAACCAGGAGGCACGCTCAAATCTGAGCTCTTGTCCATCCAAGTCTTCCTCTGAGATCAGTGGGACCAGGATCTCCAAGGGAGGAGAAGAGAGGAGGGTTGGGCTGGGGGTCACAAGTGGGACTGGGTCAAGGGCAGTGAGCTTGAGGTTGTCAAAAGTCAAGCTTCTCACAACGTTCTCACTGGTGGCAAGGATATTCTGGGCGCGTCCAGGGATGTCCTCCAGTAAGTGCACAGATTGGCCTGGGTCAGCACCAACATGGTGTAGGGTATGGGAAATACGCCCCCACATATCTGGGGTAGTACATCATATCATTACCAGAGCTAGCACCAAGGTATAAATGACAAACTTGGCAAGAGGGACTGACATTTCTCTTAATGACCAAGTTTGGGACCAGCAATGACATATTTGTTTCTCTTGAAGTTCTCTTGATTATCACTGTAAATGGTTCCATAAAAGAACAACCAACAGACAAACACAGGCAAGAAAGTTACTGGGAGGCTGGGAAGGGCAAGGAACAAAGGCCACAGGATATTGGTTGCCTTGTGGACAGGTTTACAGAGTGTAAAGCGTATATTAAAAGCCAAGGAGCTCAAAAGCAAAAGGAAAACAATTTTGAACTTAAAGTAAGAATTTATATAAATTAAAATACTAATCTTAAAGTTTGAACTAGATTTTCAAAAACAACTAAGGTGAGCACAACTACTAACACTAACATTAACTGTAGCAACTTTGAAAACAACGCTGTAAACTAGGGGAAGGCAGGGAAGGTAAGTAATTGTAATATCAATACTAACAAAGCCAGGAATAGAGGGGAACCAGTAGAAGAGCCCCAAAGATACAAAACTTCAGTTAGGAAAGTTGAGACTTTAATTTTGAAAAATGGGCAAGCAGGGGACTGAAAGTCTCCTGTCCTGCTTTAATGGAGGAATTTGAATTCAAGAGTCACCTGACTCAGGGCTGGGACTTGATTGGCTTGCAGAGAAATTTTGCAGAGGAGAATCCAAAGGGTTGGAGGGTATCTCATTAATTTCTGACTTCAACTCTGATTGGTTGGGGTCAACTTAATGGTTCAACCCAGTTGGATTGGCATTTAAAGAAATGGTAGTAGCGCGACCTGAATGCTTAGACTTAATTAATTTCAAGTATAGACGGCCCAAAGCCAAAAAATAATCCAAATTAATCAGAGATTCCTCCCAAGTGGGGACAGAGTCCAAAGCACCAGTATTTACCACTTGGGAAGGGATGCCAATACAAATCTCTTGTCAATTGTGTGGGCTAAATTCTCAAGGGAATTAAGAGGCTTGGCCAGCTTTTGAGCAGATTTTTTAGTGCGGCGCAGGAAGATTGTCCTATCCAGGACTAAAGGGAGAAGTGACTTTACAGCCTGGGTCTACAGGTTCTAGTAACAGGGACTTAGATAAAGAACTGAGGTGGTTCATAGTATGGGATCAGCAGAGAATACTAGTGAGAAGGACTGTATGATCACAGTGAAGACTAGTCAAGGGACTGTTAGTTCATGTTAAAGTTTGGAACCAAAAGGGTTCATGGCGCATGTGGAACCAAGGTGGTTCCTAGTGAGGATAAGCTATGTACTGAAAGGTCATGATTCAGGAAAGTAGCTAGAGGACTGGTGAAGAAAGAAGCTGTTTGTGGACTAAGTTGGACTGATTTCTGGTTAAGCTGAAGAGCTGGAAGATGTGGTTGAAGATCTGGTTGAAGGACCAGAAGATGATAGTGCAGGAATATCTATAGAGCTAGAAGATGTCTTAGAAGGACTAGCCAGACTGGATACATATGTTAGAATGCTGGTTTTGATTTCTTAAAGAGATAGAGTTATTAAGAAAAGAAGCAGTTGACTAATGATTTAATACTGCCTAGATATGATATAAAAGAATTAAAAATCATATAAATAGAAAAAAAGAGAGGAAAAAATTATTTGCAGTATTTAATCTGTAAATTTAATAAGTTTTAATTGAAAGGAAAGAAGCCAGAAAGAAACCAGAAACAGGATAGAGAAACTGTAAGGGCAAATAAGCAAATTTTGCCAACAACAACTAGGAAAGTTGAGAGACAAGCAACAGGCGGGTTCAAAGGCGCAAAACGTTGAAGAAAATGAAGGTAAATACGGAGGAACGTTGAAGAATCTGGGTTTGAAAATCCCCTATGTAAAACATAGGCAAAAGTGCTTGAGATTTGCCAGAGAAACGTGAAGGGAATCACAGTGAAACCATTCAGAACGTGGAGCAGTTGTTTACCCAGAGCAAGACAGCTTTGAGTTTGAACCATAGTCAAGAGCAAGTCGTTTGGGTGAACTTTTTGGCAAAACCATTGAGTCAAGGAGTATGATTTACTACAAGCCAGAGTTTATTTAATCAGTGTTTTAAAAGCTTTAACTTGAGAGTTAAAGCCTAAAAAATGAGGTGAAGAAGCAGAAAATTCAGGGTTTTTATTGGCTGAAGTAAGTTTTAAAGTTTAATATATTTTAGAGGAAAAAAAACTGGATAGTTTAAGCTTTGAAAAACAAGGGTTATGAGAGGAAATTTGGACTTGGAAAAGGAGCTATAAAAAGAAGAGCTATCTGAGGCTTTTCAGGTACTAGATCAGGTGGATTACAAAGGCCACTAAGACTACAGAAGGAGCTGAAGACCAAGCTAAAGGTGCAGAAGCCCAAGATACAGCATCCAGGGCTAAAGATAAAGAGCCTGAGCTGGAACAGACCTCAAGAGCCCAAGATAAAGGTGCAGGAACCCAAGACCAAGTACAAGAAGTCCAAGATATTGTTGGAGGACTCCAAGTATTGGCAAACCCATATTTTTTCCCTGATCCACCTGGGCCATATATCAGAAGGTTTCTAAGGGGATCTTCCTTCTGAGAGTGTCAGGAAGCCAGTCATAAGTAGAGGCATTAGGCAGCTTGGGTGAGGGGCGGTCAAGCCGGCAGGTAGGGCCCACCATAAAATGGGTGCTAACTTGATAATATAAGATAAAGATTGGCCAAGAAAGGGCCAGGGTCCAGAGTTGGGGACCACAGAATCCACCAATCCTGTCAAAGTAATATAGAGTACTCCAAACAGTTGGGTAGAGGTGGTCTTGGCGGCAGCAGTGGGTTCCAAGGGGCGGTCTGGTCTTGGGGTTAATTGTGGAGTCATGGGAACAAAGTACACTGGCAGATAATTGTACTTGTCTTTGAACAATCTTGGCAGCCTTTTGTACCACTTTCCTTTGTGTCCTATTTATTTGGTTTCTCTAGTCCTGGCCAAGGGGTCAGCAATGAGTATGGTTTCCAAGCCTTACTCTGAATAGGCAGGGTTGTGCAGGTATTCAGTAAAATGCACAGGTCCAAAGGGGGCTCCAGAGGGACGGTATAATGCCTGGGGCAATTTGGCAGATTGGGCTTGGGAGGGGGCGGTGGCCTGGTAGTCTACTTGACCAGAATTAAGATGGAAGATCACTAAGACTAGATAGGGTAAGATTTGTTCAAACCAAAGGTTCATAAAACTTTATTATCAAAAATGACAATGGGGTCTTCACCGTACTGCCAGGGTTTTTATACCATGGGACTTTGCTTCTTTGATTTTTTCAGGGTTCAGGTTTGCAGACAAGGCACTGGCAGGACATGGGTCTTGGCTTGGAGCCTCAAGGGCAGCAGATCCAGGTTTTGCCTGCTCTGGCAAATAGAAATGGCAATGCTTTGTTCTGCTGCCACTGTTCACTATGTCACCTGAGTAGTCCAATTGTACTACCCCTTCTGGGCGGAAGACTGGCAGTTGCTGGTGATCATTGGCAGAGTTAAAAATAAGTTTTGTTTTAACCTCCTTAAGGCAAGCTGCAACCTCTGCATAGGTTCGGGTCTTTGGTGGCTCAAGGTTGGCATCAATCTGGTGATCATTTGGGGAATTGTCTTTGGGAGGCTGGCAGGTCTCGGAGTAACTTGTTAACTTGTGTTTGCAATTTAACAAGTGGGCGGTCTCCTGTCCGCTTTGTGTGACTCAAGTAGTCTTTGGAGGGTCAAGGTTTAATTCCAGGGTTTCCAATGTTGGTTTTAAAACTCCAGTATTGGCGTTGGGCAGGTTGGCAGCAGGTCCTTCACCAACCTCTGTTAGCCAGGTTACATCTCCTTTGCCAATATGGGTCTTCATTGGCACCAGTTTGACAGCAGACTGGCAACTATTCAGGGAATTCTCTGTAGTAGGCCAACAGGTCACAGAGTGATTCATCAATTTGAGCCTGTGAATTAACGGGTTGGTGGGTCCTGGACTGTCCTGGAGGATTTGATCCGTCTTTTGGGAACTGGGGATCAACTCTTGAGTTTTCAATACAAGTATTGAAATGTCATTCATGACAGAGAGTGAATAAAAGCCCATTTTGACCCCTATAAATATTTCTGAGATACATTCTCCCTTACAAGAGAATGACATCCCCTTCCAGCTGGCCCCTGGCTATGACCAAGGACACACTTTAGGGACTGGTGGACAGGAAACCCACAAGGAGGGCTGGTGATTTCAGGAAAAGACAGCTCCTGTAGCAGAGTAGGAGACAGTCCTGAGAATGTAGTGGTAAAAGAAATCACCAAGGGTTTGCAGCACCTGTTGTGAGCACCATTTTTGTTGTGTTCTGAGGTACAGCACAGACACAAAAGGAAATCCTAATCTTAGGATTGGATTTTTACTAAATCTTAATTATTTGGCAGGGAAAGTGATATAATTACCTTGTGGTCTGAATAGTAAGTCTCTACTAGTCATGACTAGAAAGAGGCGCTGAAGTACTTGGAAACACAAAGACAAAAATTTGAATATAACATAATTTTATTTGTGGTGTGAAAAAGGATTATATATTGTTTGTGGTTACCAAAAAACAATACAAGGATGGTAGTATCACTTGCCACAAGCATGAGTGGGAAAAGTGAGCTGTTCAGAACTAGAAAGACAAACAGTGGAATTTCCATCTGCGGAAATAGATCCATTTGGAAGAGCAAAAGCAAGGGATTTATTCTCAAAATAACCCAACCAAGGCAAAATTGAAAGAGTGTGAATAGTGGCATTCACAAGAAACCACACCATGCACAAATTAGACCCAGGATTACAAGGAACAGGCATTTTCATGGAAGTCAAACCAAACAACACCTACCTCATCAAGGGAATAGGCGCTTGTACAGAGCTCAAACAGATGCACCATGAACAACTCTGCCTGTGCAAGGCAAGGACAGCACAACACAATTCTTGACTCCTGGTACCCAATGTAAAACTGGATAAGTATCAAGCCCAAATTTCCAACACTCTCAAGAAAATCCCCAAGGTTCCACCTTCCAGCACCCCAGGGAGAGATGTCACAACATTTTTGACTACTCTCTCTTAGGAAAGCAATTCCCCAAGTGACTCCCAAAATGATTCCCTAACTAACCATTAAGTCAGTGGCACTCTTATCATTCACCCATATATTACAGGGATCAAATATCTGAGTCCTAAAAGGAACACTACTTGGACAAGCCCCACAACTTCCATGACGTACATGGACAGTATGTGGCTTCCCATGATATTATATAATACTCTAAACTCATATCCAATAAAGTATCATTATCTTCTTAATTTTCCCCTTTATCTCGCTTATTATACTTCTCAGAAGTATATACTCAACACCTCCTAAGTTGATTCACACTGGAGCTGAAGCCAATACTGGATTTTTTACTTCAGAAGAGGTTTGATACATAATTAAGCTGATATGCTATTAGCAGCTAGAAGTTAACATTGTGAGCCCCCAGCCAGATAAGACAAGGGTGTGCAGCTTCAAGGCAACTGCCAGAATTAACTCATTCCTCAAGTCAAATTACTATATTTCAACAATCAGAATTAAAAATAATTTAATGTTGACAACATTGGAAAGTCAGAATTAAGTTTTTACTCATGCAGACTACTAAATGTTGACACTTTTTTAATAAGCAGAAACCTGTTTCCTGAACATTTTACTTAATAAAAATTAAGCTTCAACATACTTTTTAGGGTAATGTGACAACATAGATTTAAAAAAGTTCATAAAAAATTATACATGAAATAAAAAAATTATAAAAATACACTTCAAAAATAATTCACTGTGAAATTAGCTATCTTTACTATAAAATATTTTTCCCACTTATAAAAACAAAAAATTCAATACACAAAAAAATACTACATAAAAATTCACGTATTATATGAAAGTATAATAATTAGGAACAGTAATAAAAAGTTTTTTTCTATATTAAAAACTACAAAAAACATATAATTTACTAGTAAAATACCAATATAAACCATGTAATACAGTATAAAGCATCAAACTATCAATAGAAAACCAATGATGTTATAAAAACAGTGTCAGGATTTCTGGATATTGACTAATTAACAGTTTTAACAAAATAACACAGACCAGCAGTTAATTGCTCTTAGGAAGGGTTTCAACAAAATAATGCGGGCCGCAGGTTGTGGAATCAGTGATCAAATCATATCCTGGCATCAACATACTCATGCATTACAATTAATTAATGGTATATGTAATTACTGCTCATTAATTATTCTACCTCAAACCACCACCTCAAACATGTTTCCCATAATAATTACTATTCTAAAACTTTAAATGAATCCTAGAACAAGAAAGCTGTCATATGAACCGTCATCTGCATTACATCTAGAAGAGTCCAACATGGACTGGGCCGTCAGGCCAACCACTCTAAGATAAAAGACTTTGAGCCTATTGTATTAGAGTAGCTCTGATTAAGTGAAAGAATCATCTCCGTGAACTAGTAGCCAACCACTGGCTAGCTAGCCCTGGAAGTGGCCCAGGTAAACAGAAAGGATACCAATCTGTGGAAGATGTCAAGTTAGCCTTCTGTTAAAACCACCCCAAAAAGGCTGGGCCTCCTGCTGTGTTGCCCTAATGCTACTTCAGTCTCCTTTAGCGTTGTGAGCTAACTCGGATAAAACGCGGGCAGGCAGGCTGCCTTAAAGCTAGTCCATTACAATAAAAGACTGATGATTCCTTATTGACTTGATGATTGATCCAAGTCCTATTTCCTTAACATGATCCTCTCTTAGTTTTATTAGTGGAGAGCAAAAGATGATACTGTTGTCATACATTATAATTATCTATAGTAAAATATAGAGACAACTATGAACCTATATCCAGAATTAGGAAGAACCGTCCCAAATCCTTTGGGCCTTGGGCCCTGTAAGACTTGCTACTTCTGATGGCAACAAAATATTCTGGGCCAGAGGTTACGCCAAAGTCACAGGTTCTCTGTACTTTCTTAATGTTAGAAGACTTAGGATATCATCTGGCAGATGACAAAATACCATGGTCCACAATTTTCTGACA
>QTSX02003969.1:0-25845 GCA_014839935.2 Entomophthora muscae | reverse complement strand
TCTCACCAAACCTTTCACCAACTGTTGTTGCAGATTGACCACCCCAACCTTCAGCCTCATTAAACCCCTTTTGCCACTGGGGCCTGTTCCACCTTCACCTGATTGTTAGTCTGATCTACCC
The DNA here is from genome assembly GCA_014839935.2 of Entomophthora muscae. NCBI lineage: Eukaryota > Fungi > Entomophthoromycota > Entomophthoromycetes > Entomophthorales > Entomophthoraceae > Entomophthora > Entomophthora muscae. The sequence goes on along the minus strand of QTSX02003969.1, from coordinate 25,724 downwards.
CGTTTGCATTCATTTCCCCTCTTTTAACCCCCACGCAATGACTAACTCACCTTGAGCTATCAAGTGAGTTATAGTATTTAAACCCCTTCTCTTCTTCTTAAATAAATATATGTTACCCTCCCCCTTATTTTTAGCTACACCATCAATAACTTCTTTGAGTGTATAATTTAAGGACCACAAAGGCCAGTCTCCTCACACTGACTAACTGCCAGCTGAAGTTTGACTCTAAGTCACTTGTTGAGGATTTTCTTCCAAGTCTTGCCGTTGCCATTACTCTGAACCCTTTGTTGTTTTTTGTGCCAATCACTCTGTATTACCTCTGCTTGTCTGGTTTACAACTTGTGCAATACCAATGTACCAACTGATTACTATACTGTCTTATAGTCTCACTCTATAACTCTAGACTGTCAACTGACCAACAGACTTTCCCTCATAGCTGTAGTAAGAGTACCACATCTTGGTGCTCACTACAGGGGCTTTTAGACAATTCCTCTACCAACCTACATCAACGCCTATAAAGCCTCTGATAGGGAAAACCCTATTCAATATGGTTAATATAAGATCCTCTGGAGCGCCTCTCCCTCCCCTTGAATGACAACATCCAATAATTTGGTTGTTCCAATGGATCGGGCTCTCCATAAACCACTCAATCAGCATCATCTCAAGCAAGCACCATCAACGTGGGCTCAGCCAGTAGTATTCACCCTCAAAGGGTAAGCCAGTTATTGACTGGAAGAACCACCTCCAGATCCTTAACCACTGCTGCCAACAACCCCACCAGATCAAACCAGTCCCCCTCTTGGGAATTGCACCACAGCCAATCAAGAAAATTGACATGCCAGAACCCCAAGAAGAGTGCTGAACAATCTCAACAATCATCTGAGTCCAGTAGAGCAACTTTGCTCTATGGAAATTCCACAGTTCAACCAACCCTGATTCCTCCTCTGGGGCCCTGGGAACCTTCAAGCCAACCAATACAACAGTTGGTCCCAACCTTTGAGGCCTTTAACTTCTCTGCTTCTGTAGTCAGTCAAACCCTTGATTGTTTGCCCTTGGTGCCCATTTACCCTGTTTCTAACAGTCCCAGTCTGCAGTTGTTCCCAATTGCTCCTTCTATTGAACCAGCCAACACTGACCTTTATCTTCCTTTAGATACTTCAGCAGAGACTACCAACACAGCGCAAGACCTACAGGAAATTGAACAAATGATTGAGTATAACAATGGAGCTTTTCCTCAATCAATTGTTGACAGTTTGGACAGATCAACCACTTACACCACAAGGGTTCACCATCCCAAACTTATGAACTCTGTAAATAGACTTAATCAGGTCAATGCCAGCCTCCAAGAACTCAATAATTGCCATGAAGACCTACAACAGTTGGCGGCTATAAGTTTTGAGTGTCAAGGTGAATGGAATAATATCACCAACCAACAACTGGAAGAGTCCAACGCCTGTGCTTAAGCAACTGCCGTCCACCTAGAAGGGATCACTCAAGAGTCAAACACCTTTGTGGATACTCAGTTCACCCCTCTTTATGACTTGACTGTTGCCTTGGCCACCAACTTAGAGCCGTCCGCGGTGCACCTTGAGGCTCAAGGAATGACCCTCACCAATCACCATTGTCACATACAAGAATTAATGGAGTAGATGAGCTAACTTTCTCAAGCAACCTCCGCGCAAAGTGCTGTTCAATGACAACAGAACACAGCAATTACTCATGTGGACGCTGAGGTTACCAGGCAATTTAATGAAAATTTCTACGCAGATTGAAGAGGTACAACACCAATGTACCAAAGACTTAGTTATTACTACTGCCGCAGTAGTAGAACAGCTTACCAACTGCAATCAAGGAGTACAACAGGCACACACTGCCACTCAAGACCTAGCAGAGCAAGTAGGTGGGTTTACAGCTCAACTGGCCAACACCACCACGCTGCTAAACAATCAAGGACAAGTAGTCAAAGAGCTAAGAGTAGCCACAACTACTCTAGAAGAACGTTTTGACCAATTAGCCATTGGGGATCCAACCACTCACAACCCCAACATCATTGGAAACATCCTCAACCATGGTTGAGCTGATCCTGCTCAACCCCCTCAATACACTCCTCCCAACATAGCAACTGGAGCAAATGCTATGCCAATTGGGAGTGCAGGTTCAAGAAACCATTGCCGCCGCTGCCAGAGAAGTCCCAAGAGCCACCACTGCCAGTCCTGCCGCCAACACCATCAACCCAACTACTCCAATAGTAGTAGTTCCAGTGCTGATTCTGGTTCCAAGGATGAGTTGACCATCTTGTCCTCCACATACCAGCAAGGAGTGCATCATGGTTCTAGTTCAGGAAGAACTAAACCAAACAGTCTCTTCAAGACCAAATTCTCTATGAACAGCCACATCAACATCCACATGTGGCTGGACACCTTTGAAAAAGAAAATGAAGGTTTAGGGTCACAAGAAATAGGTTTAGCCTGTATCTGCATGTTAGATGAAGCAGTATTGGCTGACATCTCTCAGCATCTTACTATAAACTACAAATACAAGGATTTAAAAAAGGCCCTCCTTAAAGTCTTTGATTCAGAAGCAAGAGACAAAATTGATAGGGATAACTTCCTAGTCCTAAAGATTAAGAACTTTGAAGATTTCCCCCTTGAATTCCAATCTATGGTAAGTTGGCTGCAGGTGAAAAATCTCATCAGCCCAAACAACTGTTGCTGTGCCCTTCAACATGCCTTGTTGCCATATAAGGACCTCTGGCTTGAGTTTTCTGGTCAAATCAATGGCCTCCATGACATAACTTCAATTCTAGAGCAATTCTTCACCCTAGGGCAGCTCAAAACTCAGTTGAATTGTCTAAAGCATACCAACCAGCGGGTTTATGCCACCCCAGAACCATTCCTGATTCCCGTCTATCAACCTTTGTCTTCTTCCCAAAGCAACTCTAATGCCCAGTTGACCCCATACCATATGCAACCCAACTATACAGGCTGCAGAATTTGTAAGGAAAAGACGCACATGCAGAAGGATTGCCCTAACTTTGCTGTATACAAAAAGGTTCAGGAGATGTTTAGAAATAGAACCCAGGGCTGACCTGGAGTTCATGTAGTTTCTACTGAGGACATAGTCCACATAGAAGACTACTTCTCTTCCAACAAGGAGTCAAAAAAACGAGTAGGTGATGGACTCAGGGAGTCCCCATCACCTTTGCCTAAACCTCCCCCTGACAACCTAGCTGGTATCTTTGCTGTGTTATCAAACCCAACCAGTAAGAAATCAGCACAGGCTCAACAACTAGAGAAAAGACATGCCTTAATGGAATCTCTTAACTCTAGTATTACCAATCTGACCTTCTGATCCTATCTGACCCAGCCTGTACCCGACCTGCCCTTGACTGATTCTGATAGTGATTCCAAAGATGTTCTTCTGTATCCTGACAATTCTTTTGTCAATGTGTTGTTCCCTATTCCAATGAAGACCTTCCTGAAAGCTCTACCTATGTTCAAGGATTGCTTGGATGCTCTATGAGAATATCTAAAAAACAACCCTATATTTAATATCACTAATAATACCATCAATCCTTCCAAAACATGTACATGGGTTCAACTTAAAGTTTTTGGCACTCTGATCTGCGCTGTTGTAGACACAGAAGCACCTAAAACAATAGTCTCATCTTAATTGGTGTCCAAATTTTGCTTTAAACAGACCTGGCTTAATACAAAGGCTTCTCTACCGCAGGAGACCAACAAACCATTGCAGCTGGTGCCTATAGTAGTATTCCATTGATATTTGGTGAGTTAGTCCTAACAACAAGTGCTGTTGTGCTACAATCCAATAGCTATGATATGCTAATAGGTACCAACCTGCTACAACAATACAATGCCATAATAGCCATGGGCGCTGGAACAATAACCCTTATGGGATACTATATTCCTTTATTGTTTAATGACAATCAAACATTGTACATGGTTTCCCAAGGAAAGGCCAACCAACATCATACTTTGATTAAGTATCCTCATGGTGTTATGGGTATTCCCTATTGTCTTGCTAATCCACGTACAAAGACCATTCAGTCTTATGCTAACTCTGCTACAGGCAATAAACTAAAGGCAAATCATTCAATGGTAATAGAGCCCTTCATGCAAGTAGTTGTTAGCACTGGTATTCTGTTTTATGTTCCTCCTGGAATGTCCCTCAATGTGTTTAGCCTTCCCCACCCTTTACTGGTTGAGCCAATTGCAGCCCCAGGATTTTACAATAAAGCCAACCATTCTGAACTTAAGGTGTTATTGACAAACCTGTCACCTAAGAAAATTGTTGTCCGGAGACATCAACCAATTGCATACGTTAGAATCAAGCCAACAACAGACGTTGATTCCGTCTACTATGTGGGAAACCTATTGGAATTAGGGATTTTGAAGACACCTCTGACTCATGCTCACTCAGTACTAGCCGTCATTCCGCGTGAAGAGATGTCTGGTCTTTCTGAGGGGGAGATGTTCAAGTTTGAAATTTTTTTAGATGAGTTCAAAGACATCTTTGCAACCTCCAATTTCTATTTGGGCTATGCAAAGGGAGTCAAACATAAAATCAACGTCAGTGACTCAGCCCCTATCTACCAAAGGTTATATTGGCACTCACCCAAAGACAATGCAATAATCTGTGAAGAAGTTCAACAACTGCTAAGCGCTGATCTCTTGAAGCCATCAAGTAGTCCTTGGGCTTCCCCTCTCCTACTAGTTAAGAAGAAAGATGGCACAAACCGAGTTGTTGTTAATTACCGACAGTTGAATCAGATCACCAAGAAATACAAGTATCCATTGCCACGTATTGACAAAACGCTAGACCAACTAGGTGGTGCACGTTACTTTTCAGCAATGGACTTGGTCTCTGGTTACTGGCAAGTACCAATGGCCAAAGAGGATCAAGAGAAATGCGCCCTGATCACAGCAGCAGGACTGTACCAACCAACCAGAATGCCACAAGGATTAGCAAATGCACCAGCTACCTTCCAACAACTCATGGATAGTACATTCACCGACCTCAAAATAAGTTGTGCTCTCATATACTTGGACAACATAAACATTTTCTCCAAAACATTTGACAAACACCTTAGCCACTTGAAGGAAGTCTTCATAAGGCTTCAGAAGAAAGGGTTGAAGCTCAAACCTTCTAAGTGCTCTTTCTTTAAGACTCATTTGGAATTTTTGGGTCATGTCATCTCCAGCAAAGGAATCAGACCTATCCCAGCCAAGACGTTGGCCATAGCTCTGATGCCTTCCCCTACTGATATGAAAGGAGTACAAGTAATCCTAGGCATGGCAGGATACTATTGCCAATTCATACCCAATTTTGCCAAAATAGCCCAATCACTCTTTCACTTTTTAAAGAACTCACCAACTTCAACTGGACTAAAGAGTGTGAATAAGCATTCCAATCCTTGAAAGACGTTCTGACAACTAACCCTCTGCTATCATATCCCAATTATTCCAAACCTTTTGCCCTACACACTGATGCTTTGAATGTTGCTATTGGTGCAGTCCTATCACAAACTAACAACAAAGGCAAGGAACATCCAGTTGCTTATTTCTCAAGAACCCTCAACAAGCATGAACAAAACTACAGTACTACTGAGCGTGAATGCCTTGCAGTACTCTATGCTATCAAAAAGTGTCAACCATATGTTCATGGAACCCATTTTACAGTAGTCATCAACCATTTAAGCCTAGTATGGCTACAAAAGATGAAGGATCCAGAAGGTAGACTAGCAAGATGGGCCGCCAAGTTGCAAAACTTTGATTTCAACATAATCCACTGACCAGGAACCAAACATGGAAATGCCAACATCCTATCTAGACTACCAATTGTTGCTGCATTAGGAGAGGACCTTGATAGTTTATATGAATTGATCAGTTGGCCCAAGCAATGGAGTACTTTAAACAACCAAGTTAAAAGAATGCTCCAACAACTAAGTCAAAATACATTAATAAAGGATGGTAAACTCTTTAAGAACTATAAGAGCACCATTCTTCCCTATACTTGTCCCTCCAACCAACTTTCCTGCCTGAATGAGTTTCACCAACAATAAGGACATGCAGGAATACAACGGATGATGAAAACAATATCATAATATGTTTATTGGGAAAATATGACTACTGAAATTGCTGAATATGTCAACAAATGGCTTCACTGTGCCAGGTTTAGAGAGAAACCTATCCAACACTCTTACTGATTTGTCTTGCCTGGATACGCTTTCCAGATTGTGTCTATTGATGTTGTTGGACCACTTCCAAGCACTGGTCCAGGAAAACTGAAGTACATCATAGTCACCATAGATCATTTAATCAAGTGGATTGAGGTACGTACTGTCGCTTCTGCCAACTCCCTACAGACTGCTAAGTTTGTGCTTCAAGAAATCATTGCACGACACGGCTGTCCTGCGACAATTCTAACTGAAAATGGAACCAACTTTGTCAAAGCCATCCTACCCCAATTACATGACTTGATGGGAATTCAGAGTACTTCTTCAGCCCCCTATTGTCCTGAGACAAATGGAGCTGTTGAACAAGTCAATAGAACCCTAGTTAGAATACTGAAGAAATTAGCATATGATCAGCCTTCCTCGTGGGATGTACACCTAGGTGCAGCTGTCATGGCTTACCAATTCACTGTACACTCCAGAACTGGTGTCAGTCCATTCAATATGATATATGGCTGACAACCTGGACTGCCTATGCACTTGGTACCCCTGAACGCCAACTGTAGTGAATCTACTTATTTTCAACGACTGAATACCCTGACCAAGCAAATAATGCAAACTCAGTCTCAAGCCTTCAACAGCTTTTAGGAACATTGAGTTAAAAGTTACTCACACAACCAAATGAACCTACCCGCACTCCCAATGTTCCAAGTAGGTGACCAAGTTTTGATGTACCAACAACAACTTCACAAGCCACAAAATAAGCTAGACAGCTTATAAACCAACCCCTGTGAAGTTATTGCCAAAGTAGGCTATGACGTCTAAAATCTTAAAGAATTAACCTCTGGACAACTCATTAATTGTGTCCATGCTAAATTCCTGAAAGAATGTCCAGCCAACTCGTCAAGACTGACTGGACCACTGGCTAAGGTTTAGGATTACCCTTACCTAGTTTTTATTATCTCTATTTTCTATTCTATATTATACCCTTAACTTTATTATAAGGATGCCCCAAAGAAAAACATAAGAAGAAAATGTGAAATAATAAAATGACCTTTATTTGCTACCCTGCTTATTTAAGGAAAACAACAAATGCAAGAGTATAGAGCACCTCACAAAGATGATGCATAATTGACACACCCTTACCAACAATATTGATCTCCAAGGGCTTACTGGAGCCAACCTTGCAGAAATTCATGAAGTCTGGGAATTCAACTTGGTCTAATTGTGTCACGCCAAAATTGAAGCCAAAAAGTCCAAACACCAGAAGACCAAGGCTAGCCAGAAACTCCAACTGAGATCTGTTAGCCAACCAGCTATTCAAGAACTCGGCAAGTCCTTCCTTAGTTATTTCAGGAATCTCTTCAGCCAACACGCCCTTCTCATGGGTTACTTCAAACAAAATCTCCAAAGTGAGAAGATACAAAAAACCCATTGATTGGCCGTAGGTAAAGTTATCCTCTTGGGACATGGTGATGAAGAATAATTCCCGGTACTCTGCAGGACAACACTTTCCTACTCTATTTTGAAGAGATATTTCTTGTGGTTCCATATGATACTCTCTAGGCATGGCCCAACTAAGAGCCACGGGACAACAGATTGCTAAGACTTTCTCTTGTTTCTCCTGGATAAGCTCTGAATTTATTGCCTCTCAAAGAAATTGGTCTAACTCACTACATACAATTGTTGTTTCACCAACAAAGATGTGTTCTACATACAACAAAGAAGAGGAATTGGTGTTTTACAATCTGGAAATTCCACCTTGAATGCCTCGTGAAGTTCCCTCCAAGAGGATCCCAACCAAAGGACATTACTATCAAAATCCATGGGCACTGCATAAACCATGTTGGTGTTCTAAATATGGTTAATAGTGTATCAGTTCTTGTTGTTACCTCAGGGATCAGTTTCATAGTGCTTGGATTCAAGGCCTCCAATTGTTTCTTAGACGTTCTTGCATCAACCAGCTTTTTGAAAGCCAATACTCCTTTTGGATGTCTCTGCTCATCTCTTGAGTAGGATTTTGTCAATTGGTAGGATTTTCTTTCCTAGTGGTAGACGCAACTGGTTTACATGACACAACCCGAGGTTTCTTTCTGGTCTGTTCCAAGGCTCTCTGCTGCTCATCAACGTCAATTGCCTTCTGGTAGTTACTTGAAGTACTTATTGACCGTGTTTGTTGGCTGCCACTAGCAATGGATGTGATTTGTCATTGGAAATGCTCTAACTCTTCCATCTCCTTGGCATAGTTGTCTAGCATACCAGATACCTCAATCAAACCTTTTGTGATTGTTTCATTCTCTTCAATTATTTTTGACTGTTTGGTGACCAGTTCTGCTACAAGCTTCTTGATGTCTTCCATTTTCTTGCTGATTAGTTCTATAATGTTCCGTATTTATAGTCTATTCATGTGGGGGGATGTGTGGTGAAACTCTTCACCAGTTGGTTGCTGGAATCCTGATTGTTGTTGAGAGCTTCCTGACTGTTTGAGATCCAGATTGCCTTCTCAATAGGGCCATCATTCCAGATGTACATATTATCAATTAGTTTCCAGATTGTCTAACCAACAACTTGATTCTGGATCAAAAGAACACCAATTCCCAGTTAAGTTCTCTCACCAAACCTTTCACCAACTGTTATTGCAGATTGACCACCCCAACCTTCAGCCTCATTAAACCCCTTGTGCCACTGGGGCTGTTCCACCTTCACCTGATTGTTGGGCTGATCTACCCCGTTTGCATTCATTCCCCCCTCTTTTAACCCCCACACAATGACTAACTCACCTTGAGCTATCAAGTGAGTTGTAGTATTTAAACCCCTTCTCTTCTTCTTAAATAAATATACATTACCCCCCCTTATTTTTAGCTACACCATTGATAACTTCTTTGAGTGTATAATTTAAGGACCACAAAGGCCAGTCTCCTCACACCAACTAACTGCCAACTGAAGTTTGACTCTAAGTTACTTGTTGAGGATTTTCTTCTGAGTACTTGCCGTCACCATTACTCTGCACCCTTTGTTGTTCTTTGTGCCAATCACTCCATATTACCTCTGCTTGTCTGGTTTCCAACTTGTGCAATACCAATGTACCAACTGATTACTATACTGTCTTATAGTCTCACTACTATAACTCTAGACTTTCAACTGACCAACAGACTTTCCCTCATAACTGTAGTAAGAGTACCACACCAAGAATGGTAACCAAGCAATATCACCTGACTGTCCAAGTATCCAGTGGCTTGAGCCCATCTAGCACATGATCAACCCCTAGTTTTAATCCAACAAAATCCCCGCCACAGTCAAGTCTATATAAGTCTAAAGTATTATCCAATGAAATATACTTCTCTTCTTTCTTAATTCCATATTTGAAGCTTCCCCAAAAGGCGCTCCTTATCAATGGTATCTTAAATTTATTTTGAGATGGCATTTTTTGTGTAAGGACTTTTGGATCACAAAAATAAAATAATCAAAAATCAACTTTAAGCTTATGTTACAGTATCTCAAAAACACAGCATACCAATCTTGTCCTCACAAGTCACATCAATTAAACATCATTTGCATATGGAACCCCTTAGTATAGGGTGCATTTATGCCCTCTCAGATTTATGACATCTCAATTTACGCCTTTTATCACATACTAAAATAAGCCTATACCAGCACTAAATAAAAGCCTTTTGTATACTGTCAGAAGATGCTCCTAGAGTATTAATCCAAGACAGTTATAATAACAAGGTACATGTCAGTAATCACAATTTTTCTATCTGAACCCCAAGGCATGAAGCAAGGTTCAAACCCTGAGCATTATTCCCTGCAGCCTGCCAGTTTACAAGGCCAAGAGCACAGCTACCCACATCTTATTAATAGCAAATATGAAATGAAGTTTTCAAGCAATCCATCTGTGCCTGACCATACAATCTTCCCTGAAGTGATAACCTGCGACACTGGCAGGTTAGGCAGTGAAATCAGCAGCCCTGTCAATGAGAAATACCCCAAACCTGCCCCTGGCTTAAGACCTGACACTTGCCCTGAAAACCTGTCCAACACCATAACAACTAATGATAATCCACCTGATTATGATGCCAGGAGTTTCCCTGAGGTATCAACACATGGCACTGGAAGGTTGGGCAGCAAACTTAGTAATTATGCCAATGAGAATTGTCTCAAACCCATCCAAAGCCCAGGAAATGGGGCTGGCCCTGAAAACTTACCCAATGTCAATTACCAAGTTGTCAAACAGAAGGGTTCAAATTCTATTAAACAGGGACAGATAATGGCAACCTGCCCATTCCTTATGCCACTCTGCCATTCCTAGAATCCTGACACTAGCCTGCCCAAGCCCAATAAACCTGATCTAACAATGAGGCCTGGTTGAGTAGTATAAGTATCTGGCAGGCCAGAACCAATCCCCATTGTTATTTTTAAATAAAGATTGTGAGATATTGGTTTTCCTAAATATTGCCAAATTTTATCTTAGTCATCTCCAGTTAACGCAAAAATCATTTAATCCTCCTGCCAACCCGCCAGCCACCTATTGTCTGCCAGGTGCTCCATTTGTTCCTGTCCATTTTACGGAATACCCCTTGAAGCCCAAATACCCGGATTACACCTCTGACAAGATACTAGCACAAGATCCCTGGGTCTAGTCTAAAGAGCTGATAAGATATGTTGTGTTTGGCTCCTGGGGACAACATCCAGGAGGACACAGCAGGAAATCTTTATAAAAAAAGATTTGAGGTTTGAAGCTAGCCTTAGGTTAGCCTTCAGGTCAAAATTAAGGGCACATACCTTAATTTCCTGGAATACAAGATGTGAAATCCTTTTGGCAAAAAGGAAAGGAAAAATCTTGAAGAATATTAAAGCCAATGCAAATGTGGATAAACTTGTCTTTATTAGGAGAATTGATTCTACTTATATAGTAGACAAGGGTCAATGATCACCCATTAGGTAGACAGAGTGGCAGAGGGGGTCACGTTGAGATAAGGTCATACCAGGATCAGCCAAGGGCAGGCATGATATTTTGGAATGGATGGAAATTGAACCAGACCCATTTGCAGAAGGCAAGGAATTCCCAAAATTGAAAGTGAACCCAACTAAATCTTTGCACAAATCAATATTTGCAGGCCATACCAAAATGGCATTAATGGCGCAATTTACAACATCTCCCCCCTCAAGATTGGACACAGGGAGTTGATATTTGCGGAGGAATTTGGAGTGTACCCAGGCAAAAGGACAGCCAGAGGACAGTAGCTTCACAGTATACTCAACACCCTTCTTGTAAGCGACTTCACAAGGTCCAACCCAGAGGGAGTCTAGCTTATGAGCTTGGCCTCCAGTACAATTTTAATAATATAGAACTAGTTCACCTACTTAGTACTCAGGGAGGAGACTCTGGAAGAATTGGAGGGCAAGAGTTCTAGGGTTTTGACCTTGTAAGCAGTAGAATAGGCGGTAGCTTGGATGTCAATGATACAATTAGCAGGTCTTTGATATGAGCTTCAGAATTAGCAAAAGCGTCAACTTCAATCAATGGGGGTCCCAAGATTGAGGGGGTAGTTTCTTCTTGTCCATAAAACATAGAAAAGAGGGACTGGCAAGTCAGTCAATATCTGCTGAGTCTATACACAAAGAGAGCAACAGGGAGGAACATATCCCAGTTAGCAGTATCAGAGAGGGTAAATTTCCTCATGATAGACACAAGGGTGGAATTAGCTTGTTCTACAGTCCCGTTGTTTGATGGGTTATACAGTGCAGAGAAGGATTGATGGGTACCCATAGCCTCTACAATGGACTTAAAGAGGCAAACATTAAAGTTGGTCCCATTGTCAGAAAGCAGGACTTGAGGGCAATCATGGCAGTAGAAGATATCTTGTAGTAGGAAATTAGCAGTGGTCTTGGCAGTTATGTCCTTGGTTGCTCTGGCTTCAACCCATTTGCTTAAGTAGTCTACTGCTACCAAGATGAATTAACACCCAGACCTAGAACACAGGAGAGGCCCAACAACGCCAATGCTCACCGTGTGGAAGGCGTGCTTAGGGGGAATGAGCTTGAACTGATGCTTTGAAGGTCAGGGGCTTTTGTTGAGCAACTTGTGTTATTGCTGGTATGTTCAAATCTACAGATAGATGTTAGCCTTGCCAATTTACTCTACCTAATCCTATGAAAGAGCACTACAGACTACAATAGAATAGAACTTTGAAGATAATTATGTTTATTGAAACTGGAGTACAATCTAGCCAGCAGCTGCAATCTATCCAGGTGTAACTAAGAACTTGTTGTTAACCTTTCAGGCATATGTATCAATATATACTGCAACAACCCTTGCTCTTGTCCTTTCAGACAGTTTTCAGTGGCTACCTTTGCAATAGGTTCATCTTTGCTGGCTGCGCCTATCCTGATTGGCTGTCCTTGGCATGTGTCCTGCTACTGGCCTTAGCAGGTGTACATGGCACTTCAGCTACAGCCTACGCTCTTCTTGAGCTAGCCTACTGTCATTTATTGATTGGCTGTATCTTACATGCCTATTATTGCGCTGTAAAACTTTGCCGTATTTAGTTGATGCTTAGAAATTGTCCCTGTTCAGCCCTCCTACATTGGAAGGTAGAATTCCAGTATTCCATTTGTAGTGCTTAATCAGTGATCCTTTTCTGGCTGGCAAGCCTTCTGCTTATTAATGCAACAGGTCAAATTGGGGATCATACACTGTATAATAGCAGACTCAATCCAGTATTGATCTGTGGATTATCTGCTGTGTAATGCTGACCCAAACCAATAAGAAACTTGATTATACGCCGTGTAATACTGACCCAAACTTGGTATTTCCTTGATATATGCACATCACTTGTTTGATACATTCATAAACACCATCAGGCTGGGTGGGGCTGAGTTGATACAACGTCCAGCAGGATGGTATGAGCAATATACAGTTGATGATTTAGTGATTACACACTGTGTAATCAATGATAACCACTATATTGGCTAATGTTTATACAACATATAATAGCCATATCAATTATAATAAACTAGTAATTATATGGTGTATAATATAACACATCAGAATGATAATCAGTGATAATACAGCATATAATTGTTGCATCTATCCTAATAAACTAACAATTACACTGTGTATAACTGCCATATCCATTATAATATATTAGTGATTATACAGCGTATAACTGCCATATCCATTATAATATATTGGTGATTATACGGCGTATAATTACTACATTTAATAGAGTATCAGCATTGTGATAGTACAGCATGTAAATGATAATGATCTGCATGCAATGATTAGCCTGATCATTTGTGATCAATCAGAATAATCTCACATTTCCACCTCTTGACCATAAATAGGGAGGATAAGAAGAGGATCAGGCATTATGGCTTTTTCAACAACTTCCTCCCGCCTCAGTACTAAGGAAGAGTACCAGGAGTTCCTGGAAACCATGTCAGAGGAGCGTCAACAAGAATTCAACTGCCAGAGTAAGGAGCCACGTTGTCTTCAATTCTAAGGTTGGCGTTCATGACGGGATCACAAGAATGATACTTGCTCAGAGTTGTCCTTGGCCACCACCGTGGTGACCAATCCCTTCCAGCGCCCCCACAGTCCAATCCTGGAGCAAGAGGTTAAACAGTGAATTGTCCTCCTCTGGTGGCTGGGGGTGCCAATTGGGCTACCTCAGTGGACCCGGAGGTCTGGCGGGGCCAGGGCCGCCGTTTTCCGTCCACCTACTGTACCCTACACACCTGATCCGGCCTTGCTGGGTTCTGTGGTACTCACGTATAATCCCAATCACGTGGACTTGAGGTGAATGGCCTGTTCCAAGGCTATGAGCTTTTAAGCAAGTTCCTCTTTGTTCTTCTGTCCTGTGGGCAGGGGACAGATATTCATTCCCGCCTTTGTCATTCTGAACAGTACTACCCTCCTGCTGTTTGCTCTGTGGTCCTTTGTGAGCTGGCCTGGCCTCTAGAGGGGGTTTTGGTAGAGCCGCCTTGCTCCAATGTTGTGCTTTATGCTGAGTATGCCTGTGTCATTGATTTTAATTGGGCAGTAGTGCAAGTCTGGTCCTGTGCTTGGGGGCCCAGTCCCAACTCTACCCGTCAGTGGGGTCTTTGGTGTGCTGACAACCAGCATAATTGGCTGGCTACTGCCATCAACTTGACCCTGGAAAAGCTGGAGACTGGGGATCCTTCCCAGTATCTTCCTCATATGGCTTTGTTGGGGAACAATTTCTAGTACCAAAGCCTTCACTTCCTTGTTGTTCCTTGGCCCAGATGCAGGCCATCTTTGAATTCTACCAATGTGAAGTGTTGTGTTGCCAACAGGGTCTTCCAGCTGGCTATCCTTCTGAGGGGTTTATAGTAGAGTGCCTGGTGTTTGGGGTGTGTTTCCCCATTGAGTGTGACCTGGGTTGTCTAGAAGATGGTGAGCTGGCCCTGACTGTGCCCATTATGCACTGGGAGAGGCTCTCCCCCAAGGCGCAATGTATGTGGCTCTGGAATGTTGTTGTCCTGTATCAGGTGGTGGCCACCCACGCTTTTGGTGACTATGTTGAGGCTACCATCCACCATGTCCCTGAGGAGCCTGAGGAGGGCACTCAGCAATAAAGATTTGTAGGACTAAGTCCGCTTCCAATATAATGCACTTTCTATATATTTTTATATCTTTTTTATATATTTCTTTTTGTATCTTTTATATCTTTTATATTTTTCCTGTTTATGAATTATACAATGTGCTTATATTACTTATGTTATTTTTTATGAAAAGTTCAGATAGTGTTCAATTAGGCCCTTCCTTTGGGGTGCAGAATGGACGTAGAAACTTTGCATGTACGTGTTTGAATATGTGACCACTATCCTTATCCTTGATGGTGTAGGCATCAGGTGAGATTTTCTCTATGATCTCAAAGGGGCCTACCCATAGTTTATCTAGTTTGTGGGATCTACCCGCCCCTTGAGTGTCACAGAATGCAACCCCCTCCCCTACCTCAAAAGAAGGCAGTGGGGCTCTATTAGTGGAGTCTCTTTCAAATCTGGCTTGGGTCTTGATAGCTGTGTTGCTAAAAGCAGATGCCTGCAATTTGATGAGGGTTCCAGCCAGTTGTCCTAAGTACCAATTGTAGGAAAGTTGCCCAGGGTCACCAGTGGCTGATTATAGAATTGACAGAATTTCAGGGTGGCGGCCATACATCAGCTGAAATGGAGACGCTCCTATGGTAGAGTGAAGTGAGATGTTGTACGCAAACACTGCTGCTCCCAAGTACGTTTCCCAGGAAGATGTATGCAATGAAGCTAATTTCCTGAGGATCTGGGTTAGGGTACTGTTGAAGCGTTCTACCATCCTGTTGGTTTCAGAGTGATATGGAGTGGAGAGTACCCCTCAAACTCCCATGAGGCTGTTCACTCTCAATATTACTGAGGCTGTAAAGTTAGTCCCATTATCTGAGAGTAGGAACTGTGGGCAGCCGTGGCGGAGTACAATGGTATCCAAGACAAACTGTGCAGTAGAATGAGCATCTACCTTCCTTAGAGGCCGGGCTTCCATCCACTTAATGAGGTGATCTATAGCCACTATCACATAACAAAAGTCAGGCTTGCTATGTGGGAGTGGTCCCACTACATCCATTGATACAGTATGCCAGGCAAAATGGGGTTGTACCATTTGATAAGTTGTGCTTTTCTGTAGTGGCTTATTTCCTTGGCAATTGATACAGCAGTTGATTGTCTCTTGGATGTTGAAATTCATTTCTTCCCAGAAGTAGGTGCAAGACAGGATTTCCTTGGTCTTCCAAAAGGCACCATGACCTGTTGCCTTATGAGCAGCTGTAACAATGCTAGTTCTTTTGGAGGGAGGAGAGAAAATGTGTTCCTTGCCATCCACCAGCTTGTATAGCACACCATTGTGTAGTACAGTATCCTTTCAAAGGTCCTGTAGGATATGCTGCACTTTCTTGGGCTTGTTGCTAAACTTCCTGGTCATCATTTTGTGGTACAGCTGATCCGCTAATGGGCTTACTAGGGCCACGGTGGGTAAACAGGATAGGCAGTCTGCGTTCAGGTGCTTGCTGCCAGGGCAGTGGAAGATTTTGTAATCCAAGGCCTGTAGTTTCAACACCCATTAGGCAAGCTGGCCTTCTGGTTCCTTGAGGCTCTGGAGCCAAGCTAGGGACGTGTGGTCTGTGACCACTGTGAACCGTACACCATGGATTTAGACCCAAAATTGTTTGCATGCATAGATGATTGCCAGGCATTTGTGCTCTGTCACCGTATAGTTGTGTTTATGGACGTTTAGTGTCCTACTAGCGTAAGCTACAGGGTGTTTGAGTCCCTTGTTGTCAAGTTGGGATAATACAGCCCCAACTGCAGTAAGTGAGGCGTTAGTATGGATCACAAATGGCTGGTCAAAGTCTAGGTAAATCAGAACAGGGTTGCTTGACAAGGCCAAGTGTAGTTTGTCAAAGGCTCTTTAATGTGTGTATCCCATTCTCCTCATCACTCTCCAAGGTGCAGAGAAAACTTTTTCAGACATTGGGGTATGTGGACTTAAGCTCCTCCAGGGGGAAAGCTACTTGTATCAACTTCAAGTTTGGGGTGTTGTTGGAGCATGGTGAATAACAATTTTCTCTGGTGTCCTGTAACTGAGCTGCATATGGTTTCAAGACTTCAGCCAGGGCGGCCTCTTCTTGCTTGACTTTACTTTGAGATCAGGTAGTTGCAGCATATAGGTTGTTGGCTATAACCATATGGATTGTGTCTTCATGCAGCTCTTTGGGACAGTGGTCTTTGGGGCCAGGCTCAATGGTAACGTTGAGGGATTTGGCAGGGGTTGAATTTCCCTCTTCTACTCCGCCTTGGCTTTTCCCTTGGTTGTGCTAGCGGAATGGGATTGTACAACATGTACCTTCTTGGCGTTGGTTGGACACTTTGATTTCCAGTGTCCTGCTGTGTTGTAGGCAATGCAGTAGGGACCCTTCACATCAGGAGGGTGTGCAGAGGACTTAGTGGAGTCCTCTTTCTGGAAGTGTGGTTTCTTGTAGGTTGGCTTCAGCTGTTTGGACTTGGGTCAATTGGGAGGATCAAAAGTTTTGGCGTGACTAAGGAGACAGTCCACAATTTCTGACAAATCCTTGCTTTTGGCATAGGCAGGGTACATTGCTCTGTGGAGCTCTTTGTATGTGTGGTTGGCCTGCTTCATTGCAGCGCAGATGTCAAAGGTGGAGACCGTACCGGAACCAAGGAGTACCAGTGTGTCATGGTAAAATATTTCCGCAAATTCTTGCAGAGTTTTGCCTGGAGCAAACTTTATGGTGCCAAACTCGGACTTCCTGGTGAAGAGGATATCCTCCCCGCCAAACTCCTCTAGTACAGCCTGTCTTGCTTCTTGATAAGTCCAGTCAGTTGCAGGTAGGTGTGGCATCACTAAGTTAACGCTGACTGCGTCTAGTGTGGTGATGAGTGTGGTTGCCTTCTGGTGGTTGCTGGCGCCTCTCATGACCATCTCAAAGAGTCTTTGTAAGGAATGTATGTTCCCTTGTTTGTCAAATTTTGGGAGGTTAAGAGGTTTGAACCATTTTTTTACAGCTGTAGGCTTGGTGGGCTGGCGGGGGAGGCGGTTGATTGCCTATCTACTGTATAAATACGCCTAGCCCTAGGTGTGGCCTTTGGAGTGAATGGCTCTCTGGAAGGAAGGGTTGTGAATACCTCAGGAATCCCCCTGTTTAGGTGTTCCCCTTCTTCCTCAGAGGTGTCAGTGGCGTCCTTATAGTGGTCTGTGCGCACTGAGGATGATGTTTGCCAGCTGATGGAAATGCACTTGCAGCCTTTTGTTTCTAGTAGCTGGATCTGGGCTTCCATTCTAGCCAGGTGCTCATGGACATTACTGTTGTCCATCTGCAGGCTTCTTTGGCGGAGCTCAGACTCTACATCCATAGTGGCTTTGGGTAGGTGTGACACAGCATTCTTCAAGGTTGTCTGCTCTGTTTGCAGGGCCATTATGGTCTCGTGCGCTCTAGCAAACTCATCCTCATATCCAATGATTACACTCTCCAGGGTTGCTACTTTAGTCTCCAGTGTTGCAATCTTTGCACTGTTTGAGCAAGGCAGCAGTTTTGGTGTAGATGAGCAGGATACCTTCAGGTGACTGTCAACTTTTGCTTCTAGTCTCTGGAAGTTGTCCAGGACATATTTTTTTGAACTAATGAAGCCGCAAGCCAAGCTGTTCTACTTCTTTGTCCAGGGCAATCACATTCTGGTCCATGGTGGCTATGTTGTCTGCCATTCTCACGCTGAACTTGTCTGATTCAGCACAGAACTTGTGCACGTCCTATAGCCATGCCAGAGAAGCTCCGTGGGCGTTCATTGCTTCATGTACCATGGCCCTTAACTTCGTGTTTAGGATGTTAATCAGTTCATCAATTTGTGCATGTGCATTTCCCCCATGGACTGATTAGCCAGGACCACAGCACACATCTCCAAAAAGGAGGCGTTGTCCGTGGCCCATTGCTCAGCCCAGTCACAACAATAGGAGAGGAAGGCATCTCCCAGGGACAACAACTCAAGATTATGGCGGGTGGCAACAAGCTGGAGTTGCTTTACAGAGGGCTGAACAAAGCCAGCAAGGTATTCTACGGCGTGTTCTCCTCCAGCAAGGCGCTCCTGAAGAGCTTGGAACAAAGAGTTTTGATAAATCCAGTAGAGTTGCCAACAAGTTTCCTGGTCATAGTAGTGGAAGCAGATGCTTAGGTTCTGTTCAGGTTGATTGGAGGGACAGAGGCAGAACCCGCGAAGTAAAATCTTGGCCAGCTCTACAATCTGTGTATGATTGTAGGAACCAACCAAGGTGGGACCCTTAGGGACAGAGGGCAGAGGGGCCACAACCAAAGGGATGGTTGCAGGAGGGTGAACAACCACAGGGTTGCTCACAGAAAAGACAGGAGCACTCTCACTGTCTGATGATTCTATCTCAAACCCATGCTTGTCAACAAAGCTGGGCGGATGCAGAGCCAAGGACAATCCTTGGCAGGCAGGGACGGTTTCCATTGTCATTGGCAGAGGCTTGATTTCAAGTGAGCACCAATGTTGAGCAACTTGTGTTATTGCTGTTATGTTCAAAGCTACAGATAGATGTTAGCCTTGCCAATTTACTCTACCTAATCCTATGAAAGAGCACTACAGACTACAATAGAATAGAACTTTGAAGATAATTATGTTTATTGAAACTGGAGTACAATCTAGCCAGCAGCTGCAATCTATCCAGGTGTAACTAAGAACTTGTTGTTAACCTTTCAGGCGTATGTATCAATATATACTGCAACAACCCTTGCTCTTGTCCTTTCAGACAGTTCTCAGTGGCTACCTTTGCAATAGGTTCATCTTTGCTGGCTGCGCCTATCCTGATTAGCTGTCCTTGGCATGTGTCCTGCTACTGGCCTTAGCAGGTGTACATGGCACTTCAGCTACAGCCTACGCTCTTCTTGAGCTAGCCTACTGTCATTTATTGATTGGCTGTATCTTACATGCCTATTATTGCGCTGTAAAACTTTGCCGTATTTAGTTGATGCTTAGAAATTGTCCCTGTTCAGCCCTCCTACATTGGAAGGTAGAATTCCAGTATTCCATTTGTAGTGCTTAATCAGTGATCCTTTTCTGGCTGGCAAGCCTTCTGCTTATTAATGCAACAGGTCAAATTGGGGATTATACACTGTATAATAGCAGACTCAATCCAGTATTGATCTGTGGATTATCTGCTGTGTAATGCTGACCCAAACCAATAAGAAACTTGATTATACGCCGTGTAATACTGACCCAAACTTGGTATTTCCTTGATATATGCACATCACTTGTTTGATACATTCATAAACACCATCAGGCTGGGTGGGGCTGAGTTGATACAACGTCCAGCAGGATGGTATGAGCAATATACAGTTGATGATTTAGTGATTACACACTGTGTAATCAATGATAACCACTATATTGGCTAATGTTTATACAACATATAATAGCCATATCAATTATAATAAACTAGTAATTATATGGTGTATAATATAACACATCAGAATGATAATCAGTGATAATACAGCATATAATTGTTGTATCCATCCTAATAAACTAACAATTACACTGCGTATAACTGCCATATCCATTATAATATATTAGTGATTATACAGCGTATAACTGCCATATTGATTATAATATATTGGTGATTATACAGCGTATAATTACTACCCTTAATAGATTATCAGCCTTGTAATAGTACAACATGTAAATGATAATGATCTGCGTGCAATGATTAGCCAGATCATTTGTGGTCAATCAGCCTAATCTCACATCCTTGGAGTTGACAGTAATGACAGGAGGCAAGGACATCAGGGATTAGAGAGGTGCTTGTTCTCCCAGTAGAAGTTCTTGCATAGCCAGTCATGAGTTTTTACTATATCTCCATGCCCAGTATCAATGAGGGATTGGAGGATAATAGCTATTCTTATACTAGGGCAAATGTAGGGCAGATAGGTATTTTTGACCTTCTTGAAGATTTTCCTATCCCAAATGATGGTATACTTTGATAAGACTTGTAGGGTCAGTTGGATCTCTTCTGGTTTGGTTGTCCAAGTGTCAGTATGTCCAATTAACTTGTACAGGCAATCAGCATCAACGGGGTGGATAGCCATTATAGGCATTCTAGACAGTCCATTGGTGTTCTGGTGTTGAGCACCAGGTCGTGTACTACAGTGAAATCATATCCTTGTAAGTGCAGAGCCCAACATGCTAACCAACCTTCAGGCTATTTTAATTGTTGCAGCCACTTTATGGAAGAGTGGCCTGTAACTACCGTGAAGTGAGTCTCATAAATGTAGTGTCTGAACTTTTTTACTGCATGCAGAACAGCAAGACATTCCTTTTCCATGACGTTATAGTTCTTCTTGTGTTTGTTGAGAACTTGAGAAGAATATGCCACAGGTCAATCTACGCCCTTGTTGTCTAGATGGGCTAAGATTGCACCCACAGCTACTCCAATGGTGTCAGTGTATAAGATGAACTCCTTATCATAATCAGGATAGACTTTTATGGGGGACTCTTTGAGCTTGGCCTTTAGAGCCTTAAAGTATTGCTATTGGCTTTCAGTCCACTCAAAGGATACATTGCAAAAGAGTTGGACAAGGGGTTCACTTAGCTCTGCAAAGTCAGGGATAAATTGCTAATAGTATCTCATCATGCCAAGGAATACCCAAACCTCGTGCAGATTTGTGGGGGGCAGCATTTTATCAATAGCTTCCACTTATTGTACATGGGACATACCCTTGTCTGGGTGACTTTGTGGCCCAAGAACTCAAGTTGCTCTTTAAAGAAAAAACACTTGGATGGCTTAAGCTTCAGGCCTTCTTCTCAAATTTTGAAGAAAACAGCCTTGAGATGGTCCAAGTGGTCATTGAAGGCGGAGCTGAACACTATATCATCCAGATATACAAGTATACAGGAGAGTTTCAAGTCTCATAGAATGGAGCCCATGGCTTGTTAAAATGTAGCTGGAGCATTACAGAGTCCTTGAGGCATTCAGGTGGGTTCATAAAACCTTATGACATGATAAGGGCAGTCTTTTATTGGTCTTCAGGGGACAAGTCAATCTGCCAGTATCCAAAAGCTAAATCTATGGAAGAGAAGAATTTTGAGCCTCCCAATTATCTGAGAGCATCATCAATCCTAGGCAAAGGATATGAGTCCTTTTTGTGAGCAAGTTTAGGCGGCAGTAATCCATCACAATGAGGTGGCATCCATCATTCTTCTTGAGGATCAATAAGGGGAGGCCCAAGGTCTTTGAGAAGGGGCTAAGAGTTCAGAATCCAATAGTTGTTTGAGTTCCTTGGAAACCTGGGCATCTTTTACCCTACTGTGGTGGTAAGGTTTGACATGGAAGGAAGGAGAATCTTCTGTGACAATATGGTGAATAGCTCCTTTCACTAGACCATAGTCATTGGTCCCAGAAACAAAGATGCCGTTGAACTGGTCAAGCGGTTCTAATACATCTTTCTGTTGAAAAGGCAATAGCTGTGGGAAATCAGTGGCTATAAACAGCAAGAGCACTTGAGGGTCTCCTTCTGGCAGATTGAAGTTGCTGAATGTCCCAAAGGGGTAGAGAGAAGCCACTTGCTCTGCTCCTAGGATATGTTTGTGTCCCACAACTTGGCCTCTAGTAACCTGCATGGGAAAGGCAGTCAGTTTGGCTAGCAGCAGTTGAACAGGTTTCTTATGAGTTCAATCCAAAATCCCAGGGCACAGCCAAGGACCCCCCAGCCAATCAAGTTCTCCCCTCACAATCCATCCCACCAACTAGTTTGCCCCGCCCAATCCTATTTTGCTTAATAAAATTTGCCCCCCAATAAAATTTATTTTATATTATAAATTGGCTTGAATTTTATTTATTTTTTATTGTAATAAGATATATTACAATTAACTACAGTAATGATTGATTTTTATCATGCCACAAGTTAAATTTGGCTGCTTTAATATTTATTAATTATGTTGTTTTCTATTATAACTTTAATAATTTTGAAGCGCTACAATAAAGTGACTTTAAAACCTACAAGTGCTACAGACCAGCCAATCAAAATAGGCGTACATTTGTACTGTCTTTGTGCTTGGCTCAGACCAGAAACGCCTCAGTTATTGCACCCAGTTTAACTTAATGAAATAAGCCTGTTGAAAATAAGACATGCCTTTGTTTGCAAATTGGCAAATCAACTTGTGGTCAATCTAACACCCAACCACTGGGTTATCTGATTCTAGATTGACCACAAGTTGATGTGCCAATTTGTAAACAAAGACATGTCTTATTTTCAACTGGCCTATTTCATTGAGTTAAACTGGGTGCAATAACTGAGGTGTGTTTGGTCTGATCCAAGCACAAAGACAGCAAAAATGTACACATGTTCTAATTGGCTGGTCTGTGTCACAAATGACAAACTCTTGTTTACAATGCTCTTAGAATAACCTCAGCTACGGGATTCAAACCCCAAAACCCTGAAGGCTGGCGGCCTGTGTTTTTCTGGGCTCAAACCAGAGCCAAATCTGACTTTGTTGAAACTCCTGAGGCCCATCAATCTAGAGTTACTAGAGCCTATGCCTCTCCTGCAAAAAGATCCTGTTAGTCCTGCCAATGAGAGTGCAGGCTTGGTCAATGATTCCAAGATAACTGGGGCCACCGCGGCTGGGGAATTGAAAAATTTTCCTGTGAAATGCAGGCCACCCAAGTATGACCAATCCTGCAACTCAAAAAGGAATTTGAGTCTTCTCATTTTGACCCATCCAATGAAATATTCCCCGTGAAAGATGCCACTGAGGGTTGCTTAACCCTGATAGATAGTACCACCCAGCCCAAGGGGGATTACAAAGGTTTTCCCATGACATTTGGGCTTACTTATACCCTGGGCCATCAGGAAGTTGCCCATTGCTATTCTTGCAATAAAGGGATATTAAACTTTGGTTTAACCAGGTCATCCTATATTTGATTTTAGTTCTATTCCATTTGCAGACTAACCTCTGCAGCCTCATCCCCCATGTCCATCAACCCTAAGAAACTGTGGGCTGTCTGCCCAAGCTATATTGTCCACCTAGAGCACCCTTTGTCCCAGTACATTTCACAGAATATCATCCTAACCAAGTGTATTCAGGGTTCACTCTAGAAAAAATCCTGATTTACGACCCTGAAGCCAGAACTTGAGAGACTGAGATTATTGGCAGAGAAGGAGCCTGAATCACCATGCCCCCACTGTTATTCTGAGATAAATATAACTACTTGCCTGCCTACCAAGTTCCAATGACCCCGCCCCCTCACCCCGCGGCCCAACTGCCTGCAGGAATCTGTGGCCGCCAGAGAGTCCACTTAAACACAACTATTTGGAGTGATATACATCACCCTTACTGGGCTCGTGGATTCCATGGTCCCCTCCAATGGTCCCTGGGCCATCCTAGTCAAATCCTTATTCTATATTGTAAAGTTAGCTCCTATCCTATGGTGGGCTCTACCCTCTGGGCCTGTGGGCCGTCCACCTGCAAGTTCTCAGGAACCCCCCACAGGATGAATCCCTGCCAGTCTGTGCACTTGTTGTTTTTAAATTCACTTTATTGTAGTGCTTTGAAATTACTAAGTTATATTAGAAAACAATAGAATTAATAAAAAATAATCTATCTTACCGCATATACTCTCTGAAATATATGATCTATATATAGCCTGTGAAAGTGATTATCTTTTAATATATGTGTACTTTGGATCAAAATTGGCATACTGATTCAAGAACAAATCATGTTATACTCAGACAAAACATGTACATGAGCAAAACATGCTGTTCATGTTACCCAGAATGGGTTGGCATATACAAAAAATATAGATAATATTTATATCAAATAAATATTATTACTTATAGCTAATAAAAAGCTCATTATTAAAATCAGATTATTTAATAAATTTTATTAGATACAATATAATAGATATAGTTTATTGGGATACTTTTATTGGTATAAAAGAGGTGGTAAGAACAAGAAAAACATGTTGGAATTTGAGGCAATGATCAAGGAGTTGGACGCAGCAGTGGTCAAAATCAAGGGAAGTCAATCAAAAAGTTGAAGGACATGATCAAGGAGGTGGTGTTAGAAGGTGACAAACTGAACAAACTTTTACTTGAAGGGTTGAAGAAAAGAGAATGCCCAATACTATCAAAAAACTTACAACAAGGATACCATAATGTATAGAAAGATGTTCTTGTTGACCTACAGTTCAGCTTCAGGGGTTTGTGACTCAGGGAGGCGTAGCCAAAGGATCCCAAAATCTTTAAGCAACTAAAAAATAAAAATATATAAACCAACAGAGAGAAGGCCAGCAACCATGATGTGCCAAATCCTGTAGAAAAACAGCCCCTGTCAAGAAATATGTAAGGTAAAGCTTCTATAGAAGAAGATGAAAATAGAATTTTAAATAAATAAAAGGAGTATACTAGCTTTTTTGTTTATAGAAGAGAACAAAGTAGTAGTCTGCCAATGCCTTAAAACCTACATATCCCAAATCATACCATGAAAACTATATTACATAACAGACGTCAACTGAATCTGACACCAGCTTCCTAAACCAAAATAATAATAAATTTGAAACAAATTCCCTATGAAGTCAGAACAACTCTCAAAGCTCCAACCAACTAGATGACACTTAATAGCGGGTCTTGGCTTTGGCTGCTGCCCCCAACCTCCACCTCAACCAGTATACTCTTCACTCAAAATTCTGCAAGCTCTTTGTCCTCCTTGTCTGGTACTTTGTCAAAACCAGGCCATATCAAAACTTACCCAAAATGGAGAGAGGACAAAGAGAAAGTCTTTTCTGTTTCCCAAGCAAACACACAATACCATATATCCCAAATATTTTAAAGAAAAAATAACTGGCCTTATTAACAGTTTGTCTGCTGTCTGCCCGCTTTTTTGGGCATCCTCTCAAACTGGACCTCCTGGTGCTTTAAAATACTGCCAATCATGGAAAAAAACCTTTGCTATCATGTTT
>QTSX02003968.1:0-26036 GCA_014839935.2 Entomophthora muscae | reverse complement strand
TTTTAACCCTGTTGTCTAATCCAGTGGAGGGGTGTCGCAGATCCTGAATGAATTAGACAATAAGACGTCCACTTAGGAATCAAGCAATGAAAGAATTGTGTGTTTGCTTTATCTCAACCTGGTTTTAACAGGGTTAATTATATTAAAAACGGCTAAAAAACAGGCGTTTGAAGCACCTTTCAAATGTGCATAAGGTGTGGGCTTTACTTCTGAGGTTATAAATAGGACAACATAGATATTGCCACTTGCCTCCATTAGGCAAGGCGCGTGAACCCAGCTATTCTCTTGTGTGGCTCTTTCTACTGTATCTTTCCACTCCCTCCTTTAGGAAAGTCCTTCTGCCTGTGCCTCCTTTCCTCTGGTGGAAATCTCCCGCCTTTTACTATATAACTGCAACACTATCTAAATAAACACCAGTTTTGTCTTTATATCCTTATATTCTTCTGTCCTATCAAAGTCTTTCACTATACCAACTGCAGTTATAGTATTAAGAGTTGGGATCATTGACTAACTGTTTGTAGAAATAGCACCCTTTACTGCTACAAATACAACAAGGGGGCTACAGTTGCCCAGTCTCCAGAATGTGGCACAGGCACTAGTTAGGCCTGGTCTTGGGGAGTACCATACTGGCTATCAGAAAAGCCACCCATGGATGGGACTGGTGACATATACAACTCACCCTCCTCATGGCTTGCATTAAATTGGGTGTACACAGGAAACACAGTGGTTGCGCCCCTTGATCAGCTGTAAAGACCCAACAATTGGGAGAGTATTTTATCTAAGTAGGATACCAAGTTGGTCACTTGAAACCCAGTGAGCGTGGTCACAATGGAATAGACTGTCATCATTCATTAAAAGACATTTGTGTGTACGTTATAACGTCTTAAATTACCAGTGAAATACATGAGTATGTAGGATACTAGGGCATATATAGCTAAGGACTTAGTGGAGTGGGGCAAAACCAGTGTAGGCCAGGAATACTGATCAGAGGAGTTGAGCTGTGCCAGCTCCTTGTAAAAGTACTTTCCAGTCGGGTTATTTAATAGCCCATGTGGTTGATAAGGTTGGTGGCCCCTAATCCCAAGGCAGGCTTTAAGCACAGCCAAGAAGATAAGGTGGTTCATCCTCTAGTCCTGGGGAAGGGCAGACAAAGCTTATTGTCTTTAACTTTCTGAAGGGTAAAAGTCTTGGTTGATTTATGTGATAATAATTGAGGGTTAATTTTCTCAATGATACTACAAACTATCATCAAGTGATTGAGCTTTATTATATACTATCAGCCTTGGTGGGGAATGAATAGTGAAAAACATTGAACAGGGAACCCTAAACACTTGGTGCTGTCTAGAATTCCCTTTTGGGAGTGGGATTGGAGGGGATGTGCAGGCAATGAATTGTTACTCTCTGACTTGCATTGTTTTGATACCATTTTGGATGCTTTCATGCATCTGATTTCAACTTCTGCAGTTACTACATTAATTGTTGTGCTGGGCAGCTTGTCAGCCCCATCTAAATTTGAGGATTCCAAATTTGGGCAGCATTTCCTCCTAAATTTGGGTTTGGATAGTGTTCACCTTTTTTGGTTCCCCACCTCGGCAGTTTTATCTGGGCAGCAGGCTGAACAGTCCTGCCAGCTGGCTGGATGGGCGTGCAGTCTACAGGCAGCCACACGCCTGCAGCCAGGTAGAAATCCACTCTTAAATATTTGAACTTTTAAATTCCTTTTTTCAAAACTTGTTGTTTTGTGGCAGTTTCCCAATCAGGGGAACTGCTGAAATTTTGTCTCAATTTTTAAGGCCAATTGTGCAACAAAATATTGTCTTTGTAAAGGTTGCTGTCAGAAATATTCCCCCATTACTGGCATCCTAAGCTTGAAGTAGCTCCTGGTACTGCTCTCCAACAATGTCAAAGTTATCTTCACTGGTGGAAACTCATTGTAAACGGTAAAAGCAATAAAAATTCTATTAAAACAGAAAATCAAAGTATTTCTAGGAAATAATTTTATTTGAGTATGGCCTTTTTGAGACATTCTCTCAGACATAAATGTTTTAAACTTAGAAGTATGTGCATTGAAAATACTACTATAGTTCCCTGAATAGATTTTGGTGGATTCACTCCTGAAAGATCCTATTTCCATTTTTATCCCAAAAATAATCAATATTGTCAAAAAGTGGGTTGTTTTATGTCTGAAAATATCACCTTTGAGACTGAACCAAATTGCTCTCTGTCAGAATTTTGGGATATTGACCAATTAAAAGATTCAACCAATTAATGCTGGTCAGCTGTCAATCACTCTTAGGAATGGTTTCAATAGAATAACATGGGCTGCAGGCTGCAGGATCAATGAATCAACAACCAAAGCATGTCCTGGCATTAACAATTTCATGCATTGCAATTAATTAATGGAACATACAATTACTGCCCATTAATTAGTCCACCTCAACAATCACCTCAAACATGCTTCTCATAATAATTACTATTCTAAACTTTAATTGAATCCTAGAAAAGAGGGCCATCATAAGAACTGCCATCTGCATTACATCTAGAAGAGTCCAGAATGGACTGGGGCCATCAGGCCAAACTCTCTAAGATAAAAGGTTTTGAGCCTATTGTATTAGAGTAGCTCTGATTAAGTGAAACAATCATCTCCATGAACTAGTAGCCAACCACTCACTAGCTAGCCCTGGAAGTGGCCCAGGTAGACAGAAAGGATACCAATCTGTGGAAGATATCAAGAAAGCTTTTGCCAAAAACCATCCTGAAAAGGCTGGGCCTCCTGCTGTGTTGCCCCAATGCTACTTCAGTCTCTTCTAGTGTTGTGGGCTAACTCAGATAGCAATGTGAGGCAGGATGCTTTAAAGGCAGTACATTAGAATAAAAGACTGATGATTCCTTATTGACTTGATGATTGATCCAAGCCTAATTTTCTTAATGAAATCCCCTCTTAGGCTTTAAGTGGAGAGTTAAAAGATGATACTGTCATCATACAGTATAATTATCTATAGTGAAATATAGAGACAACACATAATAACCTTTATCCAGAAGTAGGAAGAACTGTTCCAATTCCTTTGGGCCTTGGGTCCTGTTAGACTTACTACTTCTGATGACAATCAAATATTCTGGGCTAAAGGTTATGCCAAAGTCACAGGTTCTCTGTACTTTCCTAATGTTAGAAGACTTAGGATATCAGCTGGCAGATGATAAAATACCATGATCTGCAATTTTCTGACACTCTCTGTTTGGTTCATTTTTGTTACATGGTTATTATCATATTTGTTTTAGACTGCTACAGAAGGCAATTGTGGTAAGTTTGACTCCCTGGTGATTGACTCCCTGATACTTGACACTTTGTTGAGTACCAGGGAGTCAAGTGCCGCATATGTGAATCTATGTCAGGAATGACAATTTGTATGCTTCTAAATCTCAAAATACAGAACCAGAGTCAAACCCTGGACAAAACCCTTTGCAGACCGCCAGGCCCATGGGCTGGGAACCCAATAACCCACTACTGATTGATAAAGTTGTTACCAGCCCGCCAGGACCTGAACCCTTAGCCGTCCTGCAGGATTCTGCAAGCAAACTGCCAGTGCAAGATGCCAAGAATTTCCCCAAGGTGCCAACGCCTGACACCAGTGGTTTGCTTGGTAAAATGCACAAGTTTCTCCATGAGAGTTATTCCAAACTACCCCAAAGTCCCAGGGGAGGCACTGAACCTGAAGAGGTACCCAATACCCAAATTGACAAACAGAAGGATTTGAAATCTTCTTGTCCCAAAGCGTCCAGTGGCAAACTGCCAGTGCCAAGCGCTACACTGCCATCTGAGACCCCCAATGCCAACCCACCTGAGCCCAGAAAACCCAACCAGGAAGTGAAGCCTGACAGTGTGGTATAAATACCTGCCAGGCCAAGATCAACCCCCATCATCATTTTAAAATAAAGTTTATGAGATATTGGCTTCCCAATTATTGCCGTATTTTATTCTTGTCATATGCCAGCTAACTCAAAGATCATCTGACCCCCCTGCCAGCCCGCCAGCTATGTACTGCCTGCCAGGTGCTCCTTTTGGTCCTGTCCATTTCACAGAGTACCCCTTAAAGCCTGAGTACAAGGACTAAACTGCAAACAACATACTAGCCCGGGATCCCTTAGCCAGAACTACAGAGTTAACCAGATACAACTGAGAAGGCCCTTGGTACGTTACCAAGCCCCGCCTGTTCAGAGATAAATACAACTTCCTTCCTGCCTACCAAATGGAAATGGAGCCACCCATCACCCCCAAACCAATGCCTGCCTCCGCTGCTGAGCTCCCACTGGACCATACCAACAAGCTTTTTGGTATTGTATATATTACTCTCATGGGAGTAATAGATACTATTATCCCCGCTGCTGGTCTGTGGTCATGGGTGGGCAAGTCAATGTCCTACCTCATTAAGTTAGCACCAATCCTTTGGTGGGCCCTGCCCACCCAGTCTGCAACCCGCCAGTTCCCAAACGCTAGCAAGCCGGCCAATCAGGGTTAGTTCTCTGACAATCTATTAGTATTTTTGGCTTAACTGATTTTAAGCTAATTTCCACTAGTAATTTAGGGGCTTGAAACAAAAAACCAAGTTTAAATTTACTTGAATTTGACTGTTTAATAATTTGATTAGCTAAAATACCAATTTGAGGAGCAATTTATAAGTGAATTTACTAATAAAAATATGAAACTTGTGTTTAACACTCTAAAAGCAAAAGTGACCAGTTCAACCCTTTTCAAGACAAATTTTAATTTTATTAATAAAATACATATGTGCTTATATAAAATTTGTTATTTACTATTATATTTTTATTATTAGTGTCCATAGTTGTCAATTAGGCTCTCAAGCACCACTAAACTGGATTTAGTGGTATAGACATTAATCAAATATACTACTTGTTTTACAG
Source organism: Entomophthora muscae (assembly GCA_014839935.2). Taxonomy (NCBI): domain Eukaryota; kingdom Fungi; phylum Entomophthoromycota; class Entomophthoromycetes; order Entomophthorales; family Entomophthoraceae; genus Entomophthora; species Entomophthora muscae. The sequence goes on along the minus strand of QTSX02003968.1, from coordinate 21,116 downwards.
TATGTCATTCCCAGGTTTGTGTATTAAGTGGTGCCACATAAATTAAGCCCAATTTTTTAAGAGATTTCATATGTGCTTTATAAAAAACGGAAACTCAACTACCCCTCTGTTTGACTCTATCCACTTGACACCCAATCAGTTTTGGATTGAACTAATCAAAGGCTCAGAATTAAGGCTAAATTAATATGTGCTGCACTATGAGCACCACTCAACACTCACCCACTTGACACTTTAACTTGGGGATTAGTACAGAGAGCTTCTTAACATTTAACCAACACTATGGTAAATAATTCACTCCCAGCTCCTCCCAGCATACCTTAATCACTAATAAACACATTTCCACTCATTTACTTTTTTAACTTATGTTGTATTTTTTATTTTTGAGCATATGAAACTGCCTTGCTTTTGGGTTAACTTTTGAACCCATTTTAAATTTAAGCAAGTTTTAGATGTAAAAAACATAGTAATTTTGATTTTCCTGATTGACTCTGGCATACTTGACAGCAAGAATTCAGCTTTTTCACTCAACAGTGAGAATTAGAGGGGGTTTCAGCTTATCAACAGTGCCAAACTTGACACTTTACTATGTTTTGAATTTTCAACTCCCAATAAAAAATTCCACATAATAATTTTTTTTGTAATTATAATCTACTACTTTTCCTGCTACTCTCCATATAACTTTTATATTTTTTGATTTTAATTATACTTTTACATTGATTTAGCACTAAGATGTTATGCTGAACCTAACATCTTTGATGCTTCATCATAAATTCACTTATTTTCTATGTTTTAATCTTTATATATATACTTTGAGTTCCTATTTTGCCTCTATTTACTTTGTTATGTTTTTTCTTGATAAATAAAGCTTTATTTGCATACTTTTTATTTAACTTTTACTTTCTTTACCTCTGTGTTTATATCTTTCATACTGTTTTATTTATAAAACTAAACTTTTCTTTAGCAAAGATTATCTAAATTCAACAAGCCTACCAAGCGCCAAGCCTCAAAGGGCTCAAAAGAAACTGCCTTCACCCCCCAAGCATGTCAAGAAGCCTGCAAAGGCAAAGTCTCTAACTCCATCTCCCCAACCCCATCTCCTCTCCCCTCCACTCTCATCTTAAACTTCCCTCCCAATTCCTTAAATAAAATTGATGACTCACTCACTGATCACTCTTTTTACAAGTCAGAGGCCAACTCTGAACCCACCAATGAGTGCCGTACCAAGAAGTCAAAGGCTGCCAAGGAGCCCACCTCTTCTTCTGGTAAGAAAAGGAGGCTTCCAAGCAGGCCTTGAAGAACTCTTTCCCTCCTCCTCCTGATGGCTCTTCCCCCTCTTTCATCTGACCCCCAGGATGAGCCTGAGGAATATTCCAAGGAGTTCAAAGCTTCTGGTCACATGGTTTGGGATCCACTGGCCATCCACAAGCACTTTGTATGTGAGGATAAGACTTGCAGGGCCCAGCTGAACACCAAGGGTTGAGAGCAGGTTACTGCTGAGAAGGAGGAGCACACTTGTGAGCTCCCCAATCACCTGATCACTTGTATGCTGAAGTGGTACCTTGTTCAAGTGATCCCCCACCTCTGCCAACCTCTGCGCTTCAGATCTGGCCATCAAGGCTCTTCAACACCTGCAGCCTAACAATCTTAAGTTGGTGTCCACCCAGGAGTAAATTTTAAGTTCATCAGCAACAAGAGAATTGCTGCCAATCTCCCTCCCCCCAAGGCCTCAGACGTCTTATCAGAGCTTACGCTCACCCACAAGCTCAAGCAGCTTCCAAGCAGGGAGCGCTTCCTCTTTCATGACAATGAGCCCAGCAGCAATGACCACATAATCTGCTATGTCACTCAGCAGAACCTGCTGGAGTTAAAAAGGGCTTCAACCTGGCTAGTTGATGGTACCTTTGCCACTTGCCCCTGGATGTTCTACCAGCTCTGGATGATCCATGCCCAGATTGACATCCGGGTGATTCCACTTGCTTTTTTCTTCTCCCTGGGGCCACCAAGGCCATCTACACCTGTGCTTTATCCATCCTTTGCCAAGCACTTTCCCTCCTTCCTGATAACAACAACAATGCCAATAAGGCCCCCCCTACACCCACACCAACCCTCCTGCTGCTGACAAGGACCAGGCCACCCTGGACTTGGAGGAAAAGGTAAGGCTGAGAGCTCTGGGGCCTCACATTTGCATCATGAACTTTGAGCCTGCTCAGTTCAATGCATTTGAGCAGATGTTCAGCAGAAAAGTGCAGGGGTGCCACTTCCACTTCTGCCAAGCAGTTGCTTGCAATGTGCAGGCCCATGCTGAGCTTAGTAGGTTGAGCCAGAGGGATACTTTGGACACCTGCAGATTTGTGCTGGCACAATTTAGTGCCTTGGCTTTTTTAAAGCCAGAGCACACTGCGCAGGGGTTTGAGGTGCTCTCAAAGGATCCCTACATAGTGAAGCACCCAGAGTTCAAGCTTTTCCTTGAGTACTTCAAGCCCCAGTGGATTGGGAAGGTTTTCATACAGAGGCGAGGCAAGGCCCGCGCCAAGGCCAGTTGGAACGTTTACCAGGCGGCCATCAACGGGGAGCTCAAGACCACTTTGGCACTAGAGGCTTATCACAAGCATCTTAAGGCCAATTTTGGGCTTCATCCAAAGTTCAATAAGTTCTTCTTCCTCCTGCAGCATGAGCAAGAGAAAACCATCTTCAAGCTCAGAGATCTCGCCAACCGCGTCCCCCCACCAAGCCTACAACCCGCTCCACCCTCTTTACCAAGGCCATCCAGGGTGCAGCCAAGCACAAGTATAAGGCCTCTGAGCTTAAGCAGCAGCTTGAGCTTATTGCCACTGCCCTCCTGGAAGGGGCTAAAATGAAAAGGGGAAAGAAGGATGAAGAGTAAAATTGCTTGCTCAGTTATATGATTTTTACTTTTAACTTTTAACTTTTTAGCTTTAATTTTTACTTTTTAGTTTTGATCATTCAGTTTTTAGTTTTAATTTTTAAGTTTTTGATTTAATTGGATAGCAGTGATTATTTTATGTATACATGGTAAGTTTGAGATGAATATTTATAGTTGAAAGTAAGTGAAATATCTAAATTTTTGTTAATTTACTAGTAAAACATAAGATATTCACATTTATACTTATATGAACTATATCAAAATAATATTAATATTTCTTCATATTTTGAATAACTGCTATTGTTGTGCTTATGTTTATTCTTGATTCATTGGAACTTTAATTTTAACAGTTATCAAAAATATTTTTATAATAAAGAGTGTAAATTACATAGTAAAATGAGAAACATTTGCTTATTTCTCCTTATTTACATTAGTTAAGATGCACTTTTTATTGCATATTTTAGCTCTCTGGGGTTACTTTAGTATACCATAGCTGTAAGGCTTAATTTTTTATATTAAAAGTTTTCAGTACATCAAGATCTGTTAATTAAAAAAGTGTCAATTTCAAGTTGTTGATCAGGGAAAAAGCTGAATTCTCACTTTACTAATGTGTAGAGCACCAGGGAGTTGATCACCAGGGAGTCAAACTTACCACAGTTGCCCTACAGAATATGACTGGTTTGTGTTGGTTAAAAATATGGGGACTTTGGTTTATTTCATTTCTAGAATTTGCTGTTTGACTTCAATATGTTGTGTGTGATTGACTATTTTTATAATTCAGACTTAGATAAATGAAAGTTTTATTCAGTAAATTGACCTTCAACTGGTTCCAGTTGAAATTTGTTGTATGACTGAGCCCATTCATTCTGAACTGAACAATTCTTGTTCATCTTAACAGGTTTGAAAACTACTGTATAGAAATATATTTTTGTTGAAACAACGGGGTCAACCCCCAGTAAGATTCCCCCCAAACAGTTCTGTGACCTGCAACCTAACTCCCCTATGACCCAAAGCCAAATGCAGAAGTCAACTTGGATTACCAAATCCAGCAACAAGATCCAGTGATGATCCCAGTACGGTGGACAGCTTGATTAAGCGCTTCACTTATTACAAGGATCACACCAACCCCTGTCTAATCCAACTGAGTGATCATCACAATCATGTTCCTGTTATCATGATTCACCCCAACTATATAATACCCATATCTCAATAAAGATTATTATCTAGTTTCCAATCATTTCCCCTTGTAACTCTGCTAAAACAGCAGTTACACATTTTCAGCATTGGTTTGTTCTCTTAATGAAAATAAATTATTTAGGCATTAGAAAATTCCTAAATTTTATCTTTCTATCTTTTCCTTTGAGGTGTATCTCTCCTAAATTATACTTTGGTATAGCATACTTATAAAATTAACCTATGAGATCCTAAAAGCCATTTTTTAAAAACTCTTTTTATAAAGAAGTCAATTCAACTTTTTTAAAAATCTACATTGAAATAAAAAATTAAACTATCTAAGAATATTGCTTCAATTGACTTTAAAAAATACAAAATTATTGAACATTCATAAAACTATCTTGTAAGTTACTTTTATTTATTAACACAAAATACACTAATTAACAAGTTAACATTTTGATTGTAAGGTTGACAATAGGAAAAAATGCAAGGAGCTATAAATGTGTTAAACATTTGAAATGTAAGCTAAGTGTTTTGTTATGTATGCTATTCCTACAAAAATTCTGAAGTTAAATAAACAAATTAGCATATTTAAATCATCTCTAAATGCATTTCAAGATAACTGGGAAACATTAAAAAGTTTTAAAGTGAAAAAGTACAAAGTGCTATACTGTGACCAGAAGAAAGGAGGATCTGCTCTTAGCCCATCTATAAAAATAAAGTGATTTGCCAGGCTTCAAACATGACGAAGCAAAGAATGAGAATCATAATGACATCATGAACTTATTTATTTTGAAGAAAAAACCTAGATGAAAAAGAAACCCGAATTATGGCGTCGAGCTAAGCACACCAAGGCAGCAGGGTGGTTAAATTGACTTTTTTAAACGACCATGCTTTTACTAAAAAAGTACAGCCAAAGTATGGTGATAGATAAACCCTCCTGTTTTTTTATCACAAATCAAAAATGTCGGTTTAACTTAGAATTTATATTTGATGTGATAAAAATCGTAGCCTAACCCAGCATAGATACCTAATATCTAAATTATATTTGATGCACTACTAAATTGGCAAAAGAACTCTTATTTTCCTTTTACAAAGTTATACGCCTATTTAAAAATGAAACCAACTAGAATTATACCCATTAATTTTTCAGTGCTATCCCAGCTAAATCTAAAAGACCTTTCCGATGACTTTTCTTTTGAACAAAAAAGCTTGATACTTCTTTTACAAAATCTAGCAGAGAAAAATGAAAGCATGAGAAATACCCTGAGGCCGCAGAGAACTGTGCTGGTATAATATCTATTGTACAGAATACAAATTTTAAAAGAAAGCATTAAAATTAATCATTCTTTGGCCATTCCTGATGCTAGCAATCAGTACTGCCCGAACTAAAACCTAGTATAACTGGTGAAACCACTTCTCAACAGCCAGACACCACCTTGTCTGAATCGCTTCACCCTAAAAACTATCAAAATGAAGTATTTAGCATCTTTACAAGCCTTACATGGATATTTCAACCAAAAAGCTTCCAAATATGTTTTGGCTGAGGCTTCTTATCAATTTGCTCTAAAGGCTCTAAAGCAAATAGCCTTGTCTGAAAATACTGCACTTGTTACCATGGTTTTAAATAACCTATACATATTGTACCAAGATACAGGCAAGTTTATCAATCCTCTCTAATCTTTTTCCCGTATTTCTAAGTTACAATCAAAATAATTCAAGTAATAATACTTTCCCTTTTGACTTTGGAATACCAATAAAATATTTCACCCTTTTTAGTGCGAAGGTGATACCATTTTTATTTATTTTGAGTCAAATCTAGTTTTATATGTTGGCATAATTTGAATAAAAAAATATTAGTCAAATGGGTGCACAATTTAAAAGTAAGTTTTTAAATTATAGGTAATATTTCACTAGTGTTTGAGTAAACTCATATTATCTAGGGTTCCTTATTCTTCACTATAATGAATATAATGGTAAATCAAATACCACTTTTGAACCACTACAGTAAGATCAGGTTTTCCTAATAACATATTAGCAAGTGGCCACATAATTTGATTTGAAGTAAAATATAAGTATTTCTCTAATGAAATTTTTATTGTTCAAAGGCTCTGGAAGTTGGAATAGATCTCTTTTGAAGAACCTGTCAGCTCAGTAGAGGTGGTTATGAACTATAACCTTCTGGAGCCCTCTACTGTGAATGGTTGGTTAATATCTTACTAGTATAAAGAACAGTGAAAAGGTGGTATCACTGCCAGACTTCTTAAAGATATGGTATGAATTTACTGCCAGGTATTACTAAACAGAATTGAAATTTCTTTGGGCTTGGCCTCTTCAAGCCTCCCTTTTGAATGTGGGCTAGGGATAATGTTAGTTACGTCTTATTACATTTTGAAAAACTGAAAAACTGAAAAACATGGAGTTGTTTGAGGTCATGTTCTGCACAAGGTGCAGCGCTTAAGCTAGTACACTGAGGCCTTGTCACATTTGCTCGTGTGGGAGAAACCATTTGTGCACAGCAACTCAAGGTGGTGGGTCTGATTCCCACTGTTCTGCACACCAGTAGCCGGCATCCTGAGTGTCCACTCATGGCAGTTAGAAAAAACAAAACTCAAAGAACCTGTCAGCTCTGAAGGGGTATCAGGGGTTTTGTCACTTTTTCTTTTATCTTTTTGGTTAAAGGCTTTTTAGATACTGCCTGTGTAGATAATATCTTATGGTTGTGATATATAATCATATGAGAAATTATCCAATTTTAGCATAATGATTGTAGTTGCTAATAAGACAAAACTCAACCCTGATCCTTTGCATGACCACTTTCCAAAATACAACCTCTAGTTTATCAGGATTAAAAAGCAATTTTCTGATTGATATCCCTTCAATGACATTTAATAAAGTTATCATCCTCCTATTCTAACCTTGACTCTCTTTAAGTCTATTCTTGACAATATATCTTAAGTTTTTGTTGCCCTCCTTTTATCTAACTGGTAAAATATATCCTTAAAGTTGTAATTACTTAATTTTTAGCTCATGGGTTTAAAATTTTAATGTAGATGTATACAGTAATTTTCAAATCTGTTGAGATAAACAAAAAATCTCAGTAAAAAAAATCAAGAATCAAGGAATTTATATTGAATTGCAATAGATTTGGATCCACTTTGATTTCTCTTTTAGACCAAGTTGTTTTCTTTTATCTTAACAGGTTTGAAAATTACTGTATCATAAATATTTTCACTCTTTTTTATATATCAATATCTTGTTAAAGGTCATTTAGTGTTCCACTATTAAAGAAGTGTAAAGTCACTTCCCCCTTTAGCCTTGGATAGGACAATCTTCCCGCGCTGCACAAAAAAAATCTGCTCAGAAGCCAGCCAAGCCCCTTAATTCCCTTGAAGATTTAGCCCACACAATTGATGAGAGATTTGTGTTGACATACCCTTTTCAAGTGGTAAATAAAGGTGTTTTGGATTCTGTCCCCACTTGGGAGGAATTCCTGATTAATTTGGACTATTTTTTTGGCTTGGGCTTGACCACATTTTAAATTAATTAGGTCAAAGCAATCAGGTCACTAACTATTCTGCCAAATCATTAAATCCCAACTTAACTGGATTGGATGGTGGTTTGCTCTATTAGACCATTTGATCCCAGCCAATCAGAGCACGGGTCAGAAATTGGTGCAAAACCCCTCCAGCTTGCTGGATCTGCCTGGAAAAATTTCTCCTGTAGCAAATCAAATCTGCGCCCCTGGGTCAGGTGATCTTTGAATTTTGATTCCCACTTACTTAAAGCAAGACAGGGGACTTCTGGTCCCCTGATTGCTCATTCTTACAAATAAAGTTTAAACTTTCAACACTTAAAACTTTAGTGGTTTTAGGGTCTTTTATTTGGCCCTTTTATTCTCTAAGATTATTAGTAAAGGTTTCGGTTTCCCTTACCAATTCCCTCTCTTTTTGGGCCTTCTTGCTGCTTTCTGAAGTCCCTATAGACGTTGTTAGCATCAAAGTTAAAGCTTACCCCTTTTGTTTTGAAGGAATTGACTTGGTTTTAAAGATTAGTAGTAAATTCAATATATATACCTATTTTAAGTTCAAATTTGTTACCACTTTGCTTTCAATTTCTCTGAGACTTCCTATACACTTTGATAAAGCTTTTTTATACACTTTCCAACCCTTTGGTCCGCGGTTGCTGTTCCCTGTCCTTTCCTTGTGTATTGGAGACTTTCTGCCTGTCTCTGGGCTATTTAATTTTGAGCTTGAGGCAAACAAACCTCCAGAAAACTATCTGCTTTGTTAGGCTTTGCTTTCAGACCCAGAAATTAAATGCTAGTGCCTCTGATCAAGTTTGTGGTTTTTACTTTGGCACCAGCCTTGGTAATGATTTGGTCTACCTCTCCAGATCTTTGAGGTCGTATTTCTAATTCCTTCCTCCACGTTGGCACCAACCCTGACCAGTTCTTGCATATTTTTGAGGATATCCCTGCACACACCCAAGACCTATATGCTACCAGTGAGAACGTTGCAAGGAGTCTAACCTGTGATGACCTTGGGTTCCCTACCGTCAAGACAGCCTCTGCTACCCCCTCCAGTCTGCCCTATCCTATGCCCCTCCCCTCTGAGGACCCAATTGTCCTGGTCTCAGAAGAAGGCTTGGGCACCCCAGAGCTCACTCCCAAACATTCATCCTGGTTACTTAGCAGAATGTTTTTGATAGGTTTGGACTCCTATTTTCACTGGGTATCTTCTGTGTCCTCTTTATGGACACCCCTTTGAGCGGCCATACCAGTACTGCACTGGATAGAGTCCTGGTGGATCCTTCCCCCAGGATGGGAGCTGAACTTAGTTAGTTTAGCCCCCTCTCTCATAATCAGGCTCAACACAGGAGATGGGGACCTTTGTGTAGAAGGTGGGATCACGCTTGGTTGCGCTGGCGCCGTCAATGATGGCATACAATACACGTGCAGATGGCTCTCCAGTGGTGGCCAATGGCTCATAGGAGGTATCAAAGACGCGGGGCAGGAAGTGGCAACTCTTGGGTCAAGAGTGCGGGGCCGGGTGATGACTGGGTACACGGTGGAGGAGTAAGTAACCTCAGTGTTCCCGGTGACCCTGGTGTAGGAGACTTTTGTGGCAGGCCTTGAGAGTGGCTTCTGCCTGGGATTCAAGCTGGTTGATTGGGCCTGGGACGCGGGAGGTGGTTGGCTGGCAATGACACCTTGGGAGGCCTGTGTATTGGCATGACTCCCCTTGAGTTGGGCTCTGGGTCTGTTCTTGGACCCTCTGGGACGCCCTCGTGGACAGGCTGCCCCGCAGGCTGGTGCAGGAGCGGGTTGGGAATGTGATTGATGGTCCATAAAAATAAAATAAAAATATATTTTAGATTAATTATGTATTTATTTGGAGTTATTGGTTTAGTTGTGAGTAGTTGTTTTATCTTGATTTAGCCTTGAATAGTAGCAGAGTTTCTATATCCGTGATTTGAAGTGAATAATATTGTATACTTTCTGGGTTTGGATGATTTTAAAGTTTAATAACTTTTTATGTCTAATTATGGTTAATGAGATTGAATTTTTCATTTGATTTTAGTTGTGGTGGAGCTTCTTGATTTGGGTTGGTGTTTCCTAGTGTGCTTACTGTACATTCAATTTAATTTCCAGTTCCCGCAATTAATATCTGAGTTTACTAGTGGCATTCAAAAGTGATTTGAAATTTGGTTCTTGGATTTGACAATCCTGCAATTTCAAAAAACATAGTAAACTTAATGAAAATGGTTGATTGATTTGAACGCTTCAAATCTGATTCCAGTTAATTCATTTTGTCCATAGGAAATATGCAGCTTGACTTGAACTTTGCAAAGTGTCTATGAGTTCCTGCATTTTCAAATATTCAAATAAATACTCACAAAAATCAATTTAATTAAAAAAAGGCCATCCCGCAAAAGTGATTCAAAATTTGGACCAAGGATTTGACAATCCCTCATTTTTACGTTCAGGTTCTGAATTTACAGTATAAGTGTCTTAGATTAATACTATAGGAACATCTTCTGGCACTATACCACAGGCTTTATTTTAGTTTGGGTATAAACTTATTTTAGTTTAAGATAGATGGCGTAATTTGAAATGACATAAAGTTGAGATGGTGTAAACACGCCCCACACTAAGTGTTTTCATATGTAAATAAAGTTAGCAAAATAAGATTTAATTAATCTGACTCAAAGTGACAGAATCAAGATGGCGTAAATTCAAGATGCTGTATTATAAAAGTAAGTGAATTTTAACTATTTTATTGTTTATTTTATTTTTTTTGTGATTCAAAATCACTAACGCAAAAAACACCATCTCAAATTTAATTTGAGATGGCGTTTTTTGAGATGCTGTTTTTGAAATGGCGTGTCCTACTGTTTTCAAACCTGTTGATATAAACAAAAAAATCTCAGTCTAAAAAAAATACAACTCATTCTAAAAGCAAAATCAAGTTGGATCCAAATCTATTGTAATTTAATATAAATTCTTTAATTTTTTATTTTGTTTTTAGACTGAGTTGTATTTGTTTTTGGACTGAGATTTTTTTGTTTATCTCAACAGGTTTGAAAACTACTGTATAAAATTTATACTTTAAATTCAGAACCTGAATGTAAAAATGCGGGATTGTCAAATCCTTGGCCTAAATTTTGGATCACTTTTGCAGGATAGCCTTTTTTTAATTAAATTGATTTTTTGAGTATTTATTTGAATATTTGAAAATGCGGGAACTCATAGACACTTTGCAAAATTCAAGTCAAACTGCATATTTCCAATGGACAAAATGAATTGACTGGAATCAGATTTGAAGTGTTCAAATCCATCAACCATTTTCATTAAGTTTACTATGTTTTTTTGGAATTGCGGGATTGTCAAATCTAAGAACAAAATATCAAATCACTTTTGAATGTCACTAGTAAACTCAGATATTAATTGCATGAACTGGAATCCAAATTGAATGTACAGTAAGAAAACAAGGACAAATCAACCCAAATCAAGAAGCTCCACTCTGGATAAAATCAAATGAAAAATCCAATCTCAACAACCGTGTTTAGACATGAAATTAAGTGAAATGTAAAATTGTCTAAACTGGAAATAATGCAATATTCTGCACTCTAAATCACTAATATAGCAACCACAAACCCATATAATGATATATGAGCTACCCTCCTGATGACGCAGGCTTTTTTTAAATGTTTCAAGGAAGAAGGAGAGAGTGGGAAAGAAAAAAACTCAAAAGTAAAACATCACTGGATTACTACACTATGTGTTAATGGATTGCTATTAAGAATACTTGATTACAGTATATTAAAAAACACTATTAAGAAAATAGAATTATATATTTCAATCTATATTTATCAAGTTGCCTTTTCCTTGGTATGTTGATAGTTCATTTGATGTTGATAATATACTTTCATTTAATTGGATAGTTTCACCTCAGTTGCCTTGGCAATAGGAAATCAAGTTGCCTCTGCAACCACAGCTGGTCTCAAGGAGGCAACTTGATTTCCTATTGCCAAGGCAACTAGAGGTGAAACTATCCAATTAAATGAAAGTACATTATCAACATCAAATGAACTATCAACACACCAAGGAAAAGGTAACACAATAAAAATATATTGTAATATATAATTCTATTTTATTATTAGCGTTTTTAAAATCTACTGTAATCAAGCATCTAAATTTTAGCCATCTAAAATGAAATATGGTGATTTTTGAGAATGCCTATGATTCCTAAAAAGGATTAGCACAAATCCACTCCATATCCTTTAGCATCCTTTTGAGACACCCATAGATTATATTTATTTAAAATTCACCTTGTTTTGGATTTGAAATTTGGTTCTTGGATTTGACAATCCCGCAATTTCAGATTCATTAATTTTTACATGATGTCTATGATTTGTTTGAAATGCAGGAAATCTCATATTTTACATTAGAATACTGAATTTCTGATTCATGTATCACACATTTATTTGCTTTGTTTTGTCTTTTGTTAGTTGAGTTATCTGCTCAAGGGATTTGAAATTTGCCAATTTAAATAAGTCAAAAAATTCAAATTAAATGGTTGATTTTATTAAATATTTTAATTTTCACTCAGCTGAGTTGCCCGCAAAAGTGGTTTGAAATTTGGATCAAGGATTTGACAATCCTCCATTTTTAAGTTTAGGTTCTTAATTTACAGTATATGAGACCAGCAGTAGATTGTTGACCATTGCAGAAAAAATCATCCCAGGAGTAAGCACTACTTTGTTGCCTAGAAAATACTCATGGTACAACCACACCACTTTAAAAATACTTTAAGCATCACCTGAGAAAAACTCTAGATGCCAAGGTGCCGCCCTAATTTTTCTCAAGCACTGTGGCAGTAGGTTTTATCTCTGAATTTTAAATCTCTTTTAATTAGTTGTATTTCTAAGTGGCAAATTCAAAGGCATAACTGGAATGTGAAGAAGTGACCTAAGGTCATTACCCCTGCTAGCAAGGGCCACTTGTGCTGGGTAAAAAATATTAAAATTTTATTGGTTGGACATATGTTAAGTGCTAAACCTGGATTACAAATAATCCTGAAATACAGTAGTTTTAAAAGCTATGGCAACAAGTGAAAACAATTCAGATTTAAAACAAAATGAACTCAGCTAAAACGGAATTGAAATGAATCCAAATCTATTGTAAATCAATATAAATTTGTTTAAAATTGATTTTGTTTAAATCTGAGTTCATTTCATTTAAATCTGAATTGTTTTTGTTTGTTGCAATAGCTTTTAAAACTACTGTATGAGTGTGTTATAATGTCCTAGATGACGTTTTTAGCCGCCATGAAAGCAACTATTGAGAGGATGCAAGTACAATCACCTCAATTATTATAACTTATATATTTCATTTGACAAGTGCTTTTGTGTTATCAGAAGCCACACATTAGAAATAATTATGTTTTCTATTATCTTAGCTCTTCTTATACAGTAATAATAATATCCTTGCATATGACAGTATTCAAAAAAGTGCTCTATGCCTTACAAATACTGAAGAAATGAGTTTTCCTTATACCTAAAGCGTGACATACATCATGGCAGTCATGGGGCTTGTCCAAGTATTATTTTTTATAAGATTCAAAATGTTTGATTTTGTGTAATACAGTGATGTAGCAATAGTGTCACCTAATATTTTCCAGTTAAGTTATTTATCAGAAAAATTGTTTTTCAAGAGATATTAATTGATGATGTTGACAATATCACTTTCTGAAGTTCTAAAAAGCAGAGCTTTAGGAGCTTTTTAGGGGATGTCAAGATTTTGGGGTCTTGAGGAAAGATCTTTATTATTCATTGTAGTAGGGATGTTGATATAGATTGTATGAGGACAATCTTTGCTACCAATTGGGTCTAGGTGAGGCTATGGCCTGGCAGTATCCCAAGTCTGTAGGAGAAAACACACGGGTCTGCAAGTAAACGGCGGCGTGTTCTACTTGGATACTTCTGACTACTAGGCGTTGGCTAGTAGTGATACAACAATAGAGATCCTTTAATCTCTATCTTCAAGGGTGAATATTCTGCTCAATCTCTAATCAGGAGAGCACCTTATATAGGGTGGATAAGCCCTCTTGCCAGATTATAATCATGATGCTTCCAACTCTTACTAGTCAGTCTATCTGTTCCCCAGACTGCTAGTTTCAGCCCCCAGAGTTAGGCAGCCATGCCAGTCTGGCGTAGGACTTCAATAGATTACTGGACCTCAGCTTATCTCATCAGCGTATTGGTGGCATCTGGTTTGTGAGTTTATGCATACACAAGTTTGGTTACCCTGTCAACTGGGTTTTCACATCATGCATTATTCTTCTTAAACAACCTTCTGTATTGGTCAGAGAATTTGAGGTGTCTCTAAGCGCAAACGTTTGGCGTGAACTATCTTGCATTCTTATTCTTGGGCATTCCATCTTATTGGCTGGGGGTGTTCTGTGCTTGAGGTCAGGTATCATCAAGCTTATCCAATCAGAGTCAATCCAATGGGAGGATCAGAATCAGATCAGGATCAATCTTTGGAGTAATATTCAATGTACTGATTAGCCAAAGCATAGAGCGGGATCAGCTGATGCTTTTTTAAGCTTTCCAGCTGTATGGCAATTGGCTGTCTAACCAATCAGCCAGGGGAATAATGGTCAAGTCTACCATATTATTCCAGAGTCCTGACAGGGGGTTCTGAAAGATGTGCTTGATATTGATACATTTTGGCCTTAGAAACAAGTAGTTATAAGTTTCTTTGGGCATGTTGCTGCAACTGATGTCAACACATTGCCTGATAATATATCTCCAGCACACAAGGGGCTGCTCACAGAGCTGCCACATGATATATCTAACAACATGGGATATTCTACTGCCAATCTTAAGATACAAGCAATATTTAAAAATTAGGAACAAAGCCAATCCAGAGTGACAATCCCTTGATAAATTATTCACTATTCATACCCTACTTGGGTCTTATCACCATGCCACTTCTGTATGAATAAGTAGCTTCCCCTTTTCAGTATATTAGCTGATACTTCCCAATAAAGCTATCATATTTTAATTATTCTCTGTCTTTTTCTTTGGACTTCTGTCTTCCCTAATTCCAAATACTGAACTATAATTAGTTCAGTTTCAACAGTGATACAGTGATAGGTTTGATCTTTAGCCTACCTTTAAAAACCCCAATAAAAAATAAAGTGCTGGCTTTATGGCTACCCCTCATCAAAAAGCCTTTATGCATATTCCAAAAGGGAAGATTCTGGAGATTTATGTTATCTATCAAGACCAACTTGCATTGACCAGCGTTTATAACCAGCTTTGCTTGAGACACTGCAACACCAGTATTACTCTACCTAAGTTGTACCTCTCAGAATGAATGCTGAACTTAAATTTACAGTCCTTCATAGGTAGTGTGGAAGGTACCAGCATCATAAGTTAGTTGCACTCCAAAAAACCTGTCTCTACATTTGCCAAGTACCATAACCCATATGGGTGGCCACATGTCAGGGCCTAGAATTCCCAAGACAATCAACTAGCCAGCCTAGAGACAACACAACAAACTTCATGAAAACCATTTCCAACTGCCTTTCCAGAAGAAAAACCCCTTTTTGACTGCAAATAACCAGGGTTTTGCAAGGCCCAGTGCTGCAAACCCCTGAAATCAAGATTAAACACAAAATTGGGTCCCCCTACTATTAGGAAATGATAAATTGTACCACTAATTGCTTGATTGCTTTATAAAACAATTGAATGCTTATAGGCTCTATTAATAGCTTCAGCACCTTAGTGTGCTGCATCCAAACCCATGAACATGAGGAAGCAGCCAATGCACACCCATCCCTAGGCCACAGCACACAATTTCCTAAGAATTTTGCAAGTACCACTGAAGATGATGCCACCAGAGCCTCTGGTGGCACAAAATACTAAGTTATTCACTAGTAAGCATAAGTAGTGAGTAAGAAAAGCCTTCCTCACTGTTGACATCATCTTAATAAAGTCTTTTATGCTCAGGACCCATCATTTAATTACAGGAATTATTTACTTTTTCACCAATATAATTATTCTGTTTGCATCTCTACGTGAATCAACAACACAATACACCTGTGCCTATCCTTCCCCTTGGCTCTGCTCTCATTGTCTTGGTTAAACCAGCTTGCACCCTTGACTTGGAGTTCTACCACCCCCATCACCTGGATCTTCCTCCTGGCTGTTATAAAGACCAGATTCCAATATTTATGAAGGAGATTCCAGTCACTCCTCCCCTACCAAATTCTCTTCTTGCCCAAGATTTTAGCAAACTAGGGTTCATCTATATTACAGTGTTGGGGCTATCTAATCAGTTTGTGTCCCATACTGGGAGTTGGTGTCCTTGGGCCACTGCTGTGAACTATCTTGTCAGGATTGCACCTACTGTGTGAATGGCCTTCCAGCCCTGGCCTGCCTCTTTTGCAGGAGTCCAGCCAGAATCTGGTATGGGCTGTGACACCAGAGCTTTAGAGCAACTTTTTAGACCCATTTCTTCCTGGATTACCACTTAGGTCAGTCAAGAACCCAAGGTCACCTGAGCTACTTTCATAGAAGCAGCTAAATTCTACTATTGACAATATGACCTTTGGTAGATAGGGGCTGAATCACCAACATTGATTTTGTGTTTGACTCCTTTTGCACAACCTAAGTCAAAATTTGATGTTGCAAAGATGTCTTTGAACTCATCTAAAAGTTTTTCAAACTTTACCATCTCCACCTCAGAAAGACCAAACATCTCTTTGCGTGGAATGACAACTAGTACTGAGTGGGAATGAGTTTGAGGCGTCTTTGAAATCCCTAATTCCAATAGGTTTCCTACTTAGTAGACAGAATCAATGTCTGTTGTTGGCTCAATTCTAACGTATGCAATTGGTTGATGTCTCTGGACAACAATCTTCTTTGATGACAAGTTTTTCAATAACACCTTAAGCTCAGAGTGGTTGGCTTTGTCACAAAATCCAGGGGATGCAACTGGTTTGGACAACAACAGGTGAGGAAGGCTGAACACATTTAGATACATTCCAGGAGGAACTTCAAAAAGAATACCAGTGCTAACAACTACCTGCATGAAAGGTTCTATCACCATAGAATGATTGGTCTTTAAATTGATGCCTGTTGCTGAGTTAGCATGGTACTGAAGAGTCTTGGTGTGCGGGTTGGCAAGACAATAAGGAATTCCCATGATACCATGTGGATACTTGATTAGAGTATGGTGAAGGTCAACTTTTCCTTGGGAAACCATATACAAAGTTTGATTGCCATTAAACAGTAATGGAATAGAATAGCCCATAAGGGTTATTGTTCCAGTACTCATGGCTATTATAGCATCATATCTTCTTAGCAGGTTGGTACCTATTAGCATATCATAACTGGAGGATTGTAGCACAACAGCACTTGTTGTTAGGACTAGCTCCCCAAAGATCAATGGAATACTACTGTAGGCACCTGCAGCTATAGTTTGTTGATCTCCTGCGGTAAAAAAGCTTTCATCATAGGCCAAATCTGGTTTAAATTGAAGCTTAGATACAAGTTAGGAGGAGACTATTGTTGTTGGTGCTCCTGTGTCAACTACAGCGCAGATTGGAGTATCAAAGACTTTGAGTTGGATCCATGTGCAATGTTTTGGAAGGATTAATTGTATTATTAGTGATATTACATATAGGGTTGTTCCTTAGATGCTCACATAGAGCATCCAAGAAATCCTTAAACCTAGGTAGAACTCTCAGGAAGGTCTTCATTGGAATTGGTAGGGATACATTGACAAAATAATTGTCAAAATACAGAAGAAAATCTTCATAATTGCTATTGGAGTCAGTCAAGGGCAGGTTGGGCACAGGCTGGGACAGGTAGGGACACAAGGTTGAATTGGTGATACTAGAGTTAAGAGATTCCATTAAGGCATGTCTCTTCTCTAGTTGTTGGGCCTGTACTGATTTCTTACTGATTGGGTTTGATAGCACAGCAAAAATACAAGCTAGATTGTTGGGGGAGGTTTAGGTAGAGGTGATGGGGACTCCCTGAGTCCATCACCTATTTGTTTTTTGACTCCTCATTGGAAGAAAAGTAGTCTTCTACATGGACTGTGTCCTCAGTGGAAACTACATGAACTCCAGGTTAGCCCTGGGTTCTGTTTCTAAACATCTCCTGGACTTTCTTGTATACAGCAAAGTTGGGGCAATCCTTCTGCATATGTGTCTTCTCCTTACAAATTCTGCAGCCGGTGTAGTTGGGTTGCATATGATATGGAGTCAACTGGGCATTAGAATTGCTTGGGTACGGCAACAAAGGTTGGTAGACAGGAGTTGGAGTTGGTTTGGGGGTGGCATAGACCCTTTAGTCAGTATGCTTTAGGCGGTCTAACTGAGTTTTGAGCTGTCCTAAAGTAAAGACTTGCTCTACAATCAAAGTGATATTGTGTAGACCATTTATCTGGCCAGAA
Source organism: Entomophthora muscae (assembly GCA_014839935.2). Lineage (NCBI taxonomy): Eukaryota > Fungi > Entomophthoromycota > Entomophthoromycetes > Entomophthorales > Entomophthoraceae > Entomophthora > Entomophthora muscae. The sequence continues at coordinate 3,081 of QTSX02003968.1, read as the reverse complement.
AACTTGAGCCAGAGATCCTTGTATGGCAACAAGGCATGTCAAAGGGCACAGCAACAGTTGTTAGGGCTGATGAGATTCTTCATCTGTAACTGACTCACCATGGATCAAAATTTGCAAGGGAAATCTTCAAAGTTCTTAATCTTTAGAACTAAAAAGTTGTCCCTGTCAATTTTATCTCTTGCTTCTGAGTCAAAGACTTTAAGGAGAGCTTTTCTCACATCCTTATATTTGTAGTTTCTGGGCAGATGTTGAGAGATGTCTGCCAATACTGCTTTGTCCAGCATGCAAATACAGGCTAGACCCATCTCTCTGGATCCTAATCCTTTGTTGGCTTTCTCAAATGTGTCCAGCCACATGTGGATATCAATGTGACTGTTCATTGAGAACTTAGTCTTGAAGAGGCTATTTGGCTTAGTTCTGCTTGAACTAGAGCCATGATGCACTCCTTCCTGGTACGTAGAAGAGGAGATGGTAGACTCATCCTCAGAACCAGAATCTGAACTAGAGCTACTACTATCAGAGTAATTGGGTTGGTGGCGTCTGCAGCAGGGCTGGCGTCAGTGACTCTCTGGACTTCTCTGGCGGCGGCAGCAATGGCTTCTTGGACCTGCACTCCCAATTGGCATAGCATTTGCTCCAGTTGCTATGTTGGGAGGGGTGTACTGAGGAGGGCAAACAGGGTCAGGTTGGCCATGGTGAAGAATATTACCAATAATGGTGGGATTGTGTGTGGTTGGATCCCCAATGGCTAATTGGTCAAAGCGTTCTTCTAGAGTAGTTGTGGCCACTCTTAATTCTTTGACCACTTGTCCCTGATGGTTCAGTAGAGTGGTGGTGTTGGCCAATTGAGCTGTAAACCCACCTACTTGCTCTGTTAGGTCCTGGTTGGCTGTGTGTGCCTGACGTACACCTTGGTTACAGGAAGTGAGCTGTTCCACTACTGCGGCGGTGGTAGTAGCTAGGTCTTCTGTACATTGTTGTTGTACTTCTTTGATGTGAGTGCAATTTTCATTGAATTGTCTGGTGACTTCAGCATCCACATGGGTGATTGCTGTGTTTTGCTGTTGTTGGACAGCACTTTGCGCGGTGGTTGCCCAAGACAGACAACTCATCTGTTCCATCAATTCTTGTATGTGACAATGGTGGTTGGTAAGGGTTGTTCCTTGAGCCTCAAGATGCACTGCAGATGACTCTAAGTTGGCGGCCAAGGCAACAGTCAAGTTGCAAAGAGGGGTGAACTGAGTATCCACAAAGGTGTTTGACTCTTGAGTGATCCCTTCTAGATGGACAGCAGTGGCTTAGGCACGGGCATTGGACTCTTCCAGTTGCTGGTTGGTGATGTTATTCCATTCACCTTGTTGCTCAAAGCTGACAGCAGCCAACTGTTGGAGGTCTTAATGTCAATTGTTGAGCTCCCAAAGGCTGGCATTGACTTGATTAAGTCTGTTCACTGCGTCCATTAGTTTGGGATGACCAACCCTTGTGGTGTAAGTGGTCAATCTGTCCAAACTGTCAATAGTTGATTGAGGAAGAGCTCCATTGTTGTGCTCAATCATTTGTTTAATTTCTTGCAAGTCTTGCTCTGTGTTGGTAGTCTCTGCTGAAGTATCCAGCAGGAGATATGGGTTGGTGTTGGCTTGGCCAATGGAGGGAGCAATTGGAAATGACTGTAGACTGGGACTGTTGGAGACAGGATAGATGGGTGCCAAGGGCCAACAATCAAGGGTTTGACCAACTCCTGAGGCTGAGAAGTTGAAGGTCTCAAAGGTTGGTACTGATTGTCTTGTAGGTTGGCTGTGAGGTTCCCAAAGTCCCAAGGGAGGAATTGGAGTTGGTTGAATTGTTGGAATTTCCATAGAGCAAAGTTGCTCTACTGGGCTCGGACAATTGTTGGGATTGTTCAGCACTTGGCTAGGGGTGCTGGTCTGTTGGTTTGCACAATTAGCTGTGGTGCAACTCCCAAGGGGAGATTGGTTTGATCTAGTGGGATTGTTGGCAGCAGTAGATGAGGGTCGGGAAGTATTCCTTCCAGTCAACAACTGAGCTACCCTTTGGGGGTGGATGCTACCGGTTGAACCCACATTGGAGGTGTTTGTTTGAGATGGTGCTGATGTTGTAGTGGCTGGAGAGCCTGTTCTATTAGGACAACCAACCTGTTGGATGTTGTTGTTTAGAGGGAGAAGCAGCGCTCCAGAAGATCTAGTGTTTACCATGTTAGGTAGGTTCTTCCCTTGTCAGAGGCTTTATAGGCGTTGATAAGAGGTGGGCAAAAAGAGAATTGGCTAAAAGCCCCTGTAGTGAGCACCAAGATGTGGTACTTTTACTACAGTGATGGGGGATAGTCAAAGGGTTGGTCAGCAGCATTAGTACTTTACAAGTTGGAAACCAGACAGGTAGTTGGTAGTACAAAAGCGTTTGAACCTGGGAACAACAAAGGGTTTGGAGTAGCAGCAACAGCAATTACTCGAAAGCAAATCCTCAACAAGTGACTTAGAGTCAAACTTTAGTTGGTAGTTAGTTGGTATGAGGAGACTGGCCTTTGTGGTCCTTAATTATACACTCAAAGAAGTTATCAATGATGTAGCTAAAAATAAGGGGGGTAACATATATATTATTGAAGATAAGAGAGAGTGGTTTATATATTTCAACTTACTTGATAACTCAAGGTAAGTTGGTCATTACTTGGGGGTTGAGAGGGGGAAATAAATGTCAAATCATAGGGGATTGACACAACAATTGAGGGAGGATGAGAACAACCCCAAAGGCACAAGGGGGTTACAGATGCTAGGGTATGGAGAAGTTGGTCCGTTGTAACAGCAGTTGGTTAATTATATTAACTGATGAAGTTAACGTTCAGTTGGTGAAGCCTCAATCCAGAAGCAAGTCAGTGGAGTCAATCCAATGGCCAAGTAGAAGAACAATCCGGAAGTCAGTCAGACTGGAGGGGATGATCTATCACCTAGCTTAGATCTAATCAAAAAGACTGAATACTCTATTGGAAGGGTAATCAAGATCCTAAAACAATCAAGAAGTATATGTTGTGATCCTAATTTAAGCAACCAACTGGTGATATGTTTCACC